>JAKUCV010000123.1:161670-351498 GCA_028386065.3 Turnera subulata | reverse complement strand
AAACAGAAATGTGAGTGAAATAAAATCAAATTGATGCATGAGTAAAAGTGATTTTGTTTGAGCCAATATCTTAGAGACATTGAATGTTTAACCTTGTATACAATTGAGTTCCTAACTCTTCTTGTTCTTCTTGCTTGATCTTGTCACATCCATTCTTGAACTTTTGATGTCATAAGGCTTTGCTTTTGATTATTTCTTTTTGCTTGAGCCTTCATTTCAATTTATGCCAAGATTTTGCTTTCTGCATAGTTTGTCAATATCAAAACCTATATGAAACACAAAGGCATTAGTTCCAACAGGTTCAGTCCACAAGTTCTCTAACTTGTACCCGTATGTAGAATTAATGTCTCATATAATTCTCAACATACGCTAGTCTTAATTTATTATTACAACCCAAGCGATTATCTCATAATCATATTTATTGGAATAACCTTAATGTATATACATGACTACAATCTTCTATTGATTGGCTTTTGGGCATATTACCAACAATCTCCTACTTGCACTAAAGCCAGTCAGCCATGTATCTAATACCAATGGATGCGCAATGACCATCATGATTCTGCTGCGTGAGTAGTTTTGTCAAGGGATCTGCTACATTGTTCTCAGAAGGAACTCTGCACAGCCTGACATCGCCTCTGTCTATGATCTCTCTAATAAGATGATAGCGTCGGAGTATATGTTTGGATCTCTGGTGGTATCTAGGCTCTTGAGCCTGTGCGATTGTCCCATTATTTTCACAATAGAGCTCAATCGGACTCTCAATACTAGGAACCACCTCAAGTTCAGTTACGAACTTCTTAATCCAAACAGCCTCTTTCGCCGCATCTGAGGCAGCAATGTACTCAACCTCGGTTGTAGAGTCTGCAACTGTCTCTTGCTTAGAACTCTTCCAGCATACAGCACACCTCCAAGACAAAACACATAACCTGATTGCGATCTGAAGTCATCCCTGTCTGTTTGGAAGCTAGCGTCTGTGTAACCCTTTACAACAAGCTCATCAACGCTTCCATACACAAGGAATGCATCCTTAGTCCTTCCCAAGTACTGAAGGATGTTCTTAACTGATGTCCGGTGACTCTCACCGGGATCAGCTTGGTATCTGCTTGTGACACTCAAAGCATAAGCGACATCCGGTCGAGTACATAGCATGGCATACATGATAGATCCTATTGTCGAAGCATAAGGGATCTTACTCATCCGCTCTCTCTCCTTAGTCGTACTAGGACATTGATTCTTTGAGAGAGCTATGCCATGTGACAAGGGCAAGAATCCTTTCTTGGAATCTTGCATGCTAAACCTCTTTAGCACCTTGTCAATATACGTACTCTGACTTAGCCCGAGAGGCCTTTTGGATCTATCTCTATAGATCTTTATACCTAACACATAGGCAGCTTCTTCTAAGTCCTTCATCGAGAAATTCTTCCCTAACTAAGTCTTTACAGACTGTAGCGTCGGAATATCATTCCCAATGAGTAAAATGTCGTCAACATACAACAATAAGAAAACAACAGTGCTCCCACTAACCTTCTTGTAAACACATGGTTCATCTTCATTCTTAATGAAACCAAACTCTTTGATTACTTCATTAAAACGAAGATTCCAACTCCTAGAAGCTTGCTTCAACCCATATATGGATCTTTGCAACTTGCATACCATATTAGCATTCTCTGGATCGACAAAACCTTCAGGTTGTGTCATGTACACATCCTCTAAAAGATTTCGATTTAGGAAAGCGGTTTTGACATCCATCTGCCATATCTCATAATCATGGTATGCCGCTACTGCCAACAGAATCCGGATGGATTTAACCACGGCAACTGGTGAGAAAGTTTCATCATAGTCTATACCATGAACTTGTTTGAAACCTTTCGCAACCAATCGCCCTTTATAGGTAATCACATTACCATCCATGTCGGTCTTTTTCTTAAAGACCCATTTGCACCCTATGGGTTTTACCCCTTCGGGTGGATCAACCATGGTCCATACCTTGTTTTCATACATGGATTCCATTTCCGAATTCATGGCTTCTAGCCACTTGTTAGAGTCCGGACCCGTAATGGCCTGCTGATAGGAAGTGGGCTCATCCTCATCTATGAGCATCACATCTCCAGTATGAGTCATAAGAAATCCATATCTCTCAGGCTCATACCGAATCCTATCCGACCTACGCGGTCCATGTGTTATAGGTACAGGATTCTCATCCACAACATCTTGTGGTTCCTGTCCTTGTTCCATCTCAGCCTCAATATCTCGAACTTCTTCGAGTTCTATTTTCCTCCCACTGATTCTTCTAGAAATAAATTCTCTTTCTAGAAAAATAGCAGTCCGAGCAACAAACACTTTGTGCTCGGTGGGATTGTAGAAATAATACCCTTTAGTTTCCTTAGGGTATCCTACAAAGAGGCACTTGTCGGATTTAGGGCCGAGTTTATCTGATGCTTCACGTCTCACGTAAGCCTCACAACCCCAAAATCTCAAAAAAGACAAATTGGGACGCCTCCCAGTCCATATCTCATATGGTGTCTTTTCGACGGATTTAGATGGAACATGGTTAAGTGTAAATGCAGCACTCAATAATGCATGTCCCCAAAATGAAGAAGGAAGGTCAGCTTGACTCATCATCGAACGAACCATGTCTAACAAGGTTCTATTCCTCCTTTCGGATACACCATTCCATTGAGGCGTACCCAGTGGAGTGAGCTGTGATACTATACCACACTCCTTTAGATGATCAAGAAATTCTCGGCCTAAGTATTCACCTCCTCGATCTGATCGAAGCATTTTAATGCTCTTGCCGAGTTGATTCTGTACTTCATTCTTGAATTCTTTGAACTTTTCAAAGGATTCTGACTTGTGTCTCATTAGATACACATAGCCATACCTACTGAAATCGTCAGTAAATGTAATGAAGTATTGAAATCCACCTCTAGCTTGTGTCGACATCGGTCCACATACATCACTATGTATAAGACCTAACAAGTCCGAAGCTCTTTCACCTTTACCGGTAAAAGGAACCTTCGTCATCTTGCCTAACAAACATGACTCACATGTCTCAAATGATTCAAGATCAAATGAGTCTTAAAGTCCATCTTTATGGAGTTTAGATATACGAGTCTCGTTTATATGGCCCAATCGACAATGCCAAAGATAGGTTTCATTAGAATCGTTCATTCTAACCTTCTTCGTATTAACGTTATAGATTGCGGTTTCTAGGTTAAGAACATACAAACCATTTCTTAAATACGCACCACCATAATGAACATCATTGAAATAAATAGAACAACAATTGTCCTTTATTACAAATGAAAAACCTTTCTTGTCAAGACAAGACACAAAAATCAAATTCCTGCTCATGGTCGGTACATAATAACAATTGTCCAGTTCTAAAACCAAACCACTCGGTAAGGTAAGATAGTAAGTTCCTACGGCTAATGCAGCAACTCTTGCTCCATTTCCCACGCACAGGTCTATCTCACCCTTTGCCAATCTCCTACTCTTTCTCAGTTCCTGCACATTTACACAAATGTGAGAACCATATCCGGTATCTAATACCCATGATGCAGAGATAGAGATATTTGCTTCTATAACAAAGATACCTGAAGTGGAAGTCTTACTTCCCTTGTGCTTCTTCACCTCTTCAAGGTAAACAGGGCAGTTGCGCTTCCAATGGCCCGGTTTATTGCAATGGAAACAATGTCCTTCCTTTGCAATACCACCCTTGGGTTTCAGCACATGATCACAAGAAGATGCACATGCACCAAACTTTTTGGCACATTTCTTCTTCTTGTTGAACTTTGCTTTACCCTTTCCTTTGCCTTTTCCAATCATCAAAATGTTGGATTTGTTTGCCCTCATTTGTTGCTCAGCTGTTCCCAACATGTTAAGCAACTCAGACAACGATTTGTCAAGAAGATTCATATTGAAGTTCATGACAAATTGGCTGTAACTGTCCGGCAACGATTGCAGGACTAGATCAACCGCCAACTCCTTTTGCAAAGGAAAACCAAGACCCTCAAGGCTCTCAATGTAACCAATCATTTTGAGCACATGAGGTCTCACGGGTGATGACTCTGCCATCCTGCATTGGAACAATTCCTTAGAGGTCTCATACCTCTCATGCCTTGCTTGCTCATCAAAGAGCATCTTTAGGTGTTCGATCATATCGAACGCCCCCATGTTCTCATGTTGCTTCTGAAGCCCAGATTCCATGGCAATTAGCATAAGACATGCGACATCCAATGCATCATCAAGTTGCTTCTTGTAAGCATCCCTTTCTGCCCTAGGAGCATTAGGCGCCGGTTCAATCGGAACAGGCCCTTCAAGGACATACAGCTTCTTTTCTTGTTTGAGAACAATCCTCAAATTGCGATACCACTTTAGGAAATTATTCCCATTCAACTTTTCCTTCTCAAGGACCGATCATATGATAGTGTACCTGTGTTTTGTGCCATGGTAGCTCTACAACAAAGATCAACTCACACAAATAAGAGTCATGTATACATAAATCATTTAACAAGGAATTCTATTAAATGATGCCCCTACTATGAAAACAAAATAATCATGAGTAGGCCAAGATCCATATTTCACTACAATATAAGTCAGCTTTGGCTGATCACTTACATCATAGCTATTTACGTAGACAACTCTTGTCAATCACATCTCATGTAACTCTTGGATAGTTGAGTGAACAACACTTGTTCTTGTCTATCTTATAGACATTGCTCAACTCCTTGCCTCTAAGTCCTGAATCCTATTAAGATGACCTAGTTAAGTCCAAACCCACAATAAGCAGTTCAGATATTACAATTATCCAGTCGCACCTTGCTAGGATAAACATTGGCACCTTGCTTTGGCAAAACCTACCAAGTGTTTATCTAAGCAATGATGAATACTTATCAAGGAAGGCAACTAAGAACTTAATATTTACATCAACATATGTTCATACTTCACATGCATATAATCAACAAATCATATATTGATGTTATGTAAATTTGGAAACCAAAGATACATGTAAACATCGATGCCCATAAGTGAACATCGATGTCTTTGAGAATCTGATTCTCCCCAACACCTTGGTAAAGCACAAGGACATCGATGTCCTGTCATGAACATCGATGTCATTTGGCCTCTGGAACACAAGGACATCGATGTCCTATCATCAACATCGATGTCCTTGAGGGTCTGGAAGTCCAAACTATTTGGCAGAGCTCAAGAACATCGATGTTCAGCTCTTGGACATCGATGTTGGAAAGTTCCAAAGGTTCATTGGCCTCTAGAACTCAAGAACATCGATGTTGGAAAGTTCCGAAGGTCCAAAAACTTGGCAGTAGTTTTAAACATCGATATCTAACCTTTAAACATTGATGTTTGAGACTCTGGAACACAAGGACATCGATGTTATAGAGTGAACATCGATGTTATTTGGTCTCTGAAATCTCAAATCAATCTCACATGGCTCTTGGACATCGATGTTTAATCCTGAACATCGATGTTCGTGTGAATCTGCCAAGGCCAACCTTTCATAGAACAGGCTCAGCCAAGGCAAATCCTCATGTGGACATCGATGTCCGTCTTATGAACATCGATGTCCTGGCCTTGCAGCATTAGAACGACCATCGTTCCTTCCGAAAACCAACGATCGATTTTTCGTTTTGTCGAACCCCTTCGACTTACTGCCAATTACTCCTCGATTGATATCACATACCAATCAAGTTCTTGTTTTCAAAACACTTTTGACACAAACCAACATCAACATATATATAATGAACTCAACATATAATGATCATGCTACATCACGTATAACACATCATATATATTTGCATGGACATATCAACATATGCACATAAATTCGGTTTAGAGCTTCACAAGAGGCTCCGCTACCACTATAAGTATCCGGGCATGCAAATTGACAATCAAATGCAATAACATATGCAGCAGAAAAACCGGATACACATGGAGGATCCAAGTAAAGGGTAGCTAAACCGAATAACAAAAACGAACATACCTAAAACGGTTGAGGTCTTTCACCCAACTGTTGAACTGAATCAAGTAGAGCCGGAAGGATATCCTGCTCCTCTACGGTATCCACACGAACCGTCGATCACAACCGGAAAAACGTCTCACGATCTCCAACCCAAGCATTCCCGAACCGTGGTGCTAGCTACGGATTTCCGGGAGCTATGTGGTGTTACTTTCTTTCTCAAAGAATGTGTGTGTGTTTGTGTGTGTTCTTACTGGTCTGAAAAACACTCTCAAGGCTCTCAAAAACCAGAATGCAATCAGCCAAAAACCCAAAACATAATCTAATTATGCCACTCAATTACTGCTTATGGTAATGGCCAACATAATGGCCCACCATGATTAAGATACCCATTATCTTGTCTACCACTAAGCACTAATGGGATTACACATCACAAGCAATCAGGTTTGGCTCAATAATTCTGACAATTATTGAATCAAACCAGCCCAAAACGACCACAGTTCAACCACACCTGGTCGAACCATGGTCCAACCACGATTCAACCACCTGCTCGAATCAACGGTTCTAAGTGTGTGACCCTGTAGGCACTTGTAATGTCCGGCAATAATTGTAAACTCATTTACAATTATAAGCAAAGAGGAGTGTCTAGCAACACATCATTGCTACCCGAACGACAAGATGAGTACTGATTCAATATGCCTCGGAAACATGTCATCGTCCCTTCGTCCCATTATCAAGATTAAACACGAGACATGGAATATGTCAATCTCGCATATGTTTAATCTCGGTTTCTTGATCCTCGAGCTAACTGTGTAAAGCGGATACTAATGATATCACCATATCATAATCCGAGCACGGCCGTGCATTTACAGTTCAACTCTCTACACATTTATCATATACCCAATGATTACACTAAGTCTACTCATTTACGAAATAGCCAAGAGTAATATCAAAGTATACGACTCATATGTTGGGAACCTTGATGATCACAGGTCTAAGGACAATACATATAAGAACCGCTAATGACAATCATATAACGTTCCATGTAGCGTTCTTATGTGGGTCGGTCCAGTCCACAAGGTCTCTAACTTGTACCCGTATGTAGAATTAATATCTCATACAATTCTCAGCACACGCTAGTCTTAATTTATTATTACAACCCATCCATAATAATAATCGACTAGGGACATTTTAAGAATACAAAGTATTCTAGGGTTATAAATATGTGCAAGCGATTATCTCATAATCATATTTATTGGAATAACCTTAATGTATATACGTGACTACAATCTTCCATTGATTGGCTTTTGGGCATATTACTAACAAATAGAACTTTAGGATCTTTATTGCGTGCTGTTGTGGATAAGAATTTGAAAACTTGGGAAGATTGTTTGTCATTGATTGAGTTTGCTTATAATAGAAGCATTCATTCTTCTACAGGTTATTTTCCATTTGAGATTGTGTATGGTTTTAACCCACTAACCCCTTTGGATTTGTTGCCTTTACCTTTGAATGAGATTGTTACTGTAGATGGGCATCAAAGAGCTAAGTTGGTTAAAACTATTCATGAGAAGGCTTGAAAGCGCATTGAGGAGAGGAACACTAAAGTGGCACAAAGAGCTATTCGTGGATGCAAGCTTGTTAAGTTTGAATTTGGAGATTGGATTTGGGTGCACTTTAGGAAGGAGAGGTTTCCTCATCACAGGAAATCTAAATTGGATCCAAGAGGAGATGGTCCTTTTCAAATGTTGGAGCGCATCAATGACAATGCTTATAAGATAGATCTGCTTGGTGAGTATGCTGTGAGTGCTACTTTCAATGTTGCTGATCTTTTTCCTTTTGACACTGCAGGTTTAGATTCGAGGGCGAATCCTTTTGAGGAGGGAGGGAATGATGCAAGCAAGCAAGCACCAAGTGGAGCTAATGATGGAGATGGCGCCATTAGCTTGCCTCAAGGACCAATCACATGGACTCGATTGAAGATGAACAAGAATCACATGTTGCACTTTGTTCAAGCTAGGGTTAATTAAAAATTGCAAGAAGACAAGATGGCCAAGCTTGGAGAGGAATACATGAAGACACCAACATGTGTTTCAATCATTGGAGAAGAAGCCTAGTCGACTGGAGCATGTGGATCCCATGTTGACATACCCCTAGTATTTTTATAATTAAGTTGCCGATTTTATTATATATAAAACAATAAATAATTTCGGCATTGGGTCTTTTAATTATTGGGTTATTATTGTTATTTAGGTCATAAACAATTATGGGCTTTAGTTATTTAGTTGGGTTTATTTTTGTTGGGTTTTAATTAGTCCATTATGTTGATGGATTAGACTAGTCAAAACCTAGTCGAACTTGGACATGTAGTGGCCGACCTAGGGATTAGTTTTGGTGCCGACTTGGGCACCTCCTTTGCCGACTTGGAGAGCCTTTTGGTTCTCTATAAATAGGCTCTGAGGGTTTCAAGTTAGACACACATTATTCTTGCTATTTGATAATAAAAGTTTAAGGTTTTCTTACCTTGGTTATTTGCAAGTTAGAATTGATTTCTTCTTGTTTATTTGAGGGATTGTGTTTACTTATCAAGTGATTGATTTGCTTGTGGCGTATTCAAGATTCCTAGCTCTCATTACTCTATTGTTGCTTAACAACTTTGCTTTGTTTTGAGGTGATAGAGGTAATTGCTGAAACCCTAATTTGGTTGAATTGGTTGCTGATCTTGGAGACTTTGATTCATTTGGAGGTGCTATCTAGCTTTGTTCTGGTAGTGTTGCCGTATCATGTTGTTACTTTTACCCTCAACCAAGTCTACCTTATCATGGAATTCATATTCTATATGTAAGTGATGCATGAGTATGTCTATGGTGTGTTTATCTTTTCAATGCACGAGGGTACCCCTAGCTTCTGGATGTTTGTTTTTGGATGCAAGTACTTATGACATGTTTTCTCCTTTTTCTCTTCTCTCTTTTCCTCTCTTCATGTTTTCCTCTCTTCCCTTTTGTTTTCCTTTTCTCTATCTCCCGTTCTCCCTCTTCTCTTTTCTTCTGTCTTTATCCCCTGTTCTCCCTCTTCTCTTTTCTTCTTTTTCTGCTTCTTTTTCTCTCCTCTTTTCTTCTTCTTCTTCTCTTTCCTTTCTCTCTCTTTTCTTCTCTTTCTACCACCCCTTTCCCCTTGGATGCAAGTGCCATCTACTTCTACATGTATGTTTGGATGTATGTGCTTTCTGTCTAGACGTAGTGCATTTGAATGTAAATGCCCCTAATATGATGCATGAGCATTGAAAACCATTCGAGCTAAGGTGAAAGTTAGGCAACTTGAGAAAAAGCGAGTTATCCCATCAACAACACAGCTTCAACGAAAAAAATTCCCAATGATTATGAACCCATTCACCTCAAATTCTAACCGAGACTCCAAGGTGAGCACTTTTTATCAAAAAGTTTTGATGGATGAATTGTTCAATCAAGGCAAGGTGGATGGATGAATGAATACCTCTTCGAAAAATAGATGGAGGCAATGTGCCCAGATAATTGCATATGGCTACCCAAGTAGTTTCGTCTTCAATAAGAGGAATCATCTTCAAGGTGATGTCGTCTACCACGCAGATGCCCCTTGTCATTTGCTACTATCCCCACTTCTCCTTTAGCCTTAACTTTTGCCTAGGCCGCCCATGTGGATTTTCAACCTAGCAGGCTTGTCCTAATTTTTGCCTAGGCTGTCCTTTTGGGTTTTCAACCTAGCGGATTCTCTTTTCCTCTCTTTTTTCTCTTTTTTTCCTCTTTCTCTTCGTGGGAATAGCAACCATAAGCACAAAATACTGAGATCACAAAGCTTAGGCGAGATGAAGGCCGCTCAGGCCGGGTGTACTTGAATGACCTTTGAGGAGGTATACTATCAACTTCAATGAGGGAAACCAAGAATCACATGTTAAGAGACCATTGGAGAGATGTGCTTTATGATGACCGGATTCAAAATGAGTTTCTAGAGAGAGACGGACTTGACTAACATCCATAACTTCATGAGCCAAAACCATATGTTCGAAAGAAGGGGACTTATGACTGCAAAAGAGGCCTGGATCCCAAGGATACAATCAACAACGTGACATATCTTTTTGACAACGACTCCAATCTTTCTATTGAATCAATCTGGGAACCACAATTTATAGACCGAGCCCTTTGCCGGATTACCTACTATCTGAAGATGTGGTGTTTAGTATAAGGTGTTTGCCATGATGGTGTTTTGTGGAAGGCTCAAGATGACGGATGTTTGTAAAATGATTTTTAATAGAAGGCTAGAGGTAGTGGGAGAATACTTTTCTTCTTCATTTATGGCTTCTTCCTTTGTTACCGGTTTCAGGGGAAGGGTGATGAATCAACATTCGAGCGTTAAAGGTCACCTCATTTTTCTGCCCTTTTTTCTTTTAGGTTTTCTCTCTTTTTCTTTTTTTTTCATTTTCTCTTCGAAGGGAGTGACAGTTTTGAACATGTGTATTTGGTAGAATTTTTTTGATATGGCAACATGTGATCCTTGAAATTCCCAAGTATTCCTAGTAATTGATCCTTGAAGCTTGATCAGCTTGTCATCATCTCCTCTTCTTGCGCTTGGTGCACCGTTATTTGCATCACCTTTAGAAGCTAGATTTACTTTGGGGAAGTAACTTTTCTAGACAAGTGTTCATGGCAAGTGTGGTGGGGTTAACATAGAGGCTGGGCTAGATAGGTGTCAACATGGGCATGTGTTTGAAGACTAGTGTGGTAAATGTTTAGGAATTAGCTGGAGTTGGTCGAATACATGTTAGGTAAGGTCGGGTTACATCCATAGAATCAGATCTTTGTAGTTCGTTTTATAGTCCCTTAGATTGATCCAATAGAATGTCATGAAGTCATGCACATTTTGCCACATATACACAGAAGATATGGAAATCAAAGTTTTATTCTTTATGTGAAAAAACAGAGTACAAACAATGACATTGTTGATTGTTAGACATAGAATTTAGCTATCGCCTCCTTTTGACTCGACTTAACTTCTAGACTCTAAAGAGAAACTACACCGCCTCTCCTAACTCTTGGTGGTCATTCTATCCATACTTAGCAGTTTGATCTATGGTCTCCGGTTGACTCTCACTTGCACTTCTTGTTCACCCCTTGGAATGCATCATCTCCATGATCATCTTCATTGTTTTCCAATTGTTGGTGCTCGCATCTTATTTATTTGAGAAGGCCCAACGGCAATGTCTCCACTCGATACGCCATCTTTGCTCAACAACTCGACTTGTCAGTTCTGTCCCTTATGGTATGGTTCTTCTCTCAGCTTCTCATCTTGGCTCATCAACTCGATTCATAAATAAAAACCGGGGCTTACATCTCTGCCCTCGAAGAAGGCCCAATTAAGTCCCCTCATCTCACCTCTCCCACTATAGATACTAGGGCTTACATCTCATCTCACGAGAAGGCCCAAATATCAGCTGATACGGTAACACTACCAGAACTAAGCTAGATAGCACCTCCTTATCAATCGAGTCACCAAGATCAGAAATCAATTCAACCGAAAGCTTTAGTGATTACCTCTATCACCTCAAAATACAACAAAGGCGTTAAGCAACAATAGAGTAATAAACACAAGGAATCTTGTAAATGCCACAAGCAATTCAATTACTTGATAATTAAGCACAATCCCTAAAATAAACAAGAGAGAAATCTAACTAACTTGCAAAACAAGGTTTAAGAGAACCTCCAATTTTATTAGCAAAATAACTATTTAAATAATATTCATCATCCGTCTGAAATATGAACCCCAAAGTTCTTATTTATACTAGTCTAATACTAAACCCTAATGGACTTGGACTTAGTAATAATAAAAACTAAAATAAAATATCTCTAGCCCATGCATGGCTAAATCGGCAGAAAAGTAATGATGATTCACCGACTTAGCCCACATGCTTTAAATCCCAAGACGATACTTATAACTTGTGAAACTAATACCCAAAATTCCTCCCCAAAGTGGGCTGACAATGACTTTTGCCGACCTAATAAAAGTAATGATCCTAACCAAAAGAAACTAATGGCTAGCTGATGATCAGCCCACCAATTTAATAACGATCAACCCACCAATTAATACTATTAAATAATTATCAGCCCACCAATTAATTCTAATTAAATAATGGGCTATGTCCACTATAATTAAATAATTAAAAGACCAAATTTGGCAGCCCATTTAATTAATTAAATGGCCCATGAGCGGCCTGCCCAATTGCAAAGTGTTAGCCCTTGTCTTGAAACTCCTCTAATGTGAGCACATATGTAGGCGTCTCTAGAAGCTCCTCTCCAAACTTGATCTCCATCTCTTGTTGAATTTTTTATGAGTACGAATCTTTGATCTGACTCTGAAAGTGAGCTTGCCAACTTCATACTTGTCGCCATTGCTTCCTTCGCGGCTGCCTTGGCGTGTATCATTTATCCAGTCTCTATGCCTAGCTTCGTTTGCATCATTCCCTCCCTCCTCAAAGCAATTCGTCCTCGAATCGAGTCCTATGTAATCAAAAGGAGAAAATTCAGCAACATTGTGAATAGTATCAGCACTATACTCATCTTGCGAGTCAAATGTTATGCACAGAGGACCAAGCTTGACACGCATAGCTTCTCCTCCCGGATCAAGCAACATTCTTCTAGAATTATTTTGTTCCTCCCTAAAGAATAACTCAGAGGCATGCATAACAAGTAATTTATGTGGATGATAATCAATAAAACATGCATTTAAATTACTCATCACGTTATCTAATTTAGGCATTAAAGTCATAAGAAAGAAACTTAAAACCTGATGTTCCTTTTTGCTTGTAATCGACGCCCCACGTATAGAACCATCTTCCCCTAGGGCCGCCAATCCTTTAGAACAAACATCCCTAGGAACCTGCAAAAGAAACACATCACATATAGAAAGACAAGGATTAAGGTTAGCTTTAAACCAAGCTTCCTTGTACAAAAGTACAAACAAACTCTTTTTCCTTTCATATTCAACCCTCACTTCTCTCTCATTGGAGCCTTTTATCACAATTTCTTCAGAGGCTTCTTTTCTCTCCTTTCTTCTCTCACTCTCGGCTTCTCTCTCTTTTTGCATACTCAATTTTGGCTCTCCTTTTGCACGGTTCTCATCCTTCCTCTCATCCTCTCCTTTTGCAAGGCTCTCAGCCTTCCTCTCAAGCTCTCCTTTTGCAAGGCTCTCTGCCTTTCTCTCTTCTTTACCTTTTACAAGGCTCTCAGTCTTCCTCTCTTTTTCACTAGTGTTACAAGATTCAATCTCTTTCTCCTTTTGCCATGCCTCTACTTGACTTTTAACATGCAATTGATCCCCATCAACTTCCTTTGGAGGCAAGGGTGCAAGTTAAACTCTCCTTTCTCCCATGGTGAAAGAATACATATTCTTGATCCCATCATGCACAACTCTTCTATCATATTGTCATGATCTCTCAAGCAATATATGGCATGTTTCCATAGGCACAACATCACACAACACTTGGTCAAAATACCGGCTAATGGAAAAAGAAATAAGGACTTGTTTGGTTACCTCAAATTCTCCATGTCATTCGTCTGTTGTAACTGATAGGGTCTAGGATGCTCCAAACACTCCAATCCTAAACTTTCCACCATATATGTGCTCGCCATATTAGTGTCGCTTTCCCCATCAATTTTAACACTCATAGCCTTCTCATTCACCAAGCATCTTGTGTAGAAAATTTTATCTCTTTGCCCAACACCATCTTCCTTGACTTGAGCATTCAGCACACGCCTAGTATCCGAAAATTCTTCCTTATGTACTTTTCCATAGTCAAAATGCACAGGATTCGGGCTCCTAGCCTTCTGCGTCCTCATTGCACTATTATTCGAAGTCTTTCTATGCCAATCATCGTTATAACACTCTTCAATGCTCTTAGAATCTTGGCGCAATGTCTGGTGCTTTTGATGCAGCTCCCTATAGTAATAAGCAGGAACAAATCTCTTCCTCATAATTTTCTTCGTCTCAGTGTCAATAGGTTCCTCATAATTGTACCTCCTGTCCAACATAAGGTTCTTCCACTAAACCAAAGCATAGTCAGTAAACTCATCAACCGCCAATTTTACCTTCTTTGCCTCGGTGTAGTTATGACAATCAAATATCATCTCCACTCTTTTCTCCCACTTCAAATAAGCTTTTGGATCATTTTTGCCTTGAAAAGAGGAAATCTTCATCTTGATGATTCCAGAGTCTCTGTCCTCTCGATCTCTACGATCATCATGATCATATCTGTCATATCTCCTACCCCGATAATCTCGCCAGTCGTATCTCGAATATTCCATGATGTTAACCTACAAGAAAGTGTTAGTAAAAAAATATTTCCTCACCACTCCCTCACGTGTTTACACTCCTTTTATGTTCTCTCGTGTTTGCACTCAATGGCAATAGATGTAACACTTGCCTTTTACGTCTCTTGAATTCTCACTGTGTTTATTCTTTGGGATTAGTAACACTTAATCAAATAATAAACAACTTGCAACACTTCAAGAAAGAATCAAATAAATCCTAGCAAGAATAGACAATTCAAATTCTAAAGGCAAGTTAACTCCAAGAATAAAAGATGACTACACACAAAGAACAGGAAACTTGTATGTGATGAATATTGCAGTAATCGAACAATATGAAACAAAGATTGCTCAATTAGAAAAATTGAAATAAAATGAGATAATCAATTAAGTAGAAAGAAGGAAACACCCAACTAGATATCCTAACAATCAACCCGCGGAAAGTATCCCCCTAGACAATTAATTTTTTTTTTCCCAAAACAATTCACTTGGCGATTTTTTTTTTATTTTTTTTTAAATAAGCAAACCTAGTGGTGTCGACTGAAATATTCAAAGAAACAAACTTGAGTATTGGGAATCGGGGTTACTGTCGATAAAGCAATCCAAAAACAATTGTTCTTTTCTTTCTTTTTAATAAAATAATAGAGCTTTAACTCGACTTATGCATTCAGTATTCCAAATTGGAAAAGATCAATATAATAGCACGATTCTCAAGTCGACAACAGCAATTATTCTTGCTGCAATACTTCTTTTTTTCTATTTTTCTTTAATCGACAGCAAAAAAAAAAAAAGGAACTCAAGAACAAGAATAGTAAACGAACACAAAAAATAAAAGGATATGTAGTTGAAAAGATACCTAGGTTCCGCTACCAAGATGATACGGCAACACTACCAGAACAAAGCTAGATAGCACCTCCTTATCAATCGAGTCACCAAGATCAGAAATCAATTCAACCGAAAGCTTTAGTGATTACCTCTATCACCTCAAAACACAACAAAGGCGTTAGGCAACAATATAGTAATAAACACAAGGAATCTTATAAACACCACAAGTAATTCAATTACTTGATAAGTAAACACAATCCCTAAAATAAACAAGAGAAAAATCTAACTAACTTGCAAAAGAAGGTTTAAGAGAACCTCCAACTTTATTAGCAAAATAATTATTTAAACAATATTCATCATCCGTCTGAAATATGAACCCCAATATTTTTATTTATACTAGTCTAATACTAAACCCTAATGGACTTGAACTTTGTAATAATAAAAAATAAAAATAAAATATCTCTAGCCCATGCATGGCTAAATCAGTAGAAAAGTAATGATGATTCACCGACTTGGCCCACATACTTTAAATCCCAAGATGATACTTATAACTTGTGAAACTAATACCCAAAATTACCCAAAATTCCTTCAAAAAGTGGGCTGATAATTACTTTTGCCGACCTAATAAAAGTAATGATCCTAACCAAAAGAAACTATTCGCTAGCCTACGAGTTGATGATCAGCCCACCAATTTAATAACGATCAATCCACCAATTAATACTATTAAATAATAATCAGCCCACCAATTAATTCTAATTAAATAATGGGTTAAGTCCACTATAATTAAATAATTAAAAGACCAAATTCGACAACCCATTTAATTAATTAAACTAGGCAACTATGCGTGTTACACACGTATTTGTGTGCTGATTGATTTATACCGTGTTGCACACGGATATTTAGTTAATCTTACCGAAGGAGACAAAAGTAACTGAAAAGGTATTTCTTGCTCTAAAATACGAATACTAAAATAGGAACAGAACAACTATATTGAGAGGAATTGAAAGCTTATCTTGAATTCCCTTGAAGGTTATGTTGTTTGCCTTGGATTTTATTTCTTGATCGTGAATGAAGTACAAATTTTTGATTTTGCCCTGAAAATTCAGAAGTTTAACTATGCATAAGTAACCAATTCTCTAAAATATGAAGCATGGTTTTGTTTAGTTGTGAAAGAAAAGAGATTAGCTTAGTAATACGATTGCCATAGTGTGTGGTTTTCCTCATTTTATAGCACAAAAATTGATTGTAACATTAAATTGTAACATTAAATACATATGACCTTTGGTTTTCAAGAAACATTTCATAATTTGATGTATGAATACATGTGACTCTTAATTTTTTGCATTTAATTTTTTTAAGCTCAATTATGCCTTCTGATTGCCCTAACGTTTCCTCCTGCAATTTATACACAAACAATTGATTTAGAATTAAATATAAAATACTAAAAGTTTTTTTTATTAAATTCACTAAATAATATATTAATTATTTTTTTGATAAAATTAGTTGTCACATGTCAATCTCTAGAAAGCCACTTGTCAACACCAGAGATCTAGGTCTCTGATTTAATATATTTATATAGATGGCCCATAAGCGGCTTGCCCAATTGCAAAGTGTTAGCCCTTGTCTTGAGACTCCTCCAATGCGAGCACATATGTAGGCGTCTCTAGAAGCTCCTCTCCAAATTTGATCTCCATCTCTTCTTGAATTTTTTGTGAGTACGAATCCTTGATCTGACTTTGAAAGTGAGCTTGCCAACTCCATACTTGTCGCCATTGCTTCCTTCATGGCTGCCTTGGCATGCATCATTCATCCAGTCTCTATGCCTGGCTTCGTTTGCATCATCAACTCTCCCCATTCCCTGTCTCCTCACTATACCTCATCTCATCTCATCTTTTCCCTGCGCTCTTCTTCCTGGTTTTTCCCCCAAAAACTGGGATTTGCATTTCCCTCCATGAGAAGGTCCTCTTGGTTTGTCTTAACTTGTATACTCAACTCTCATCAGTTTGGCTCAGCTTTGCTTCCTGGTTCCTCGGCTTCCCAACTCAGCATCTGAACTTAACAACTCGACTTGGCTACTGATCGCGACTATCCGCAACGGGTCCTGCAAGTGCGCAGTGTTGTTGTAGTACTGTCAAGGTCGTATCAACAGGGACTGGGTTGAGCTTAATACCTTTAAATAGACAAATTAGGCTTAAAACAATTAAATAGAAGTGGATTTTTGGCGAATTCTAATTGTAATATAAACTGAACGACGAAGTAAAAATAACACTAGAGTTGTAGTAGAAAAAAATCAAAATAAGTGAAGTCTTAGGCATCCAGGGTTCACATGCCCTGTTTTATGCTTTAACCGTGCCGCAACAGGCTGAGCCTGTTTATCGACCTGTGTTTAATAAGATGTCTTGAAGGGGCTCCCAATCTAGTGTACTATCAACGGCTTTCGATCTTATTGACAGTTCCCTAAGCTTCCATCTACCCCTTGTCACTAGGTATAGACGTTCACTTAGGGATGAAGTTTAGTATTTGGTGCTAAATACCCACATTCTCTCCCTATCTTCTCTAGAACGGCTAGGGAGTGAAGATTGACTACTGTTGGTTTAGCAATCCCGACTTCACCTCTCGGTCCTTCACCAAGCTACTACTAAGTTAAGATAGACTTCCCAGTAGTCAATCAAGAATCCAATTAAAAATAGTGTAATCTACTTGACTTATGTTGCGACAGGCTGAGCCTGTCACTGAGCCTTTTGACTGCATGTAGTCAAGATATTGAGATTGGTTCTTACAGGGGCTCTCAACCTATATGATGCAACCGACCTAGGCAAGCTTGGAGAGTTGAAGAATGATGCATGCTAAGGCTACATCGGAGACGACAATGGCAACAAGCATGGAGCTTGAATATATTCCAACAAGCTCAAAATTCATCATCAGAAGCTCACTTTTAGAATCTTGTCCAAGAAGTTCTCACAAGAAATTCAAGAAGAGATGGAGATCAAGCTTAGAGAAGAGTGGGGCCCACGATGACATGCTACTTGGAGGAAGTGGGGACCATGCCGACATTGTCTATTTTACTATTATAGTTGCCGGAATTTTTATTATTTGGACCATTAATATTTCGGCTGGATTTTATTTATTATTTGGGTCATTAATTGTTGGGCTTTAGTTATTTAAGTTGGGTTTATTTTTATTTAGTTTAGCCTAGTCCATTAGGGAATTCAAATTAAAAATCCAATCCACTTAGGAGTTAGGGTTACTATTCACGTCAATAGTACCCGCATGAATAGTAACATAAAATCTTTTTATTTTATTTTACTATTTTAGTTACAAGTCCATGTCCATTAGGTTTAGAATTAGATTAGTATAAATAAGACCCTTGGGGTTTATATTTTGACACGCATGATGAGTATTGTTTATTGATAGCTATTTTGCTAATAAAGTTGGAGGTTCTCTTAAATCTTGTTTTGCAAGTTAGAAAGATTTCTCTTTTGTTTATTTTAGGGATTGTGTTTACTTATCAAGTGATTAATTTGCTTGTGGTGTATTCAAGATTCTTAGCTTTTATTACTCTATTGTTGCTTAACAACTTTGCTTTGTTTTGAGATGATAGAGGTAATTGCTGAAACCCTAATTTGGTTGAATTGGTTGCTGATCTTGGAGACTTTGATTGATTTGGAGGTGTTTTCTAGCTTTGTTCTGATAGTGTTGTCGTATCACTATGCTGCACCCATTTGCTTTCACTCACAGGTGCCTCCCATGATTCTCACTCATCCTAATGCTTTTGCATCGGTCAATTCTAGGTGATTAAGATTGGTGTTGAGGCTAACTCCTCAATTAGTTCCTAACTTCTATCAAAAGCTAAGAACTAAGGGTTGGTTGTTGTTGGTCCAACAACTATGGCTTCACCTCTCGGTCCTTCACCTAGTTACCTATAATCATGCGTGGGTTTGATCAAGAGTCAAGCATGGACCAAGTTTGCAACAACCAAGACAAAAAAACGGGTTGAGAACATGGAATGAGCAATTTATTACAATAAAATTAGAAACATGTTACGCCCCTTCAACCTAAGAGGGGTTGTTTAGTTCATGTTCAGAGTTAAAAAAAAAATGGAGAAAAAGGATGGCATAGTGTTTGGAACAAACTGGAGGCTAGAAGCAACATGATTTCTACCCAAAAAAGGCTATAGAACCGTGTCCCTTTGAACCCTTGGTGATTCTGGGTTCTGTCCTTATTCCAAAACTTCTGAAATTTCTTGTGTGTGTAAGCGAACGATGCCTCTATCCTTCTTCCTTCCTCCTTTATATGGACGTAGCCTGGTTTCTATTCTCCCCCCAACTTGCTGGAAAGCATCAGAGTTTGAACAAGTTAGTCTTCAAACTTCCCATCGTGTATGTCAGGATGAGAAACCATGGGAAGTGTATTGACAGGCTGAATTCTGATGGATGCGAGGTTTTTCAAGAGACTTTTGAAGAAACAATGATTCCTTTGGTAGATTTTCTTCTAGGCAGTATGATTATTGCCTCTTTTTCTCAGAAAGTTCTCTGAAATGCTCAGGATATGTTTGCAGGTGCCAGGGCTGTAAACCCCACAAGTGGCGAAAATTTATATTTTTTTGTATTTTTCTGGTTTCTGCAGAATGCACAGGCTGAGTCTGTTCCGGGTCCGTTTGCAATTTTTCTTGATTCTCCCTTGCAATTGATGCCATCTTCTCTTCTGGTTGGTGAGGTGACATGGAGACTTTGTGGATCGTGGCAGGGATAGCGAAATCCAGTGGATATTTTATGTTTGGAGGAGGTTTCGTGGCCTTTAATCAATTCTGCAATGAACAACAGGCTCTAGAAATCCCAAAATAGGCTCAGGCTACGGCAGAGACTGTTACGGCAAATTCTTCAATAAAATCCTCCAAAACTCATCGAAATGCATCTGGAATCACTAATCACACAATAAAGTTTGGAATTTAGAGGAATATGATGAAATAGTGCAAAGGAAGGCATATAATCATAATGGAATGAGAGCAAATTATATATAAAATCATGCCTAAAACTATGCATATTTCACATGCATCAAAATACCCCAAACTGAGGACTTTGCTTGTCCTCAAGCAAACAGAGAAGAGAGGAGAATGTTGTTTGAAAGGAAGAAAAAGGCTAATCCCACTTTATCAAATTTTTACTAGGCTTCTCCCTTGTGATGTCTCAATTTAAGTATTTTCTTATTTTTCTTCAAAACTGCATCAATTTCAATCCAATTCCTTGTAAGTAGTTTTTCTCATAGAAATCACAAGAATAATTTTACAACTAGCCCCCGTTCTTCTGCCATCTGAGAGGTTCTACCAAAGATTATTATTGGAAAATGAAAACATTCCCTCATATGCAGACCCATTATCTCTGTCTCCACTAATATGCATAAGTCATGAAACTAGGATCATTATGACTTAACTATGTTGTATTGAGGGTAGGTGAGGGCTGTCAAAGGAAGGTGGTTAGATTGAACAATGGTCAATGGCCTGTGAACTCGAGAGGTTCATGAACAGCTTGAGCTTGTATAGCGACTGTTTGATTTCATATCCCTTTTTGAACTGAGTTCTTGTGTTATCCAGCAACTCTTTAACAATGTAATCAAGATATTTCTGAAATTCTTCAACAGTGTAATCGAATTGCTCCCCCTTTCCCTTTTCTCCTTCTTTCTCTCTTTTTGTTTTTTTTGTTTTTGCTTGGCACCTTTTTTTTTTTTGTAATACATATATAACCAGAAAGAAGGGGTACAAACATGTGGTAGCATTCTGGTCTCGTGTTGGCTGAGCAAGGACAGTCTCAACCTCTTAATTTGATCAAATCTCGTTCACAAAATCATTAACAGGGTGAGGTTGCTTGGAAGAACTTGTGTCTTTAGGCACTGACGATCCCCGTTTTTTGAGACAAACAGTTGTGGTGGGATGTGCAGGGTGAAGAAATGAAATGGGGTCATCATAATTGGCTCAAATCGGGTTGCAAGGGATTGATGCTTGTGGTATGGATTTATGTGGTTTGTTTGGTATGCAAAAGATAGCCTAGATCCCTTCCTTGCTTGAAGACTCAGCTTTAAATTTCGCCTTGACAAAGGTAGGGCCTGTTCTAAGGTAGACAGGCTGAGCCCGTTTCTTTTAGAAAACTTTTTAATAAGATCCTTCTCAACTGACAGATTTCATGGATTGCAGTTGCCTGATTAGTCCTGTTCTGCTCGTTTGGAAAAATAAGACAAGTCCTGAGAATAGAAATTGAGCAGAATTAAATGGAAAAAGAGAAGATGTATAAATATAAGGATAGGCTCACATTGGGAGAAACATAATGAAAATAAATTGGTACTGCAATACTACCAGAACAAAGCTAGATAGCACCTCCTTATCAATCGAGTCACCAAGATCAGAAATCAATTCAACCGAAAAGCTTTAGTGATTACCTCTATCACCTCAAAACACAACAAAAGGCGCTAAGCAACAATAGAGTAATAAACACAAGGAATCTTGTAAACACCACAAGCAATTCAATTACTTGATAAGTAAACACAATCCCTAAAATAAACAAGAGAGAAATCCATCTTACATGCAAAACAAGGTTTAAGAGAACCTCCAACTTTATTAGCAAAATAGCTATCAATAAACAATATTCATCATCCGTGTAAAATATGAACCCTAAAGGTCTTATTTATTCTAGTCTAATACTAAACCCTAGTGGACTTGTAAAATATGAACCCTAAATGTCTTACTTATACTAGTCTAATACTAAATCTTAATGGACTTGGACTTGTAACTAAAATAATAATAAAAATTCCTAAGTCGAAAACTAATGGCCCAAGTTGGTTGAAACAATTTGACTTTGCCGACAACTAATGGACCTAAAAACTAATTGCTTTTCAAGTCGGCTGAATACAATCAATTAGACCTTTTTGCCGAGCTTGACTTCAGCCCAAACATTGACTTTTAGCCTACCTACTAACAAATCAATTAAATTGGCCCAATATAATATTCAATTAAATACAACCAGCCCAAATGAAAGTTCACCAGTAAAATAAAGAGACCAATTGATGACTTCCCATTTAGTTTAATAAATAATAATTGCCCATGTCGATAAAGACCCATGTCATATTCAGCCCAAGCTTGACTCCTCCAATATGTGAACATACTTAGGATTCTCTTTAAGCTCTTCTCCAAGCTTGATTTTCAGTTCTTCTTGAATTTATTGTGGGAACAATTCTTGCGCAAGACTCTAAAAGTGAGTTTGCCAACTCCATGCTTGTCGCCATTGCTTCTTTCATGGCCGCCTTGGCATCATTCTTCAAGTCTCCAAATTCACCTAGGTGATTTGCATCATTCCCTCCCTCCTCAAAGTGATTCATCCTCGAATCGATTCCTACAAAGTCAAAAAGAGAAAATTCAGCAACATTAAAAGTAGTATGAACATTATACTCACCATGGGAACTAATCCTAATGCGCAAAGGACCAAGCTTGTGGCACCTAGCTTCTCCTCCCGGTTCAAGCAATATGCAATTAGAATTCTGTTGTTCCTTCCTAAAGAATATCTCAAAGACATGCATAACAAGTAATTTATGTGGATGACAATTAATAAAATAAGAACTAAAATTACTCATCTGTTATCCAATTTAGGCATTAAAGTCATAGAAAAAGAACTTAAAACCTGATGCTCCCTTTTGATTGTAATCGGTGCCCCATGTATAGATCCATCTTCTCCTAGGGCCGGCAATCTTTTAGGACAATCATCCCTAGGAACCTATAAAAGAAACACATCACATCTAGAAAGACAAGTGTTAAGGTTAGATTTAAACCAGGCTTTCTTGTACATAAATACAAACAAACTCTTTTTCCTCTCATATTCAACCCTCACTTCTCTCTCATTTGAGCTTTTTAACACAACTTCTTTCAAGGCTTCTTTTATCTCTTTTCTTCTCTCACTCTCGGCTTATTCTTTCTTTTCTTTCTCCTCCAATTCGACTTCTTCTTCCTTCTTCTCACTCTTATTTTTTTTGAACTCTACTCTCCTTTTGCAAGGCTCTCAGCCTTCCTCTCTTCCTTACTAGTGTGACAAGATTCGGCCTCTTTCTCCTTTTTCCATCCTTCCACTTGACTTTTAACCTGCAATTGATCCCCATAAACTTCCTTTGGAGGCAAAGGTGCAAGTGAAACTCTCCTTTCTCCCATGGTAAAAGAATACCTACTCTTGAACCTACCACGCACAACTCTTCTACCATATTGCCATGGTCTCCCAAGCAATATATGGCATGTATCCATAGGCACAACATCACACAACACTTGGTCAAAATATTGGCCAATGGAAAAAGAAACAAGGACTTATTTGGTTATCTCAATTTCTCTCATGTCATTCGTCCTTTGTAGCTAATAGGATCTAGGATGCTCCAAACAATCCAATCCTAAACTTTTCACCATATATGTGCTCGCCATATTGGTGTCGCTTTCTCCGTCAATTTTAACACTCACAGCCTTCTCATTCACCAAGCATCTTGTATAGAAATTTTTATTTGTTTTCCCAACACCATCTTCCTTGACTTGAGCATTCAGCACACGCGTAGTATCAGGAAATTCTTCCTTAAGTATTTTTCCATAGTCAAAATGCACAGGAATCGGGTTCCTAGCCTTCCGCGTCCTCATTGCACTATTAGTCAAAGTCTCTCTATGCCAATCATCATTGCAATACTCTTCAATGCTCTTGGAATCTTGACACAATGATTGGTACTTTCGATGCAACTCCCTATAGTAATAAGTAGGAACAAATCTCTTCCTCATAATTTTCTTCATCTCAGTCCAAGTGTCGATAGGTTCCTCATAATTGTACCTCCTGTCCAACATAAAATTGTTCCACCAAACTAAAGCATAGTCAGTAAATTCATCAACCACCAATTTTACCTTCTTTGCCTCGGTGTAGTTATGGCAATCAAATATCATCTCCACTCTTTTCTCCCACTTCAAATAAGCTTCTGGATCATTTTTGCCTTGAAAAGAGAGAATTGTCATCGTGATGCCTCCAGTATACCTATCAGTTCGATCAGCATATCGACCTCTATAGGCTCCTCTATTGTATCTCGAATATTCCATGATGTTAACCTGCAAGAAAGTGTTAGTAGAAAATAATTCCTCACCACTCCCTCACGTGTTTACACTCCTTTCGTGTTCTCTCATGTTTACACTCAATGGTAAAAGATATAACACTCGCCTTTTACCTCTCTTGAATTCGTCACTATGTTTATTCTTTGGGGTCAGTAACACTTAATGAAATAATAAACAACTTGCAGCACTTCAAGAAAGAGTCAAGGAAAATTCTAACAAGAAAAGATAGAGTGCAAAAATCTAGAGGCAAACTAAACTCCACAAATAAAAGAAAGTCACACAAAGAAAAAGAAAATTATATGTGAAGATTTTGTTAGTGTAATGCCCAAAAGCCAATCATTGGATGATAATATTGTGATGTATTTTGATTAAGGTTTTATTCCAATAAATATGTTTATCTATGATAAATGCTTGCACATATTTATAACCTAAGAATATCTTATATTCTTGAAATGTCCCTAGTCGATTATTATTATGGATGGGTTGTAATAATAAATAAAGACTAGCGTATGTTGAGAATCATATGAGATATGAGTTCTACATACGGGTACAAGTTAGAGAACTTGTGGACTGGACTGACCGAACATAAGAACACTGCATGGACTCATGTTGTCATTAGTGATTCTTATATGTACTATCCTTAGACCTGAGATCATCAAGGTTCCCAACACGTGAGTCATATACTTTGATATTACTCTTGGTCATTCGTAATTGAGTGGACCTAAGAGTAATCATTGGGTATATGATATAATGTGTAGTGGATTTTGTATGATCAAGATGGAATTCGTCCAATCCATATAACGGGTATATTATCAGTTGGGCCCCTTGATAGAATTGAACTGTAAATGCATGGCCAAGCTCGGATTAAGTGATATGGGGATATCATTTGTATCTGTATTACACAGTTAACTCAGGGATCAAGAAACCTTGGATTAAACATATACGAGAATGACATGTTCCATGTCTCGTGTTTGATCTTGATATAATGAGACGAAAGGATAGTGATATTTTTCCGAGGCATAATGAATCAGTACTGATCTTGTCGTTTGGGTAGCAATGATGTGTTGCTAGACACCGCTCATTATTTATAATTGTAAATGAGAGTTTACAATTATTGCCAAACGTCACAAGTGCCTACAGGGTCACACACTTAGAGCTGTTGATTCGAGCTAGTGGTTAGACCGTGGTTGCACCATGGTTCGACCAAGATATTGAGCTAGTGGTTAGACCATGGTTGGACCGTGGTTGGATCGGGTTGTTTGGGTTGATTCGGTTCGCTAATTACCAGAATTAATGAACCAAAATTAGTGCCATATGATGTGTAATCCTATATATGCTGATATATATGTTTAATGCATTAGTGGAGACATGATAATGGTGGAAACATAATCATGAAAGATAATGGATGATTATGTTGGCCATTATCTAATTAACTATGCATTACAAGTGTGTATAAAAGGGTGAAGGTTTGATTAGTTTTTCAGACTTAATACACTCTTCATACTTGAGAAAGAAATACATCAAACATATTCTAGTCTCTAGCTTTCGGAAATTCTGCAGCTAGCACTGCAGTTCGGGAGTGCTCGGGTTAGTGACCGTGAGACGGTTGCTAGCAGTCATCAACGGTTCGTGTGGATACCGTAGAGGAGTCGTATTTTGTCTGGTTCTTACTGATTTGGATCATCAGTTGGGTGAAAGATCTCAACCAAACCAGGTACGAAAATCTTGTTATTCGGTTTATCCCGTTTCACATGGATCCTCCATTAGTGTCGGCCTTTATTCCGCTGCGTGTTTAACTCTAAGTTTGCATACCTGGTTAATTACAGTGGTAGCGGAGCCTCTTGTGAAACACTAAACCGAATTAGTCGTTTATAGGTATGGTATGCTATATGTGATGGGGCTTGATCATGGTTGTATAAGTGACAGAACTTGATCATAGTTTGTTATGTTTCTGTTGATTGTATGTTTAATCTAGATCATTATGTTTCTCATATATGTGATATGTTGAAGTCGGTTCAAAGGTGTTTGAGAGCAAGTGCTTGATTGGTATATGATATCAATCAAAGTGTACTTTCGGCAGAAACAACTAAAAATCCGAATGGTCAACAAAATTTTGTAGGTGAGCTGATATACAAAATTCGGCAGAAACACCTAAAATTCGAATGGTCAGCAAAATTTTGTAGGTGAGCTGATATAGAAAATTCGGCAGAAACAACTAAAAACCTGAATGGTCAGAAAAATTTTGTAGGTCAGCAAACATACAAAATTTGGCAGAATGCTCTAAATTCCAGAATGGGCAGAAGAATTTTGTATGTGAGCAGACATACAAAACATCGATGTTGTATGTTAAACATCAATGTTCGACATGCTTGATGACATGTTCTTATGATCTTGATGTTAGAACAATATGTTAATTGCTTGTTAACATGTTTATTCTTTTTATAACCATGTCACATAGCTTTGTATTGATTATATATGATGCATTGTTATTGTATATGCGATATATAATTTGAGCATTACATGCAGTTTATGTATGAAACAATTGTTGATGTAAATATTAAGTTCCTCATGTGTTGCCTTCCATTGATGAGCACTCATCTATGCTTAGATCAACACTTGGTAGGTTTGCCAAAGCAAAGTGCCAATGTTTATCTTAGCAAGATGCGATTGGATAATCGTAATATCCAAATTGCTTATCATGGGTTGAACTTAACTAAGTCATCTCAATAGGATTTGGGACTTTGAGGCAAAGAGTTGAGATAAGTCTATGAGATAGACAATAATAAGAGTTGTTCACTCTACTATCTAAGAGTTACATGAGATGTAATTGACAAAGAGTTGTCTACCTAAATAACTATAATGTAAGCGATTAGCCAAAACTAACTTATCTTGTAGTGAAATATTCTTGGCCCACTTATTATCATCTTGATTTATATAGTGGGTGTATCATTTAATAAAATTCCTTGTTAAATGATTTTATGTGTACATGACTCTGATTTTGAGTGAATTGATCTTTGTAGAGTTATCATGGCACAAAACACAAGTACTATGTCACTGCGATCGGTACTTGAGAAGGAAAAACTGAATGGGAATAATTTCCTTAAGTGGCATCACAATTTGAGGATAATCCTCAAGCAAGAAAAGAAGTTGTATGTCCTTGAAGGGCCTGTTCCTAATGAACCGGCACCTAATGCTCCTAGGGCGGAAAAGGATGCTTACAAGAAGCATGTTGATGAAGCATTGGATATTGCTTGCCTTATGCTTATCACCATGTACTCTGAGCTTCAGAAGCAACATGAGAACTTGGGTGCTTTCGATATGATCGAACACCTGAAAATGCTCTTTGAAGAGCAAGCTAGGCATGAGAGGTGTGAGACCTCAAAGGCATTATTCCAATGCAAGATGGCTAAGTCATCACCTATTAGACCTCATGTGCTCAAAATGATTGGATACATTGAGAGCCTTGAAGGCCTAGGTTTTCCATTGAAAAGAGAGTTGGTCGTTGATCTTGTCCTGCAATCGTTGCCAGATAGTTACAGCCACTTTGTCATGAATTTCAATATGAATCATCTTGAAAAAATTTTGTCTGAGTTGCTTAACATGTTGGGAACAGTTGAGCAACAGATGAAGGCAAATAAATCCAACAACATTTTGATGGTTGGAAATGGGAAGGGAAACGGTAAAGCCTTGTTTTTAACAAGAAGAAGAAATCTGCCAAAAAGTTTGGTTTATGTGCATCTTCTTTTTCACATGTGCTGAAACCCAAAGGTGGTGTTGCAAAGGAAGGACAATGTTTCCATTGCAAGAAACCTGGCAATTGGAAGCGTAACTGCCCTATTTACCTTGAGGAGGTGAAGAAACAGAAGGGAAGTAAGACTTCCACTTCAGGTATTCTTGTTATAGTAGCTAATATTTCTATCTCTGCATCATGGGTATTAGATACTGGATGTGGTTCTCACATTTGTGTAAATGTGCAGGATCTGAGAAAGAGTAGAAGATTAGCAAAGGGTGAAGTGGACCTGCGTGTTGGAAATGGAGCAAGAGTTGCTGCATTAGCCGTAGGGACTTATTATCTATCTTTACTGGGTGGTTTGGTTTTGGAACTTGATGATTGTTATTATGTACCTACTATAAGCAAGAATTTGATTTCTGTTTCTTGTCTGGACAAGAAGGGTTTTTCATTTGTAATAAAGAACAACTGTTGTTCAATTTATTTCAATGATATATATTATGGTAGTGCATATTTAAGCAATGGTTTGTACGTTCTAAACCGAGAAACTCCAATCTATAACATTAACTCGAAGAAGGTTAAATTAAACGATTCTAATACAACCTATCTCTGACATTGTCGTTTGGGACATATAAACGAGACTCGTATTTCTAAACTCCATAAGGATGGACTTTTAGACTCTTTTGATTTTGAATCATATGAGACATGTGAGTCATGTTTATGGGGCAAAATGACGAAGGCTCCTTTTGCTGGTAAAGGTGAAAGAGCTTCCGACTTGTTAGGCCTTATAAATTCTGATGTATGTGGACCTATGTCAACATAGGCTAGAGGTGGATTTCAATACTTCATTACATTTACTGATGAATATAGTAGATACGGTTATGTGTATCTTATGAAGCACAAGTCGGAATCCTTTGAAAAGTTCAAAGAATTCAAGAATAAAGTACAGAATCAACTTGGCAAGAGTACTAAAATTCTTCGATCTGATCGAGGAGGTGAATACTTAGACCGAGAATTTCTTGATCATCTAAAGGAATGTGGTATAGTATCAGAACCTACTCCATCGGGTACACCACAATGGAATGGCGTATCTGAAAGGAGAAATAGAACTCTGTTAGACATGGTTCGTTCTATGATGAGTCAAGCTAACCTACCTTTTTCATTTTGGGGACATGCTCTATTGACTGCTGCCTTTACACTTAACCGTGTTCCGTCGAAATCGGTTGAAAAGACACCATATGAGATGTGGACTGGGAAATGCCCCAGTTTGTCTATTATAAAGATTTGGGGTTGCGAGGCTTACGTAAGACGACAAGCATCAGATAAACTCGCCCCTAAATCTGACAGGTGCCTTTTTGTTGGATATCCTAAAGAAACTAAAGGATATTATTTCTATAATCCCACAGAGCAAAAGGTGTTTGTTGCTCGTACTGCTATTTTTTAGGAAGAGAATTTATTTCTAGAGAGATCAGTGGGAGAAAAATAGAACTCGAAGAAGTTCGAGCACAACGACAAGCTATAGAAACTAAAAGGGAACAAGAACAGGAACCACAAGTTGTTGTGAAAGAAAATCCTGTACCTGTAATACATGGACCACGTAGGTCTAATAGGATTCGATATAAGTCAGAGAGATATGGATTTCTTCTGACTCATACCGGAGACGTGATGCTCATGGATGATGATGAGCCCACTTCCTATCAGCAGGCAATTAAGGGTCCAGACTCTAAGAAGTGGTTAGAGGCCATGAATTCTGAGATAGAATCCATGTATGAGAGCAAGGTTTGGACCTTGGTTGATCCATCTGAAGGGGTAAAATCCATTGGGTGCAAGTGGGTCTTTAAAAAAAAGACCGACATGGATGGTAATGTGGTTACTTTTAAAGGGCGATTGGTTGTGAAAGGTTTCAAACAAGTTCATGGTATTGACTATGATGAAACTTTTTTGCCAGTTGCCATCGTTCAATCCATCCGAATTCTATTGGCTATAGTTGCATACCATGATTATGAAATATGGCAGATGGATGTCAAAACCGCTTTCCTTAATGGAAATCTTTTAGAGGATGTGTACATGACACAACCTGAAGGTTTTGTCACTCTGGAGAATGCTAATAAGGTATGCACATTGCAAAGATCCATTTATGGATTAAAGTAAGCTTCTAGGAGTTGGAATCTTCATTTTGATGAGGTAATCAAACAGTTTGGTTTCATTAAAAATGAAGATGAGCCATGTGTTTACAAGAAGGTTAGTGGGAGCACTATCATTTTCTTGTTGTTGTATGTTGACGATATTCTACTCATTGGCGATGATATTCCAACACTACAGTCTGTAGAGACTTGGTTAGGAAAGAATTTTTCAATGAAGGACTTAGGTAAAGCTGCCTACGTGCTAGGTATAAAGATTTACAGAGATAGATCCAAAAGGCTTCTTGGCCTAAGTCAAAGTACATATATTGACACGGTGCTTAAAAGGTTTAGCATGCAAGATTCCAAGAAAAGGTTTCTTGTCCATGTCGCATGGCATAACTCTCTCAAAGAATCAACGTCCTAGTACATCTAAGGAGAGAGAGCGAATGAGTAAGAACCCTCGTGGATCAGCAATAGGATCTATCATGTATGCCTTGCTATGTACTCGACCAGATATCGCATATGCATTAAGTGTCACAAGCAGATATCAATCTGATCCCGGTGAAGGTCACTAGACAACGGTTAAAAACATCCTTAAGTACTTGAGAAAAACTAAGGATACAATCCTTGTATACGGAAGCGTTGATGAGCTTGTTGTAAAGGGTTACACAGATGCTAGCTTCCAAACTGACAGGGATGATTTTAGATTGCAATCAGGATATGTGTTTTGTCTTGGAGGTGGTGCTGTATGCTGGAAGAGTTCAAAGCAAGAAACAGTTGCCAATTCTACCACTAAGGCTGAATACATAGCCGCCTCTGATGCAGCAAAAGAGGCTGTTTGGATTAAGAAGTTCATATCTGAACTTGGGGTGGTTCCGAGCATTTACAGTCCGATTGAGCTCTATTCTGACAATAATGGGATAATCACACAGGCTCAAGAACCTAGATATCATCAAAGATCCAAACATATACTCCGACGCTACCATCTTATTAGAGAGATTATTAAAAGAGGCGATGTGAGGATGTGCAGAGTTCCTTCTGAGAACAATGTAGCAGATCCACTAACTAAGCCGCTCACACAGCAGAAGCATGATGGTCATACTAGATCCATTAGTATTAGATACATGGATGATTGGCTTTAGTGCAAGTGGGAGATTGTTAGTGTAATGCCCAAAAGCCAATCATTGGATGATATTATTGTCATGTATTTTGATTAAGGTTTTATTCCAATAAATATGTTTATCTATGATAAATGCTTGCACATATTTATAACCTAAGAATATCTTATATTCTTGAAATGTTCCTAGTCGATTATTATTATGGATGGGTTATAATAATAAATAAAGACTAGCGTATGTTGAGAATCATATGAGATATGAGTTCTACATACGAGTACAAGTTAGAGAACTTGTGGACTGGACTAACCCGACATAAGAACACTGCATGGACTCATGTTGTCATTAGTGATTCTTATATGTACTATCCTTAGACCTGAGATCATCAAGGTTCCCAACACGTGAGTCATATACTTTGATATTACTCTTGGTCATTCGTAATTGAGTGGACCTAAGAGTAATCATTGGGTATTATGATATAATGTGTAGTGGGTTTTGTATGATCAAGATGGAATTCATCCATCCCATATAAGAGGTATATTATCAGTTGGGCCTCTTGATAGAGTTGAACTGTAAATGCATGGCCATGCTCGGATTAAGTGATATGGGGATATCATTTGTATCTGTATTACACAGTTAACTCAGGGATCAAGAAACCTTAGATTAAACATATACGAGAATGACATATTCCATGTCTCGTGTTTGATCTTGATATAATGAGACGAAAGGATAATGACATTTTTCCGAGGCATAATGAATCGGTACTGATCTTGTCGTTTGGGTAGCAATGATGTGTTGCTAGACACCGCTCGTTGTTTATAATTGTAAATGAGAGTTTACAATTATTGCCAAATGTCACAAGTGCCTACAAGGTCACACACTTAGAGCTGTTGATTCGAGCTAGTGGTTAGACTATGATTGCACCATGGATGGACCGCGTTGTTTGGGTTGATTCGGTTCACTAGTTACCAGAATTAGTGCCATATGATGTATAATCCTATATATGCTGATATATATGTTTAATGCATTAGTGGAGACATGATAATGGTGGAAACATATTCATGAAAGATAATGGATGATTATGTTGGCCATTATCTTATTAATTATGCATTACAAGTGTATATAAAAGGGTGAAGGTTTGATAAGTTTTTCAGACTTAACACACTCTTCATACTTGAGAAAGAAACACATCAAACATATTCTAGTCTCAAGCTCTCGGAAATTTTGCAGCTAGTACTGCGGTTCGGGAGTGCTCGGGTTAGTGACCGTAAGACGGTTGCTAGCAGTCATCAACGGTTCATGTGGATACCGTAGAGGAGTCGGATTTTGTCCGGTTCTTGCTGATTCGGATCATCAGTTGAGTGAAAGATATCAACCAAACCAGGTACGAAAATCTTGTTATTCGGTTTATCCTATTTCATATGGATCCTCCATTAGTTCCGGGCTTTATTCCGCTGCATGTTTAACTCTAAGTTTACATACCCGGTTAATTACTGATTCTTGTAGTAATTGAACAATATGAGACAAAGATTAATCAATTAGAAAAACTGAAATAAATTAGTTATCAAATAAGTAGAAAGAAAGAAAACTTCCCAAACTAGATATCCTAAATATTCAACCCTTGGAAGAGTATCCACCAAATCAATCATTTTTTTTTTTTTAATAATGACTTGCAGCAAGGTGTCGACTAGAAGGACAAACAACACACCACTTTTTTTTTTTTTAATATGACACTAGTCGACAGTAAAACAACACAAAAGCAATTTTTTTTCTTTTTATTTATAATAGAAGAAGTGCTGGTGGCGATAAGAAACAAAAAAACAACAAACTGAAATCAATTAACTTGCCAGACACCACACTAGTCGACCAAGGCTACTCAAACGCACTTTCTTTTATTTTTTATTTTTTTAAAAAAAATCTATTTGAATGATAATGACTCAAGTGGACTAGAGCACTCAGCAGCAAGCGAATTTAAAAAAAAGGAACAAGGTAATAATACTCCAACGAGTCGACAGTAGTAATTTCAACGAAACTCTTTTTTTTTTTTTTAATAATTGCGTCAACACCAACACACAAGGAACAAAAATTTAAACAGTACAAAATTAAAGGAAAACGTAGTTGAAAAGATAACTAGGCTCCTTTACCAAGATGATACGGTAACACTACCAGAACAAAGTTAGATAGCACCTCCTTATCAATCGAGTCACCAAGATCAGAAATCAATTCAACCGAAAAGTTTTAGTGATTACCTCTATCACCTCAAAAGATAACAAAGGCGTTAAGCAACAATAGAGTAATAAACACGAGGAATCTTGTAAACGCCACAAAAAATTCAATTACTTGATAAGTAAACACAATCCCTAAAATAAGGTTAAGAGAGAAATCCTTCTTACTTGCATTTCAAGGTTTAAGAGAACCTCCAACTTTATTAGCAAAATAGCTATCAATAAACAATATTCATCATCCGTGTAAAATATGAACCCCAAAGATCTTATTTATACTAGTCTAGTACTAAATCCTAATAGACTTGGACTTGTAACTAAAATCTATACTCTATATAAAAGCATGAAGTCCCAAACTTTGCTAAATAGAAATACAAAAATACCCTTATCTTTACAACTATAATTGAAGGCTTAATAGTCATTTAAATTTTTTTCTCAATACCGACTACCGACTTGAAATTCCAAAAAGAATTCAATTATAAGGAATTCCACTGTAAAACACATTCCAAAAGAGTTCAATTGTAAACCGAACTCTACCAAGGAATTCAACCGACTTTTATTTAAATTTTTTTCTCAATACCGACTTGAAATTCCAAAAAGAATTCAATTATAAGGAATTCCATTGTAAAACAAATTCCAAAAGAGTTCAATTGTAAACCGAACTCTACCAAGGAATTCAAACGACTTTTCGTAATGACGGCTGTTGTTTTTATTATTTAAGAGTATGCTTAAATAAGAGTATGCATACCGAATACAATTGTATTCTACTTAAGGCAATACAATCAGAGTTGAGGTGAAGAAATACAATACTGAATATTTAAGAGTATGCTGCTAATTAAGTTCACTTGGATTCTACCCACAATAATCAGTTCCCCAAGTGATCATAAGTTAACTCCTGGAAATTTGACGTAGATCTCCTGAAAAAAAAGAGGTGAAGATTGTGGAAAATTGAGGTGAAGATCAGCATCGTATCCCACCTGGTAATTCTCTTCTTTGCCTTTTTTTTTAAAAAAGGTTTTGTCCATATACATAAATTCAGCGCTTAAGGTTATAACTCTTGCTCCTATATACAAAAATTGATAGCTTAAGTGAAATTCCATGGGATTGGATAATTAAGCAAACACTGAAGGTTTTGTCCATATACATAAATTCATCGCTTAAGGTTATAAAATTGAGGTGAAGATCAGCATCGTATCCCACCTGGTAATTCTCTTCTTTTCCTTTTTTTTTAAAAAACAATTTTGTCCATATACATAAATTCAACACTTAAGGTTATAACTCTTGTTCCTATATACAAAAATTGATAGCTTAAGTGAAATTCCATAGGATTGGATAATTAAGCAAACACTAAAGGTTTTGTCCATATACATAAATTCATCGCTTAAGGTTATAACTCTTGCTCGTATATACAAAAATTGATAGCTTAAGTGAAATTCCATGGGATTCGATAATTAAGCAAACGCTGAAACTAGAGATGAAAACATAGAAAATTAATTCAAAACCTGCATATGTGAAGGAATTACTGAATAATTATCACATTACACATAAATGCCTTTCAGAGATGAAAACATAGAAAATTAATTCAAAACCTGCATATGTGAAGGAATTACTGAATAATTATCACATTACACATAAATGCCTTTCACAATTGAAAATTACAACAAAACCACACACCAACCAGTCCCTTTGTATCCAACAAGTTAATTAACATCATTCCATTATCACACCATCACAAGAGAAAAAAATAAGCGAACTGAGAAACAAAAGAAGCAAAATAACAGACCTACATATAATTTTGCTCTTAATATAATTGAAATTCCATAGGATGGGATTCGACAGATTGTTCTCTTAGATTGCTATACATATTTAAAGACTGCCCAAGATATTACAACTCGCTATATACATATTAGCTACGTGCATATGGTATATGATCAAAATTAACATTCTTCTTTCACTTCGAATGCTGCCTAAATCAAAATAATCAAATTTGTATTATTTCGCTCTAAAGAAGGTTGCTTAATTAATCATTGAATATTTGATTATTCACATCTATTTTCTTTACAGCCCGTACGAGATCATACTCATATTTGTTATGGCTCTCGAAAGAAAGAAGAGAAGTTCCTATAATTTGTTTACCCACCAACAAGGAGAAGTAATTATCGCAACGAATATACAAAATACAAAGAAGAGGAATTTTGCCAATGTCTCATGTGATGAATCAAGTTCACAAAATAACAATCAAGACAACAAAAAAAGAGGACGGAAAAAAAAAGAAAAAAATCTCGACTTATTCCTCAAAGCCTTATCTACCCCATATAAATACCAAGGTTAGTAAATATTATAAATTATTTTTTTTGGATTTGATTATTATGAACTTTAATATTTCGTTTACAGATATATATTTATAGACTTAACTGTATAAGAAATTGCTAATATAATTTATTCTTAAAATGATTCAGGAATCACAGAGTTTCGCCCAGCGTATTTTTTATCACACAAACTTGCAAATGTTTCGACCTGTGCATATTGTGGTGCCAAAAAATTTGAATTCGAACCGGTCTCATTTTGTTGTGGTAATGGAAAAGTGCATTTATCTTCACCAAAATATGAAGATGATTTATATAATTTGTTTACCTCACTAACACCAGAATCTCAAGAGTTCCGAACAAATATTAGAGCGTACAACAACATATTCTCATTTACATATTTCGGTGTTAACTTAGATAAGGAACTTGCATCGTCCAAACAAGGAGTGTATACATTCAAAGCACAAGGCCAAATTTATCATAATTTGCCGGGATTGGTACCGACAGAAAGCACCCCCAAATATTTTCAGCTTTACTTTTACGATACTAACAATGAGTTGCAGAACAGGATGCAAATCATTAAAGATGCCAACTTGAATGAAAGTATCGTGAAGAAGTTGATGGATATTCTTGAAGGAAATGCTCAATTTCTGAAAACATTAAAAGATTTTCCTTCTTTTGAAAAGCTTCATATACATATCTATACGAATTCATCTCTTGATCAGCGTGTATATAATGCACCTACATCAGAACAGGTTGCTGCAATATGGATTGAAGGTAATAACGCTAATGTACCTTTTGAGAGAGATATTGTAGTTCATGCTCATTCTGGACAGAAATATACGGTGAAGCATTACTACAGTTGTTATGACGCATTGCAACATCCTCTATTGTTTCCGAAAGGCGAAGTTGGTTGGCATCAAAATATCAAGAAAGAAATCAAGTGAATGGTGGATCTAGAAGTAACACAGTTGACAATAATAACGTTGGCCCTGTATTTTCATCTGCTGATGAAATATTTGAACGAGAAGATCAAGGTATGAGAAACAATTATCTCCTAATATTTTTTTATTAATATTTCTTCAGTTACAAAGCAAAGAATCCACAACTTTTATTGAATATTATGAATTTGTTATTATTATTAAAGTTTTTGGGTTTAACATTAACTTATATTTATATGTGGGAGTCCATGCATCTACCTCTTCAAATGTTTCTTGTAGAGAGTATTACTGTTACAAACTTCAAATAAGATATTACGGATGAACAGTGCTTCATTATTCTGGAAGATTATTGCAACAATTTGTCGTGGACATGTACATTAAGATCGAAACTACCAGACTCGACTTTTTTCGAACTCAACAATCCAAAATCAGATCTGAATTATATCAAGGCATTGTTGACTGTGTTATGGCTGGAGAGACTAGAGCAAACGAAATTGGAAAAAGACTGGTATTACCAAGGTCTTTCATCGGAGGTCCAAGAGATATGCGCCGGCGATATTTAGACGCAATGACATTGGTTCAAACATTTGGAAAACCTGATTTGTTTATAACAATAACATGCAATCCAGAATGGGAAGAGATTAAGGAAGAATTACAAGAAGGACAAATTGCACAGAACAGACCAGAATTAGTTGACAGAATATTTTGGGCAAAATTTCGTGATATCAAAGATCAAATCGTAAAACAGAAGATATTTGGGGAAGTGGCGGCATATGCTTTTGTTGTGGAATTTCAAAAAAGAGGAATGCCACATGTCCACTTATTGCTTATCCTAAAAGAAGGCTACAAAATTACATCCGCCAAGCAATTTGACCAATTTGTTTGTGCAGAAATTCCCGACGAAAACGAATATCCTTTGCTTTATCAGTTGGTAGCCAAACATATGATGCATGGTCCTTGTGGTGAACTAAATAAAAATTGTGCCTGCATGATACAAGATAGCAATGGCAATAAAGATCGAAAATGCCGATTTAATTATCCTAGAGCATTTTCTGAGTCCAGAATTAAGGGAAAAGATAGTTATCCAGTCTACAGAAGAAGGAAGGACAACCGCACAATCAGAAAGAAAGGAAAAGTACTTCATAATCGATGGGTTGTTCCTTATAACTCGTATTTGTTGACCAGATATAATTGTCACATTAATGTTGAGATATGCTCGAGTATATATTCTGTAAAATATCTTTACAAGTACATATATAAAGGACATGATAAAGCGGCAGTGTATATTGCAGATGACAATGGGAATGATTTGGTGGACGAAATTCAACAGTATCAAAATGCCAGATTTGTATCTTCACAAGAAGCAGTATGAAGAATTCTGGGATTAAATTTGTTTGACATAAAGCCTACTGTCATCAATCTGCAATTGCACTTACCTAAAAAACAGACAGTTTACTATTGGGAAAATGCTAATTTGAATAATGCTATCGGTTGGGATCATGTGACAAAAACAATGCTTACAGAATTTATGGCATTATGTTCCAAGGATAAAGATGCGGCAAAATTGTTATACAGGTACTAAATTTTACCACTAATTCCCAATAGTTTTATTGAATTGTCTATATACTTATTTCTAAATTGAGAATGAAACCATGTACATATTTTTATAAAATAAAATACAAAGTAATATTAAATGAGGATTACTCCTATTTACTATCTAATTGGGTTTATTCTATGCTATTAAAAAATATTTACAGGAAATTTCCAGAATATTATGTGTGGAATGCCAAAAGGAAACTATGGACACCGAGACAGAGTAAGCAAGTTATTGGTCGTATTAATTCAGCAAATCCAAAAGAAGGAGAAAGGTACTACCTTTGACTACTCTTAAATCACGTGAAAGGACCGAAATCGTTTAAAGATCTTCTTTCATTTGGTCGAGTGCAATACTCAACATTCAAAGAAGCAGCACAAAAAAGAGGACTTCTAGAATCCGATGAAAGTTTATCAAAGTGTATGAAAGAAGCTATCATTTTTCAGATGCCACAAGAGTTGCACAGACTTTTCGCAACCATTTTAGTCCATTGTCAGCCAAAGAATGCAAGAGAGTTATGGGATCTTTATTTTGAGCCAATGTCAGAAGATTTTAGGAGAAACCAAGAATATTCTCCTACCGCTCAACTTCTTTTGACGCTAAAAAGTGTCAACCATTATCTACAAAGTATGGGGAAAAGTGTTGACGAATATAAGCTAATAGACTCAAATGATTATCCTCTTGATGATGAAGCAACTGTGCCGAGAGTAATAACTGATGAAATGTCAGTTGAGATTCCATCTGAGGATATACAAGCACAAGCACTTCTGAATCCAGAACAAAAAATTGCTTTCGATACAATTATAGAGAGAATAAACTGTGGAGGGAGTGGAATATTTTTCATTGATGGACCTGGAGGAACTGGAAAAACATATTTATATCGTGCATTACTTGCCAATGTCAGATCTAGAGGAATGATAGCACTTGCAACTGCAACATGTGGTGTGGCTGCAGCAATCATGCCTGGTGGCCGGACAGCTCATTCACGCTTTGAAATCCCGATCATCAGTAATGAAACAACTTTATGTAAGATGTCGAAACAAAGTACAAGTGCACAGTTGATGAAGAAGGCAAAACTTATTGTGTGGGATGAAGCACCAATGGCAAAACGATTTGCTATCGAAACAGTAGATCGGACACTCTGAGATATAATGAACTGCCAAGAACCTTTTGGAGGTAAGATTGTTGTTTTCGGAGGTGATTTCAGACAAGTGTTACCGGTAGTTCCAAGAGGTACGAGGCAAGAAACAGTAGAAGCAAGCTTAGTTAGATCATACCTCTGGAATAAAATGGAGAAACTGAGATTAACCATCAACATGAGGGCAAAAACGGATGAGAAATTTAGTCAACTTTTACTAAGGATAGGAAACGGAGAGGAACCTACATCGGAAGATGGGATGATTTCAATACCAGATGAAATGGCAGTTAATTACCAAACAGATGAATTAGCTATTGGTTGTCTGATTAAAAAAGTATATCCTTCCCTTCAAGAAAATGCAAATTCAGCCACTTACATGACTGCCAGAGCAATTCTTGCCAAAAAAATGAATATGTGGACGAACTTAACGATAAGTTGATCAACATCTTTCCAGGAGATAGTATGATATTCAGAAGTTTTGACGAAGCCGTAGAAGACACACAACATTGTTATCAAGAAGAATTCCTCAACACATTAACTCCAAGTGGACTTCCACCACAAAATTTAGTCCTTAAAGTCAATTGCCCTATCATGTTGTTAAGGAATCTTGATCCACCGAATGGACTATGCAATGGAACCAGAATGGTATGCAAAGGATTTGAGCGGAATGTAATACATGCAGAAATCACCGTAGGCCAACATGCAGGGAAAAAAATTTTCCTGCCAAGGATACCTCTTTCCCCACCAGAAAATGAAGGCTACCCATTTAAGTTTGTAAGCAAACAATTCGCAATTAGATTATGTTTTGCCATGACCATAAATAAAGCGCAGGGACAAACAATACCACATGTCGGTGTGTATCTGCCGCAGGATGTATTTTCACATGGACAACTATATGTTGCTCTATCTAGAGGGATTTCTATGTCAACAACCAATGTATTGATCAGAAAGGAACACACACATATCAACAATAGACAAACCAAAAATGTGGTTTACAAGGAAGTCTTAATGGAAAGAAGTTAGTTTTATTGTAAATTCATTTATTTTTATTTTATAAAAACTATTTTTTAGTTGCAAATTTAAAAACTGATCAAAGTTGTACTAAATTAGTACAATCCAAATATTATTCCCTATGTTTTTTTAATTCTAATATTATTCCCTATGTTAATGCGGCAGAATGAGAGAAAGTGAGGTACCTTACGTGAATAACCCTGTTATGGAACTTCTGACTAAAGGTGTGACCAAGCTACCAATCCCTCCATTGAAAGATACCTGCAGTAAGCAAAGAAGCTTACAACATCCATAACAAGTTTAGAGGTATCAACACCAGAATGAAGACCCATTATTTATGTTGTGGGAGCGTAGATTTAGTCTACTCCACCAAAAAATAGCAATGGAATGTACACATGCTTCAGCACAACAAACATAAATTCTATAGAATACAGTCATTGAAATTAGTCTGCCAAAATTGTATATAAATAACTACAAGTGGAACTCCCACCAGCAACAAAATAAAACATGAAGCTAACAAATCTGAGGCAACATTGTAGAAAAAGCAAAGGGCATGGAGTAATCAAGAATTTAAAACACACCAGCAACCTAAACGGATAAATCAAATTACATATGGCCTCTGACACTAGAGTTAAAAGTGAATATTTGCAAGTAGCAAAACAAAATGGAATTAGAACCTCAGTACAGTATGAAGTTATGTGGCAAAATGCATGACAATTCCTTCACAAACGTAAATAACCATAGTTCTAAAACACAGAAGAAACGAAAACAACAGAAAGTAAAGTTGAAAGATTAGCTTATAGAAGGATATGCTGTCAGAGGTGAGATGTATACTTATTTGAAGTAAGCAAAATCATCCTTTTAAGTAACACTGCAGTCAACAGTGTACTCAAGTTGTCAACATCCAAGCACTGAAGCAGTAGCTGAAACAATATCTGCAATCAGAGAACTACATGAAATCAGCAAGATACCATCAAATCCCCCAGAATCGCACAATTTCATAAACTACAGGAAATATACAGACTGGTCAAAATATTTTAAAAGCAAGAAGATTCCAAATTGTACAAATCTGATATGGTATCAGGAAACGCAAAAATTATGCTAGAACTTAACATGTAGTGGAAGAAGAATCACACCTCATTGAATTCCCTAAACATCCAGCTTGACAAATTTGACCATTTCCGAGAAGAGGCTGTGCTGGGATGATTATAAAATTGCTCAACATGCCTTAAAAAAACATTGAGACTGCAGGGGAAATAATTACCTTATTTATTTGAATACAAAAGCAGAGTTGCCAAAAAAACATTATCACAAAGGTTAGGTAGAAGCATTGCCCCATAAAAAAAATTTAAAATAGATTAGTCAAACCCACCTATAGTAGAAGAAGTGACGTATCCCAAGATTGTGCTTTAGTTGAGCAAAGAACCGCAAAAAACATAAAATCCAATATATAGAAAATAAACCCAAAGTATTCAACAATAACAGCTTTTGAAAGAGTTAGAGGTGTTAACAGATGTTGATGAAGAGCTTCTTTTGCAAGATCAGAGGGCTTGATTCCAGATTCCACAGCATCCATCCCACACTTTGCATTACGAAGACAATTCCAATCAACATATAATAAGAAAAAACCAGAGAAACAGATGGAGAAACAGGTGTCACTACCAGAACTTGATACCTTTCGGTAGTCAGACACTTCAATCTCTGGAGGAACATCCTCAAGCAATGTCTTGGCGATGCCTCAAAGCAGTAATGGGGTTAGTGTTGACGCTGTGGATCACGCCTTCCAGACTAATATGCTCGAGATGCTTCAACAAACGGGAAGAAGAACAAGCGAGGGGGAGAAAAGAAGACAAGCCGGGTGAGACGGAGAGAACGAGGGAGAAATGGATGGAGACAGACAGCAAGCTGTCTGAAAGAAAAAAATAATTCAAATCTAAAAAATATATATTAATATTTGGAAAAAGAAATAAGAAAAAAAGATAAATCGTGGGACCTATTCAAAGTCGGCCGGCCAAAAACGTATTTGGATTGGAGAAGAAAAAAAAAACAACTCAACTTATATGTGTCGGCGAAAACAATTTTTTTAAAAAACTCCAAAACAGTGAAGGAATACGAGTACGAGTCGGAACAGATTTATATGGCGCTTCTATATATATACATATAGACAGTATCCATAGGGTGAAAGACACACCTCACCAACATAAAATAAGAGTTGAATAATCGAGTAAAGAGACAAATATTCAACACCCTACGTTAATCGATGTCTCCAACAATGTCTGTAGGTAATTATACTTCAATTTTTTAAGCCACATATCTTTGCTTTATAAGACTTAGTTGTTTGATCTTGGTTGTTTGATCTATTTTATGAATTTACGTTTACTCAATTATTATGCAATTAGTTATGCAATTAGTAGTAATACAGTTTATAGAAACAATCTGGTTTACGTTTTCTGGTTTATTTTTGGGCTTAATACTAACTTAGCTCCCTAATTAGTAGTAATTCATTAGAGAAACGATATTTGGGTGGTAAACCCTTTTGAGCGTAATGTTTTTATTCTATAATTCTGATTTTTTTAAAAAATAAAATTTACAATTATGGTTCGGAACTGTACATATTACATCCCAAGATATGCATGACACGTTACAATATAGATTTATAAAGAATTGATTTAATTAGTTATTGATACTTGGCATAAAGTAAAAAACATTAGTTGTTACACATCCGGACAAACAAGATTGACGTGGGATTTTGTCTTTGCTTCAACTATGTATCATACCTCAAGCTAATCAAGTTCAGTCGGACTTATTCAATTTGGTTACGTTTATTAAATTTTAATGTTATTTTTAAGTGATGAAAAAAAGGAATATTTTACTGTATAGTTAAATCCTCCATTCGATTTGGTTGTGTTAATTCAATTTTAATGTTATTTCTTATGTGATTAAAAAAATAATAGGCGAGATAGAGTGCATCCCCATCAATAAATTACAAGAAACATTTCAGGAAGATCAAAACAAGTTCAACCTCAAAGTATTGGTCATGAGACGAGGCTCTATAGATTCCTACAGGAATGAAAGATCAGAAGGCGAAAGATGGAAAGTCATTTTCATAGATAATGAGATAAAAATACATTATAAAAAATAAATGGATATCTATTATTTTGTTCTATTTAATAATATTTAAATTGCACAGATAATATTTATATTTTAATATTATTTTTGGCCTCACTCCTAAAGGGAACAAAGATACAAGCTACAATATTCAGCGAAGGAGTGGCGAAATTTAGAGATATGTTTCAGAAAGACAAAACTTACCTCATCATGAAGGGAAGGGCAAAAAGGCCAAATCCAAATTTTGCAACAGTCAACCAAACTGTGGAAATAATATTAACAAACAAAACGATCGCAAAAGAGGCTCCAACTCCAATTTCAACTGATGTGCTAAAATACAACTTCATCGGCTTTGGTGAGGCTGAGAATTGTGAGAAAGGAAAGCTAATAGGTAAGTATACTAATCATTCATTAATTTAAATAATTATATTTAATTAAACAAACTAACTATTCATAATGTATTCAAATAGACTTACTAGGAATTGTAACCAAGGTGAAGCACCAAACAGGTACAAACCACAGCCAAAGAAGAGAATTGACATTGATGAATGAAAAGTAAGGAAAAAAAATAAATTTACGTATAATTGCTTTTACCAAAAAAAATTTCTTTTTTTTGGAACGGTAAATATTTTTCTTCATTTAACACTAGCTGTCATTCTATATGCAGGAATGAACAATTAACACTAATCCTCTGGGGTGATTTGGCGGAGCAAGAGGGGCAAAAATTATATGAAAATGAAGACAAAAACTAAATCATTGCAATATCAGACATCAGAATAGGAGAAAACAATGGTAAATGATTAACGAAAAGTGTTTGGAAGCATTATATATATATAGTAACTAACAAATTTATATTTAACTCACAGGCATGCTCCAACTATCAACGACATTTACCACAACCATCATGGTAAATCCAAAAATACAAGAAGCCATCAAGATTCAAGAGTGGTAAGTGTATTATCTATTTCAATTAAAAATGACACCGAAAAAAATATATACTAATTTTTAGAAAACAGGCTTGGGAAACGACAAAAAGAAAATATTCAAAATACACAACCACCAAAAACAAAAAGGATGAGAGATGCTGCAAACTTTACTATTTGGGATATAAAGAACATGAGTAGTGCAACAGCGGCAAAGGTAAATATATAAGTTTAATAATGTTAGTATATATACTTTCGCAATAATATTTGTTTCGAATTAACCAAAATATTTGATGTATGTAGGTCATATATTGTACAATCCAAGCTAAAATTATGAAGGTAAAAAATAAAAAAAAAACCATGGTATCATGCATGCAAAAGGTGTGGAAAGAAACTAGATGTTTTAGATAACAAAGCACGATGTGAAGGAGAAAAATGCAATGGATACGAAGGATACAAACCAAGGTATGAGCATTATAAAAATCAAATAATGACATATCCTTGCTAAATATTTATATTAAAATTATTATTTAACATATCTAATTTTTATAGGTACATGCTAAGACTCGAAGTGTCTGACGGAAAAGATAATGCAACAGTAACCATATTCGACGAGGCAAAAATGATAAGTGGATGTGATGTGACTGATTATATTGCGATGTTACGAGATGAGGTAAATAATGAATGATAAGTATAAACCAATATATTTTAGAGTACGTATTGACAAATTTAAGTTTCTATTTTGTAGGGAAAGCAAGAAAAAAAAAAGTTGTTCGATTGTCAAGACGAAGAATACATTTTCTTAGTGAGGATGAACAAAGCAAACGACTCGGATAAGGGAAAAGGGCGATTAACTGCAGAGGAAGTGCGAAAGACAACTGTTGAAGAACAAAATGAAAAAGAAATAGTTGGAATTGCAAGCATAGAGGCCAGAAAAGGAAAAAGCATCATCTCGATTGAAGATGAAGACAACTGCGTACAACCAATTCCGAAGAAAATTAAGAAGGAAAAAGAATAAATAACTGTTATTAGCTTATACACTACTATTATTATAATTAATATTTGAACGATATGTTATTAATTTAAAATTAAAACAATATTAGCATCTTATTATTATTGATGATTGTTAGTATAAAAAAAATATATAATTTACATTATATTATTAAAGAAAAACGAAAAAAAACCTACTTTGAAAAGAAAATACCGTACCACGTGCATCGCACGTGCACAAAAACTAGTAATAATAAAAATTCCTAAGTCAAAAACAAATAACCCAAGTCGGTTGAAACAATTTGACTTTGCCGACAACTAATGAACCTAAAAACTAATTGCATTTCAAGTCGGCTGAATACAATCAATTAGACCTTTTTGCCGAGCTTGACTTCAGCCCAAGCATTGACTTTTAGCCTAGCCTAGTAACAAATCAATTAAATTGACCCAATATAATATTCAATTAAATACAACTAGCCTAAATGAAAGTTGACGAGTAAAATAAAGAGACCAAATGATGACTTCCCATTTAGTTTAATAAATAATAATTGCCCAAGTCGATAAAGACCCATGTCATATTCAGCCCAAGCATGACTCCTCCAATATGTGGACATACTTAGGCTTCTCCTTAAGCTCCTCTCGAAGCTTGATTTTTATCTCTTCTTGAAGTTTTTGTTGGAACAAATCTTGGGCAGGATTCTAAAAGTGAAATTGCCAACTCCATGCTTCTTTCATAGCCGCCTTGGCATGCACCATTCTTCAAGTCTCCAAATTCGCCTAGGTGATTTGCATCGTAGATGAGCATTGAAATTGCATTAAGTGAAATTCAGAAAATACATGAAGCCATACAATGGCAAAATTGCACCCTAAATACCCCAAATTGAAAATCTGCAGTGTCCCCACTGTAAAAACTGAACAAAAATGGGTTGCAATGCCACAACACAGTCACGCATAATAGATGTAAACTAGGTAAATACAGAATGCAAAAGTATTGGACTAAAATAAGAAAACACAAAAACACCCCAAACTAAAGGTTAAGTTATGTGGTTAGGGGTAGGTTATCTTAAACTAAATTCTGAAGGTGTAGAAGCGATGTGGATAAAATTATTTCTAGGCCCTTTTGTGTTGGGGCAGGGAGGATGGGTTCTGTCTTACTAGTGCTGGCGTAGTCAATGTTGTGGCGATCTGCAGAAGTTGTTGGACGGCCTCATTCAATTGCACGTACTGCTCTATGTATTGTGGGAAATCGCGCGTAGCCCGAGCCTGTGTCTGTGCTTGATTGCGCAATTCTGTAATGCCCCTAGTCATGTTAGTTCTCATTTCCCCATGGATGTTGTTAGTCTCATCTCTAGTGGATTAGTAATGCTCTCTTGCAAGCGTTGATGTTGCTGGAGGATGAGGATGAATTGTTGACCAAACCAATCCTCCATTTGTTCGAAAATGTCCAGGACTTGGTCTCGGGTGACAGGCTGAGCCTGTCTCTGGGGCTGTGGCTGGGGTGGTACCGCTGGATGTTCCTCATGCTGTTGATGGTGTCCTTGGTCGTCCTCAGTCTGAACCTGGACTGTTCGCTTGCCTCTACTGCAGTTGCTGCCTTAGCTTGTTCCTGAGGCTGTGGGGGAGGAAGATTCAGTCTTCTTAGGATGCTATTGTCAATCCTAACAGTGCCTTCCACCCGTTGAAAAATTCCTAGTGGGAGCCCGTAATTCTGTGCCAGTGCTGTTTTGATGCCAGCTCTCGGAAGATAGGCTGCCTGCCTTTGTGTGTGAAACCTTCGAAGGATAAAACAGCCTGTATTTAGTGGTTGGCGGTGCACCATGCACCACAGAATGAACAGCTCCTCTATCTGGACCATTAAGCGGCTCCTATTTTTGTCGTAGATATTGTGCGAGAGGAAGTGTTGGATTATGCGCAGGCTGCGGCTGTGGAAGGAAGTGCTGTACTGGAGGAAGAGTAGTAGCCTGGTGCACGTGAGATTTCATTCCAAAATGCCTCGGCGTCAAAGTTAGCAGGCCTCTCCTAATACCCTTCATTTGCAAAACCAAATATGGTGTTAAATTGGGGGACTGTGAAGACACGGTTCACGTTGCCCAAACGGAACCTTGCTTCACCCCTGTTTTAATCATGTGGTGGCTGATAAGTGAGGGAGCTAAAGAATTCGCGGGTGAGGTCCTCGTAGGTTTCCTCCCCAAGTGTCGCGAAGTTAAGCCATCCCACGGGTTGAAGGAACCGTCGGACTCCATTCCGGGCCATAACATGTTTGAGGGCTTCCATGTCTATCCATCTAACTAACAAGCACAGTCTGAGACTGTCCGTTTGCCCAGGCCCTTCGATGTGCAGTGTTAGCGGGCTGAAATTTGAACCGCGGGACAGTGGGCTCTGGTTCCTTTTCCTTTTCTTCATTACTGGGAGGCGGTGTGGGTGGTTCACGGGGGCGATCCTGATTTTGCTTGGATCGCTCCTCGGTGTTTAGGATTGGGTTTGGGGTTCTGGCTGGCTAGAACTGGCTTGGGAATTGGTTTTGGAGGCGCGGGTGGAGCGGGTGGGAGGTGTGGATGTTTCTGGTGGAGGGTCGACTGCCATGTCGATGATCTCGCTTTTTGGGACTGTGGTTCGTTTGCGGGGGTGGCGTTGGTATTGAACGAGGGAGGGTGAGGAGGTTTCTGTGGGTGGGGTGTCTGTTGGGGTTGTTATTTCAGGGGTTGTTTCTGGAGGCTGTGTGATGGTGGTTATGTTTGTCGGTAGTGCAGGTAAGGCTAGGAGGGTTGGGGGTTGTGGTGTTTCTGGTGGAAGGTAGAGTTGGGAAAATTAGGTGATGAGGATATGGATTGGAGGGAGGTCAAGGTGCAGTTGTGGTTCCGGGTTGAGGGGGAATAGTGGCAGTGGTGGTGGGTTTATGGGGAGGTTGCGGTGGATGAATTGGAAGAGTGGGCGGGTTAGGGCGAGGGGAAAGGTGATGGGTTCGGCTGTGGGGTTGTTGTTTGGGGAGTTAGAGAAGGATTTGGGTGAGTTAGGGGGAGTTTTCGTTGCCGGCCATATGTGAATACCCGACCCAAAATCACTTGGGCCTATTCACCTTTTCTTTACACCTTCTTCATAGCCATCATCCAACTTTTTTTGAGTCGCCACCCAAATTTTATTAAGGGACAAAAACATGGGAAAAACCCTTTATGTGACTCCATTTAGGCAACTGGATAACGAACCAAAGAAGCTGGACCCGAGGATTCGTCATGGATGGGAAGGTGTTAGGTGCCCATCCAAGTTGGGGCGAAACTTTGTGCAAATCGAGGATTATGTATGCCTTGTGCAAGTGTGCAAGTGTGAATACCAAAACACATAATAACTGAATATTAAAAAGAAAGGGGAGAAGAAGAAGATTGGGCTTGAGTTTCCACCACTAGAAACCACCTACATACCCTGGTGACCGGGTTCAAAGCCCACGTAGTTCTCGACATGGCATCACAACAATCACATCATCATCAACATCAGCAACACAACAATAATTGGTCAGACAAAAAGGGATTAGGATTACCTCTTGTAGCCCTCCTCTAGCTCCTTGGTTTGGGTTGTGCCTTTCACACAATTTCTTCCCGCTCCTTAACTCAATCTTGGAATTTTTCTTGATTTTCCCTTTTTGCTACCTTCAATGGATGATACTACCCACGAAATTCTGCCAGAGTTTTGCCAATGGAACTGTTTCAAAAGCTTGGAGAGACAGAGTTTCTCTAAGCTTCAAAGCTTTATGAAGAGTGTTTGTGTAATAGAATGTGTGTCCCTTGAAATGTGAGAGGAGGGTCCTAGTGTTTTGGGTAGCCTAGGGGCGTGGAACAACTTAATGATCAAGGTAATAGCCAAAAATCTGGGCCAAAACTGAGTAGAATCAGATTACGGGCGAAAATCGGGGAGAAAACGCGTTTCTGAGGGTGCATGACCGCCATGGCCGACAGCCAGGCCGGGCGGTCATGGGTGGAAGACCGCCCAGGCCCGGCGGTCATCTCGAGATGACCGCCTGTGCCTACGCGTCTCACCCGTTCTTTCCTTTTTCGGTCCCGATTCTCCCCTAATTCCTCCCTGATTGATGCTACCGCGTGATTAACCCCTAGACTGCCCAAAATCCTCTGCTTTCTTGATTACTATTGCCCTCAATCATCTCCTAATTGACTAATTACACATTGATTCCTCATTTTAAGCCAAAATCATACCAAAAACATTCTTGCTATTAAGGAATGATTTAACTCTGATTTTCGACGAAAATCAGAGCTAAATTTGTCTGCAAGCAAGGTGTTAATAGGTTGTGCAACTCTGAAGAAAAGTCCATACCTTATTAAATTGGACCCTTACATTTACCTTCAACCCAAGAATAAATATAATTGGGTTTAATAAATAAACAAGCCCAAATTTAATGAGATAAAATTCATTTTAGCAATTTAGTCCTTAACATATCCTATGATTAAATCGTCTCATTAATCCTAGGTATATAAAAGTCTTAATTACTATAACGTATAGATTCTACTAAAATTAAACCCCATCCATGCTTCAACCCAAGGCTAACTCATCAATCTTATAATTCAAACATGTCTGGAATCTAATCTCAATATAATTTTCATGGGTCAAATTTGGGTGTTAACAGATGCCCCTCATTGGTGAGTCTTAAAAATTAAAGACGAAGCGACGCAAGGAAGGAACAACCAAATTTGGATAACGAATGTGAGTGTTGTGGACCAATGGTTGGATCATCACATGCTCCACATCGAGAATCATGTCATCCCGAGGTTTGCGATTGACTCATCTCATCTCTTGGGATTTTCCTGGTCCCAAGAGCTACCGGGAATCATCTTATCCCGGGGTTTCTTTTGGAATTTTTCTGGTCCCAAAAGTCATTAACAAAGGATCATCTCACCTATGCTAACTAGGGATATTGTCGCCCTCCTGTGAGGATTTTGCCAATTAAGGATATTATCACCCTCCCGTGGGGATTTTGCCAATTAAGGATATTATCATCCTCCCGTGGGAATTTTGCCAACTAAGGATATTATGACCCTCCTGTGGGATTTTGCCAACTAAGGATATTATCACCATCCCATGGGGATTTTGCCAACTAAGGATATTATCACCCTCCCATGGGGATTTTGCTAACTAGGATCATCTCACCTGTGTTAACTAGGGATATTATCACCCTCCCGTGAGGATTTTGCCAACTAAGGATATTATCACCCTCCCGTGGGGATTTTGCCAACTACGGATATTATCACCTTCCCGTGGGGATTTTGCGAACTAAGGATATTATCACCCTCTTGTGGGGATTTTGCCAACTAAGGATATTATCACCCTCCCGTGGGAATTTTGCTAACTAGGATCATCTCACCTATGTTAACTAGGGATATTGTCGCCCTCCCGTGAGGATTTTGCCAACTAAGGATAATATTACCCTCCCGTGGGGATTTTGCCAACTAAGGATATTATCACCCTCCCGCGGGGGTTTTGCTAACTAGGATCATCTCACCTATGTTAACTAGGGATGTTGTCGCCCTCCCGTGATGATCTCATCTCAACTCGGAGGTCTTGGGATTTTCCTGGTTCCAAGAGCTAACGGGAATCATCCCGTGGTTCATCTACATCGTCTCAAGTGCTCCTCTATGTCGGAACAACGTCCCTGGGATATCTATCCCGCAACATCCTCATCCACTCTACTTTTAGGGATATCTGCCCCTAACGACTCTCATTAATTCTACTTCTATCTTAGAGGCATCTGCCCCTGGTGACTCTCATCGGTTCTACCTTCATCTTAGCGGTATCTGCCCCCAACGACTCTCATCTACCCTACTTCTATCTTAGGGGCACCTGCCCCTGGTCTCGGCAGGTCTAGATCGAGCATGTTCACGGATCCCTCGGATCCTCCCTCATTCGAGGTAATCATCCAAAGAGTAGGCTCATCACGTCTTCAAAAGACTCATCATTCTAAAGCAAAATACACGTCTAACTCATCATAACACATATCATTGTAAATTTAAGTAAAAGATCATAAAATGCCTCTTAAGTGATAGATACACATGTTTTCCTCGCCTCTCTTTCATATTCTCTCTTTCCCCTTTTTCCCTTCCTCTCTCAATTTTCTCGATTTTTTTCAAAACTTTTTTCCGGGTGAATAGTGTCGGCCGGGCGATCGTGAGGAGGGATGACCGCCACTTCCCGGCAGTCTTGTATGGATGATCGCCAGACGTGGCGGTCTTCTCGTCATGACTGCCCGCACTGGCGGTCATAGCTCCGGGTCTTCATCTTTTTTCCTTTTCTTGGCTTTTGGGTTTGGGCTTTAGGGTTTTTCACGAGTCCACTCATCTCCAAACACTATAAATACAGCTCTGGGGATGTCTAAACCCTCATAAACCTCGAAATCCCTTCAACACACGACCAAAACAAACATGAGTGACAATTTTCATGCCAAGGTGCTTCAATAGTTGGCGAGCAAGCCTCGCATATGCCGTTTGAGTTTTGAGGCGCTGGACTCTCCACATTTTTCCAACTTCGTGGCGTGGCGGTGGAGGAGAACTTGATTCGTGCTGCTGCAAAATTCTAGGACAAGAGTCGTCGCATTTTTTGCTTCGGTCAAGACATGATGGAGCTTTGTCCTTATATTGATGAATTCAACAAGTTCATGGGTGCAAAATTCATAAGCGAAGTTGCCACGGTTTCTCTTGCAAAACCTGTCCTGAAAGAGGTTAGTAAATTTCTTTTCTTGGCTGATGGGCAGCTTAGTTTTCTTCTGGATCAGCACAACTGTCTTGACTTATCGAAAATCGTTGACCAATATTTCCTTGGTGGTTCAGAACATCATCCGGGGGAGTGTGATGCCGAATGGAGAGAAAAACGAAACCATGTTCTTGCCCTTGTGATGACACATGAATTTCTCTTAGTAGGCCTCCCTAGTGTTTGTCCTCTCCGAATCGGTGCTTTGGTGGCTGAACTTTTTAACAAAAAGAGCCTTACTCCAATGATTTTAGGCGAAACCTTCCATTGTCTAGACAAACTGGTGGACGATCCCTCAGCTCTTATGTCTAACTCTCCTCTCTTGCTTCAAGTATAAATTCTCCCACTCTGATTCTCGAAGTATCATCGTCATCATGCTGATTCTTCATACTTTTTCAGATGTGGTTGTGTGAACATCTCACATTGATTGAACGGCTTCAAACCAATCCTCCGAATTACATTCGTCATGGTTATTCCGTCTTCTTCCATGCCATTCAGGATTGTACCATCTTCATGAGGGATCTCATAGGCGCACAAATCACGTGGTATTGCAGGTCGTTGGGGATGCAAGAAGTAGTCATTCGTACTTTATGCAAGGATTGGGTCCCACTCCCGGGTCTAGAGAGATCCACATACTATCGTCCGAACAGGATCCTATGACAATTCGGCATAAATCAAGTTGTTCCATCAACTATCCCAACTCCAACCACAGGACCCATGGAGGCGGCTGCTCTAAAAGTCATCGAAGGAGGTTGGGCTCTGGCTTTGAGAGAAGGTACTGGTGGTCATTTCGAGACACATCCCTCATTGGCATATTCGGAGTGGCTGAAAGAGGATGTGGCTGATACTGAGAGGTCCTTGCGTCTGATGAGAGAAGCATTCTTAGAAGAATTGGTGTCCCCAGGCTTTGGATTGCCCAATCGTCTAGTCGAAGAGAAGAATGGCGGGGATGGTGCTCCAAGTCGAAAAAGGCACAAGAAGGATTAAGTCTCATTCAAACAACTATCTCTTTACAGTTACGATGCATGCGAATAAATTAGTGAACAAACTCCCTTTATCTTTTGTCAATCTTTGGATTAATAGTAATGGAACCGAACCCTTGTTGGGCTTCCTACGTACTGATGACCTTTTTTTTTTTTAGGCTCACGTAGTTCTCTTCTTTGGTCTGTTGTTTTGTCTCTTCGGATAAGAATTTTTTCTTGCTTGAATGGCTTGATCAAAGACCTCTATTTGATTGGGGCTTTGATCAATATTACTAATGTTCCATCTTTAGATTAACGTCCAGGTATTTTGGGGAGTTTGTCAAGGATATATGTAAAAAGACATCATTGAAATAACAGAAAGAGTGCCCCTTTTATTGAAACGAAACACAACACAAACTTGCCCATGGGCTTGTTAAACTCTCAACTAAGTACAATGCAAAAGTCAACATACAAATCCTCAAGCGATATCACCTTCCCCAAAGAGATGCCTACAATCAAAGTCCTCGTCTTCGTCTATCCTCCTCTTTTCTACTTCTTTTTCCTCCCTTATTTCTTCGGGATAACAGTCAAAGAATAGCTCAAATCCCGGTTTTCTGGTCTTCGTGATGCTGCCGTCCATGGTTCCGAGAAGCCGCAAAAGCGAAAGTCCTCTTCTTCTTTCACAAAATATCCATTCAGTGTTTTGAAGTATGGAGTCATGGGAAAATCCCATTCCCGTTTGTTCTTGCGGGCTGCTGCCTTAGTTTGGTTCTTCACCTTTTTCTTTTCCAGCTCCGCCGGAGTTGGAACATATCCCAAACCAAAAGGAGGCACAACACTCAAAATTTCAGGGACCTCTAACACTCCTTGTTGCCTCCTTCCTAACCCCATAATCGAAAAATATTTCATCTTTCCCATAATGCTCAAAACCGACGAATTGCCAAATGGGTCATAATAAGGGGGTCTCACAATGGGCTTATCTATCATTATGGTACTGATAGATTCGAAAACAAAACCGGATAAAGACACCTCTTCTTCTTCTTCGATCCCATATATCGGTTTGATATTCTTTTCAGCCATTTCTCCTTTAATGGTGACTATTCCCCCTTTGTGAGGGAATCACAACATCTGTTGTAAGGAGGAGGCTATATCTCGGGCTTGGTGCAACCATGGTCTTCCAAGAAGCAAATTGAAACTCGATGCAATATCGAGCACTTGGAACTCTACCAAAAAAGGGGCGGGCCCGATGTTAACTTCTAGCTTTATCATGCCCAACACTTCTCTTCTGGCATTGTCATATGCCCTGACCACAGCTTGGGAGGGTAAGAAATCCGCAACTTCAAATCCTAAGGAACTCGCAGTTTTTAATGGACACACATTCAGGGCGGATCCATTATCTATTAACACCAAGGGTATCTGATTTTCCTTGGCCAGAACGGTTATGTATAGGGCATCAATATGGGCTTCCCTACCCGAGCAGAGGTCTTTTTTTGAGAAGGATATCTAATTGTCAACTTCTACTGAAGCTATCATGTTGGCCAATGCATCTAGTGCGGTATCAATGGGGACATGAGCCTTGCTTAAGGTTTGGAGTACCTTTTCTCGATGTGGGAGAGATGACATTAGTAAACCCCAGAAAGAGATATTGGCATGAGTCTTCTTCAATTGTTTTATCACCATGTCTTCTTCAGGATCCTTTATTTCTTCTGGTTCTTCTAGGTGAAGGGGAGCCCTTCTCGCCACTCTTCCCGATCTAGTGATGACATCAACTTCTTCATCAAAGTCTTCATACCAACTCAGATCGAGCACACAGCATGGCAGCTCAGGCTTGGAATCGACCTCCATCATATCGACTTCTCCGAGTAAGGGCAGGGGATTTTGACTTAGTATTCTTCCTTTTGGGAAGAATTATTTCATTCCTTGCTATTAAATCCTAGATCTCATGCCGAAGTCGGGAGCAGTTTTCTGTAGCATGCCCAGCCGCCTGATGGAATCCGCAGAATTTGTTAGGGTCCCCTTCATAGGGAAGACCAGATTTTGGTTCCAGGGGCTGTAGTAAATTCTTTTCCACACACTTCTGCAACATCTTTCCTAAAGACATAGGGAGGGGAGTAAACTCCCCTCCATTCGACTCAACCTGTAGTGGGGTCTGAACATCGACATGATTCACTTCGGCGTACTTTTTTCCTGGGGGCGCATTGAAACTCCTTCTGGAGGTGTTCGTAGGCATCCTGATCTTTCCCAAGCTAATAGCATCTTCTAGTTGTATTCCCGCCCCAATGAGTGCTTTAAAATTGGCATAATAATTGCCAACCATGCGATTATAGTAAATCGACTGTAGGTTCTTGATTACCATCTGCACTTGATCTTCTTCTGTGGGTCTGTCCACCATCAAAGATGCTTTATTACGCCATCTCGAGATGTAAGCGAAAAACGTCTCGTGAACTTCTTGCTTGGTGGTTTTGAGATTCCTTTTGGTCACATCCACCTTAGTGTTATAGTTATATTACTTCTGGAATTCTTTACAGAGGTCCTCCCATTTGCTTATCTTGCTCTCATCCAAGGTCATGAACTACCTGAAAGCTCCACCAGATAAAGTTCTTTGGAATAATTGGGTCACTAATTCAGGCCCAATCCCCATAGGTTGTAGCATTCTCATATAGATCATCAGGTGAGTTATGGGACATCCTGTTCCATTGAACTTCTTGATATCCGACATCTTAAATTTTTCAGGCAAACGTGCTCCAAGGAACAAAGACAGACGATCTAAATTCCAATCGTCCTCTTTCTTCTTCATGGTTTTCAAGAGGTCCTCCAGTCTTCTAAGTCTCTCCCCATCTCCTTTAGATTCTTGCGCCACCGAATCACTATCCTGAACTATCACCATATTATGCTCGCCATCCGATTTTGAATTTTGTCCCCCATTACTCCCATGGGACACCATCTTCCCTTTCTTCAGGGCTTGGAGTGCTTCCATGATATTCTGATCCTTGAGTAAGTTCAGAATTTCCTCAGGCACTTTGGCACCATTTTCCTCACTCATGTTGTCCTGATATTTAAAGGACCGGTGTCAGGGTCTTCGACTCCCCAGGGACTATCTCACACATGTCTTTCCGGATTTATATATGGAGGAATGAACGAGGGGGCACCTCACGTATTTCTACTTGAACTCACAACAACAAGCACTCAAATGCACGCAACACCTATTGATTCATCATGTATGGAATGCTCAGGGTATGTGGTTGGTTGGGGGCTAAAAGACTATCGCTAAGGAATAGTTTGGCCTACTCATATGTGATAAAAGATATCGCGTGAGGTCCAAGGCCCGTTAATCCCTATCATTGCATGAGCAGCGAGAAACCGTTTCACACAGGCCACTATCGCTCAAAGAAAGCATTGTAGCGGACTTGGATCCCCTGGCCCTCTTACGGTAAGGGCTTCACAACATTTATCATGAATGCATGGCACTTATGATGACACATAAAAGGCATACAAAATTCAATAATTGCACAAGGTTTCTTGGATCCTCAAAATCCACAGTGGAGTCGCCAGCTGTGAATACCCGACCCAAAATCACTTGGGCCTATTCACCTTTCCTTTACACTTTCTCGATAACCATCATCCAACATCTTTGGAGTCGGCACCCAAATTTTATTAAGGGACAAAAACTTGGGAAAAACCCTTCATGTGACTCCATTTAGGCAACTGGATAACGAACCAAAGATGCTGGACCCGGGGATTCGTCATGGATGGGAAGGTGTTAGGCACCCATCCATGTTGGGGCAAAAATTTGTGCAATTAGAGGATTATGTATGCCTTGTGCAAGTGTGCAAGTGTGAACACCAAAACACATAATAACTGAATATTAAAAAGAAAGAGGAGAAGAAGAAGATTGGGCTTGAGTTTCCACCACTAGAAACCACCTACGTACCTCGACAACTGGGTTCAAAGCCCACGTAGTTCTCAACATGGCATCAAAACAATCACATCATCATCAACATCAGCATCTCAACAATAATTGGTCAGACAAAAAGGGATTAGGATTACCTCTTGTAGCCCTCCTCTAGCTCCTTGGTTTGGGTTGTGCCTCTCACACAATTTCCTCCCGCTCCTCAACTCAATCTTGGAGTTCTTCTTGATTTTCCCCTTTTGCTGCCTTCAATGGATGATACTACCCACAAAATTCTGCCAGAGTTTTGCCTATGAAACTATTTCTTAAGCTTGGAGAGATAGAGTTTCTCCAAGCTTCAAAGCTTTATGAAGAGTGTTTGTGTAATAGGATGTGTGTCCCTTGAAATGTGAGAGGAGGGTCCTATTTATAGTGTTCTGGGTAGCCTAGGGGTGTGGACCAACTTAATGATCAAGGTAATGGCAAAAAATCTGGGCCAAAACCGAGTAGAATCAGATTACGGGAGAAAATCAGGGAGAAAACGCGTTTCTGGGGTTGCATGACATCCAAGGTTGGTGGAATACATCCAAGCTTCATGCTTGTTGCGATTGTTGTCTCCAACGTAGCCTTGGCATGCATCATTCTTCAACTCTCCAAGCTTGCCTAGGTGGGTTGCATCACTTACTATGGAGATTCATCAAAGATTTTGCAATCTTTGAGAAATCCTTAGTAAAGCGCCTATAAAAACCCGCATGGCCAAGAAAAGCTCGAATTGCCTTTAACAGAGTTTGGTGGCGAAAATTTTTTAATAATATCAATTTTAGCTTGGTCTACCTAAATACCTCGACCTAAAATCTTGTGTCCAAGAACTATGCCTTCAGTTACCATGAAATGGCATTTTTCCCAATTGAGCACTAGATTAGCGGTCTCACACCGTTCCAGCACTGTTTCAAGGTTAGCCAAACAAATATCGAAGGAAGTGCCATAAACAGAAAAATCATCCATGAATACCTCCATTATATGCTTGATCAGGTCATGGAATATAGCTATCATGCAGCGTTGGAAAGTGGCAGGGGCGTTGCACAAAGCGAATGGCATGCGCCTATATACAAATGAGCCATAGGGGCATGTAAATGTCGTTTTCTCCTGATCACTTGGGTGGATTAGAATCTGGAAAAATCCAAAATATCCATCCAGGTAGCAAAAACGTGTATGCTTGGCTAGTCTTTCTAACATTTGGTCATTGAATGGTAACGGGAAATTATCCTTCCTAGTGGCCTTGTTGAGCTTCCTATAATCTATGCACATTCTCCAGCCTATGACAGTCCTAGTTGGTATGAGTTCCTCTTTTTCATTTTTCACTACTGTCATTCGTCCCTTCTTAGGAACTATATGCACTGCACTAACCCAAGTACTATCTAAAATTAGATATATGATCTTAGCATCAAGTAATTTCAAGATTTCTTTTTTAACCATCTCTTTCATATTTTTCATTTAATCTCATCTGTGGTTCCATTATAGGCTTACTACCTTCTTCTAAAAGAATGCGATGAATGCAGAGATTAGGACTAATACCTGTTAGGTCATCAATGGTATATCCTGTTGCCTTTCGGTGCTTGTTAACAACAGTGCGTACTTTTTTCTCTTCCTCCTATGAAAGGTCAACCCCAATAATAATAGGAAATGAGGAAGTTTCAGGGTCTAATTTGATATACCTGAGCTTGGTGGCAGGGGTTTCATTTTCACCCTTGGCGCATCCTTGGCGAGTTCTGGTACGTGAACAGGCTCTGTAACAGGGTCAGCCTGTTGTTCTGCATTTTGGGCTTGTTCGTCATTTTCTTGCACTGTTTCTTCCACTAGAAATTTTGCTACCTGCTGCAGGGCTGTTTCGTCTCCATCTATGAGTCCGTTGACCAAGAAACTCAAAAACTCATCTTCATGTGTCTCCATGGGTTGAGATGCCTTGACAAGCACATCAACAGGATCTGGTACAGCATTTACCATGTAGCACTGTCCTGCTCCAAACTCATTTCTTTGTGCCTTTTAGACATTGAACTCTACTGTTTCTTCTCCAAGTCGTAGTGTCAATGTTCCATTGGTACAATCGATCATGGCTCCTGCTGTGGCTAAGAAGGGACGCCCCAAAATGATGGGTGTCTTTTCATCCTCTGACATGTTCATCACCACAAAGTCTACAGGGATGTAAAAATTGCCAACTTTGATTGGTACATCCTCCAACACTCCCACAGGGTACACAAGTGAGCGATCAGCAAGTTGAATAGTCATCCTTATTGGCTTGATGTCTCCAAGGTTCATATTTTGAGTGATGGAGGGTGGTAACATGTTGACACTGGCTCCTAGATCACATAGGGCTCCTTCAATTTTCTTGTCCCTATTGTTACAAGGTATTGTGAAACTTCCTGTGTCTGAACATTTTTTGGATGGATGGTGTTGAATGAGAGCACTCCCCTAGGCTACAGCCTCAATATCATTAATGGTCCGTTTCTTTGTCAAAATATCCTTGAGGAGCTTAGCATATGAAGGCATTTGTGTAACCACATCACTGAAAGGAACATTGACATATAGTTTACTTTGCATTTTCTTGAACTTACTGAATTGCTTCTCCAGCTTGGACTTGTGGTATGCTTCTGGAAAAGGGAGAGGAGGTTGATAAGGTCGAACAGTCTGGGGCTACTTCTCAGCTCTTTCTGTGCTGACAGACTCTGCAACAGGCTCAGCCTGTGTCTACACTAACTGCCCCAAGCTGGATGTTGATGTTGGTTGCTTGGTTTTCTCCACAGCCTCAGGTGGTCTCGGTACTGTTGCTTCTAACTCCTTTCCACTGCGAAGTGTCATAGCCTTGCAATGCTCATTCCTTGGATTTTCTATTGGTTTTACTGGAAGAGCTCCTTGTTGACTAGTGGACATCGTGGCTTGTTGGGCATTTTGATTCTCAAGGATTCTATTGTGGGACTTGATTTGAATAATCTCCTCACTTATTTTTTTCTGAGTTCTCCAAGATGGATAGCAACATGCTCATCATATTAGTGTTGTTGCCTTCCTATCCTCCTTGATTCTGCCTTGAGTACTGAGGCTGTCCATCATAGTTTTGTCTTCGGTATTGGGCCTGTGGTGGAATTCTCTCTTCCTTTGGTGCCTTCCAACAGAAGTTGGGATGGTTTCTCCAAGATGGATTGTAAGTGTTTCCATATTGGTTCTGCTTTTGCCGGATGTAGTGAGCCTGTTCGGAATCACATTCAGCAAAAAGGGGACAATTAGATGTGCTGTGAGGTCCTCCACATCCTTCACAGTCTGAGACTGTTGCTACAGCTGCCTTGACTTGAGTAGCCCCTAACTGCTTCCGAAGGGCTTCTATTTCTGCCTCTAACTTGGTTACTCGATCTACACCAATTATTCCAGAGGCCTTGACTCCCCAAATTTGGGTCTTTATCCAAAAATGCACCATTGGCCATCTTGTCCAAAGTGTTTTGTGTGAAGGCCCTCCCCCTGAGGGACCCACCAAATCCAGGTATTGTTACATCACTCCCTTCGCCCGATTAAATCCTTTACCATGCTGCAACACTAGGGATTCGAACTCGGGACGTGATGCTTTTTATCCCCCTCAAGGAGAGCACCTTCACCAATTCAGCTGCAGATGAGTTGGTGAAGGTGCTCTCCTTGAGGGGGATAAAAAGCATCACGTCCCGAGTTCGAATCCCTAGTGCTGCAGCATGGTAAAGGATTTAATCGGGAGGAGGGAGTGATGTAACAATACCTGAAGGCACGATGTTGCTTAGGTAAAAATCTACTCTGCACCGAATTACATCTCTTCGCCTCTAAGGTCTAATCAATCTTCTTTCGTAACAGGTCCCGCCTTCTGAGGTGTCTCGTTTTTTGGGAGCGTTTGGTCATGCGAAGGCAGCTCTGATGTCCCAAGCTGCTCGCATGCGAGAGATGGCTTCTTGCAGGTGGGCGGGCCAGTGCGCGTCTCTTGTACGGGCACCTATGAACACCCAAATTTGACCCATGATTTATTCTATTATTTGAGGTTACAAATTTGTTTATGTCTTTAGTTGATGAGATGATTTGATTAATGGTATGAGTTTGTTTGTGATTTAATTTAATAGAATAAGGGTATTTTATCTGCTTTTTTCTTTTATTTATTTTTGGCCCTTTATTATTTGATTGATTTCGGGTTAGGCATAGATATTAGGTTTGGGTTAATAAAATATGGATCCTCCAGAAATAATAGCCCATTTAAACACATAGCCTGCAACTGATTTTAATTTTAATTTTCATGAAAATTTAGGATTCATTATATATTTTTCCTATTTTGTATTTTTACGGTAAGTTTAATTGAAAAAGGGAATAATTTGATGTGGGGTTGATAAAGAGGAAAAGTAATGGACTAGGAGACATGTTTAGTGTGTTTTCTGGGTCAGGGAATACTCCAGATGGCGTGGGAACCAACTAGGAATCTGATTGGAGGAGAAAAAGTAAGAAAAAAAGAAAAATTGAACAGTCGGTGGCAGACATGGTGACATGACCGCCACCACCGGCGGACAAGGAGGGATGACCGCCAGCCCATGGCGGTCGTCACGACATGACCGCCGGGGCTATGGCGGTCGTTCCTTCTAGAACCTTCCTTTTACCTTTTTTTCGCAATCCTAGCCCATAACCGTCAAATTTAGCGGTTCAATTTCGACCCTTAGATTAATAGGACGATCCCCTACCCCCTACACACTATAAATAGAACCCTCAGTGCACATTAGATGGACAGACATTAGAATTATTCTCTACACACCAATAAGCCTAGAGTGCTTGGAGAAACCCTTGTTCTTTGAGTATAGGAGCCATTAGAGGAGCTGATTTTCTGGAGAGATTTCGTGGAGAGGAGTAGCAACAGCCCAGTAGAAAGAGGAAAGCAAGAGAGTTACAAGAAGAAGTCCAATTAGAGCAAATCGTTGGAGAAAAGAATGCAAACCCGAGAGGAGCTATCTTCCCTTTGCAGTTTCGGGAATATTGGGATATCTCGGCCAACAGACGTCGGATTGCTGCGTTCCTGGAGTTTGTGGAAAGCTAAGAGAGATGTCTACGACTTTGCTGTTGGCACCAGACGCTGATTCGGTTCCTTTACTACCAGTTTTTGATTGAAGTCGAGTCAAGATTCTGTTGAGAAGCGGAAAGTTAACGAGAGCGAGAGGAGGGCTTCAAGAGGTAACCCTAACCCTTAAATCGATTTTTGTTGCTATCTTGTTATTGTGATGCTATTGAGGATGATGTTTTGATTGTTATGTGAATCCATGTTTAGCACTACGTGGCTTTGACCGGTCAATTGGATATGTAGGTAGTCTCGGTCTGAAAACGAGATGCAAGCCGAATTTTATTTATGTTATGTTGTTGTGTGTTGTTTTTGTGTTGTGATGTTGCTGTAATGTTGATGTTGCTGCCGTGATGTTGATGTTGTTGTCGTGATGTTGATATTGCTATTATGATGTTGATATTACTGTGATGTCGCTAGCCAGTTAGTTTTGTTGTTTTGTTGCGATATTACTGTGATGTTGATATTGTGGTTGCGATGTTAACGTTGTGGCTTTGATGTCCATATTGTTGTGGTAATGTTGATGTTGTTGTGATGCTGCTGCATCATTTGCTATTTTGTGTGTGTTGTGTGATCCTATGTAAGAACTACGTGAGCTTTGAATCCGGTCGCCGGAGTACGTAGGTGGATTCTAGCGGTGGAATCTCAAGCTCAATTATGTGTTTATATTCTATTTTGTTTCTGTTTTCGTTTCTTTTGTTTTGTTGTTTTGTTGTTTGTGCATAAGGCATGCATGGATCTGCAACTGCACACGATTTTGACCCAACATGGATGGGTGCGCAACACCTTCCCATCTGTGACAAACCCCCGAATCCTACATCTTTGGAACACTATGACTAGTTGCTGCGGGTTATGGATGTCAAGGTTTTACCCTGAATTTTGTTCTTGATAAAATTCGGGTGGCGACTCCTTTGATGCAGTGAGGGGTCAAATTAACTTTTGGTCGGGTCCTCACAGTTAGCGACTCTGCAGGGGACTTAGAGGGTTCAAGAAATTGTGTGCAATCGTTGATTACTGTATCCCTCTTTTTTTTATCATATGCGTGTCTTGCATTCATGAATTATGTATGAAGCTTCTACCTTAAGAGGGTACGGGGATCCTAGTCCGGTACATACCGTTATACGGGGTTATCGGCTAGACTGAACCTATTTCTCGTCGTTTAGCGATGGTAGGGGTTAATAGGCCTACGACCTCACGCGGCACACTACGTCACATGTGAGTAGGCCAAATTATCTCTTAGCGACGGTCTTTTAGCCCCTAACCAACATCTACCCTGAGCATCTCATGCATAATTAATCAATACGTGGTACGTATTTTTGTGTGATTTTTGTTGTTGTAAATTTTTTATGCTTTTTGTTTTGATAAAACCCGGAAAAAAACAAAAAAAATTAGAAACGAGTATAGGTCAGCCGCCCGCTTACCGGCTAACGGCACCGCTGTGCTAACTCTGCGTAGGGTGCCATATTGTGTGGTGTGACTTGACGAGTTTAGAAAATGCACTCTAGGGATGTAAGTCTATACATGAGCATTGATGATTATTTTTGATGATGTTACCACAGTAGCCGGTCTACCTTGTTTAGGAATCCACAATTGTTATATAGAACATTGCATCACATGTTTTTCAAATCAAAAAACAAATCGGGCCAAGACGTGTTGTCTGCACAATCCAGAGTTTTCTTCAAAATCCTAAGTTTTCTCGAAAAAGTTTTTTCAAAGGAAAAAAAAACATGTTTTGCGAGTATATCTCGTCTTACTTTCCCACCACTTTTTGAGAAAACAATGCTTAAGTCTAGGATTCCCGATAGCTATGAACTTTAGAGATAGGACACCCTGGTGAGTAATGCCTTAGTTGGAAGGAGATGATAAAGATATTAGAAATCAATAAAGAAACCCCAATGTGATAACCCCGTGAGTGGAAGATAAACAAGGAGATAGTGGAGACACTGAGAGATGTGGATATACCCTAAGGCGATAGCAAGGAAGTTGTGAACATCCAAATTTGACCCACGGAAATTTTACTAAATTAGACTTTGTACAACTGTAGACTTAGGATCAATTAGATGATTTGGTCCAAGGTTCAAGCATGATATGAGTTTTAATTTAGTAGAATTAATATATTTTGATGACATAAACCTCTATGCACTTAAATCCTAAGATTAATGAGAAGATTTAACCTAGGATAAAACATGTGATAAGGTTTATTTGCATTAAAATATATTTGGGCCTTTTTATTTGTTTTTACCCAATAATAATGAGATGATTTATTGTTAGGTTAGGAATGAGTTTGAGGGTCCAAATTAATTCTCCAGAGTTTATCCAGCCCATTAACACATTTCTTGCAGGTCACTTTTAGCTCTGATTTTCGTGAAAAATCAGAGTTGATTATGATTTAAGTAGATTTGGTGTTTTCGGCATAAATTTGGGCTTAAATAGGTGTTAATGTGTAATCAATCAATTATGGAATGATTTAGGGGAGTGCTAATCAAGTAATTGAGCGATTCTGGGTAGATTAGGGGTTGATTATGTGGTAGGATCGAATCAGGCCTGAATTATGGGATTGGGGACTCGTAAAGGAAAGAACGAGTAAAACGCGGGGCGACCGGCGACCATCTTGCAAAGACCACCGGCTGCCGGCGGGCATCCACACAAGACCGCTGGCAGTGGCGGTCATGCAGTGGATGACCGCCGGCAATGGCGGTCATTACCCTCCAGAATTCCCGATTTTTCCCGATTTTGTTTTTTTTTTCGGTCCTACGCGGATTTGGACCAGATTTTCGGGCATAATTTCCACTATTAAGCAGGTCCACACCCCTAGGCTTCCCAGAGCACTATAAATAGAACCCCTCACACACATTTCAAAGGGGACACAACATTCCTCACATACACACCCACAAGCTTTGAGTGCTTGGAGAAACTCTACTTCTCCAAGCCTAGAAACACATTCTTAGGCAGAAACTCTGGTGGAATACCGTGGGAAGCATCAAGCAAGGAACCAGCAGCAGTAGCAGGTCAAGAGAGAAGAGAAAGGAGGCGGATTCAAGCAAATCAGTGGAGAAGAAGTGCTAAACCCGAGGAGAGGAGTCCAGTGCAGGCAGTATCAGTATTTCAGCCATATCTAGAGCTGTAGAGGTCGGTTTGCTGTGATCTTGGTGTCCTTAGAAAGCTAAGATATTGTTCTACAACTGTTTTGTTCAGTCCAAACATCAGTTCGACATCCTCCTACCTCAAATTCTCTATTGAAGTTGTGCCCAGATTCTATTGCGGGAGTGGTAAGCGCATAGGAGCGAGAGGAGGGCTACAAGAGGTAACTCATTCTAATTCTACTGATTGACTGCTGTTATGATGATAATGATGCTTTTGATGATGTGATTGTTTTGATGCCATGACAAGAACTACGTGGGCTTTGAACCCGGTCGCCGGGGTACGTAGGTGGTCTCTAGTGGTGGAGACTCAAGCCCAAATATTTTTATTTTTCCTTTTTGTTCCGAACCTTCTTCTCCTTCCCCTCCAATTCGATTTTAATTTTATGTGATTTGTTTCCACACTTGCACACGCACACCAGGCACACTTACGCTCTTTGATTGCACAAGAATTCGACCCAACACGGATGGGTGCCTAACACCTTCCCATCCGTGACGAACCCCCGATCCCATATCTTTGGTTCGCCATGACCGGTTGCCTATGGAGTCATATGAAGGTTTTTGCCAAGTTTTTCCCTTAATAAAACTTGGGTGGTGACTCCAATGAAATGGGATTGACCCGAGGAAGAAGGTGAAAAGAATTGGTGAGAAGGCCCAAGTGATTTTGGGTCGGGTTCTCACAGTTGGCGACTCCACTGGGGAAGTAGTGGGTTTAAGAGATCTTGTGCGATCATAGAGCTTTGTGTGCCTTTTTATTTTTCATCATAAGTGCACTACATTCATGATGATTTATGTGAAGCCTTTACCGTAAGAGGGCAAGGGAAGCCAAGTCCACCACATACTTTCTTTAAGTGATGGTGGCTTGCATGAACCCGTTTCTCGATGCTTAGCAATGATGGGGATTAACTGGCCTCGGACCTCAAGCGATATCCATTATCACATGTGAGTAGGTCAACCAATTCCCTAGCGGCAGTTTTTTGGCCCCCAACCAGCTGCATACCCTGAGCATCTCATGCATTATGAATCAATAAGTGGTATTTGCATTTGTGTGAATCTTGCTGTGTTTTGTACATACGTGATATATCTTGTTATTTTGGGACCCGAAACTATGCACACATAAGGTTTGAGGAAGGAGAAAAGGAAGGTGATCATCCATGGCTATCAAAGGGGATGCTGCCCCTTGACCCTGCCCGCTAACCGACTAGCGAGACCGCCGTGCTAACTCTGTGTAGGGTGTTATATTGCGTGATTTGGGTTAATGAGTCTAATAAAGGGACCCTAGGGAAGTAAGTACACATGCTTAAGCTGATATTAGATTTTTGATGTTGTTTCCCAGTTGACACATATGTTCAGTCGGTCTACCTTGTCTTAGGGAATTCATAGTTGCATACATTGAGCATTGCATTACATGTCGTTTAAAGCACAAAAACGAAATTCGAGCTAAGATGTCTCAACTTTCGATGTCCAACCCTTTTGAACCTGAGTCTTCATGAGATATATATTTTGGATGAATAATGAAACATGTTTTGTGAGTATATCCCATCATGATTTTCCCACCGTTTTCGAACATCTTGAATGAAAACGGAGCTTGAGTCTAGGATCCCTGATGACCACGAACTCTATCATTAGAATTGAACCCTTAGGACACCAGGAGAGGATAGTGCCTTAGTTGGAAGGAGATGGGGAAGATATTAGGGATGAGGAATATGCCACAAGGCAGTGAATCTCAGTAGACAGGGGGTGGTGAAGACATTGGAAGTCACGGAGGTATCCTAAGGCAGAAGGTGGAAAGAATGCAAAGACAGCGACGACGCATCAACTTGAGACACCAAGGTGACTTTGGGCCTTCTCTTGAGAGATGTAAGCCCCAATATTTATTGCTGAAGAAGTGAGGGATGACCTCATTGGGCTTTCTCTTGAGAGGAGATGTAAGCCCCAATAATTATAGTAAGAGAAGTGAGATGAAGTAACCTGATTGGGCCTTCCTCAAGAACGCTGATGCAAGTCCCGGTTTTTACTTGTGAACCAAGTAGATAAGCCAAGCTGAAGAGTCAAGTTAAAGAGCTAAGCCGAGGGATCAAGTCGACAAGCCGAGTTGAGAAGTGTAATTGAGGTGTCAAGAGGAAGGCAATGAGTTAAATCGACAGGCTGAGACTTTGCCATTGGGCTTTCACGTGAGGGGAGATGCAAGTCTGGGTATTATCCCAAAGAAGAAGTAAGCCCTGATTCTTATTCGCAAACCTGGTCGATGAGCCATAATGAGAAGCTGAGTTGATGAACCGGGTTGATGAGCTGAGCCAAGGGGCCAAACTGATAAACCAAGTTGAGGGGCCAAACAGATGAGCCAGGTTGATGAGTCGTAATGAGAAGATGAGTTGATGAACTAGGTTGATGAACCAAGCTGAGGAGCCGAATTGGTGAGCCAAGTTAATGAGCCAAGATGGGAAGCTGAGTTGAAGAACCAGGTTGATAAGCCAAGTCGAGGAGCCGAACTAATAAACCAAGTTGGGAAGCCAGGGGACCGGGATGCAAAGCTGAGCCAAGCTGATGAGGGTTGAGTACACGAGCTAGGATGAACTACGGGGGCCCTTCTCATGGAAGGGAATGTGAATCTCAGTTTCTGGGAGAGATAAGGAAGAAGAGACAGTGAAAAAATGAGATAAGTTGAGAAATGGTGAGGGGACGAGGAATGGGGAGAGTTGATATTTGGGCCTTCTTATGAAAGGAGATGTTAGCCCCAATATTTACCGTAGGAAAGGTGAGATAGGGTGACCCAATTGGACCCTATTCAAGGATGGAGATGTTAACCTGGTTTTTTATTTGTGAACCAAGTGGATGGGCCAAGGTAGGGAGCTGGGAGAAGAACCATGTGATGAGGGACCGAGCTAACAAGTCGAACCGACGAGCCAAGTTGGGGTATTGAGTGGAGACATTATCACTAGGCCTTCTCGTGAGAGGAGATGTAAGCCCCAATATCCACCAGGAGAGGTAAAATGAGATGACCTGATCGGATCTTTCCCTGACTTTTACCTGTGGACCGAGTTGACAAGCCGAGGTGGAAAGCTAAGAGAAGTGCCATATTATGAGGGATCAAACTGTCAAGCCAAGTTGAGCTGTCAAATCGCAATGCTGAGTTGGGATGCCAAGAAACCGGGATGACAATAGGATATGATAATAAGAGGGATGATGGGAGCAATGACAAGGCAGTGCTAGCATGGGGGCAATGAAATGAGGCAATGGGAGTGATGCATTCCAAAGGACCACTCAATAGCACTAGGGGTAGATGAGAACTACAAGTGTGGGGGGAAAATTGAGTAGAGACCACGGGCCAAATTGTTAAGCATGGGTAGGACAATGACCAAGAATAGGGAGAGGTAGTATAGTTGCTCTTTAGAGTCTAGAGGTTGAGTCAAGTCAAAAGGGGAAATGGTTAAATTCTATGTCCAACAATCAACAGGGTCATCATTTTTTCTTTAGTTTTTCACAAAAGGAATAAGACTTTAATTTCCTTATCTTTTGTGTATATGGGGCGAGCTGTGCTTGACTTCATGACATTCCATTGGATCAATCTAGGGGGCCATAAAAATGAACTACGAAGACCTGATTCTGTGGATGCAATCCTAAACCCTTACCATAATCCACCTCCTAAAAAAGACTTTGCCGACACCGACGTTCGAACACATATCCGATTTGACCTTTGAACACGTATCCAATCCATCCTCCATGTCGACCCCATCACAACCACCGAGAACACTTGTCTAGAAGAGTTGCTTCCCAAAGATGAATCTAGCTTCCGAAAGAATCTAATCCAATTGCATTGTTCAAAAGGTTCACTCTCCTCCAAAAAAAAAAACAAAAAAGAAAAGAAAACAAAAAAAGACAAAAGATGAAAAAGGAAAAGTCCGCTAGGTTGAAAACCCGAAAAGGCGGCCTAGGCAAAAGTTAGGGCAAAAAGAAAAAGAAATGAAAATGGGGATAGCAACCAACAATGATGAACCTATACACTAGACCATATCCTTCTGTGTTGCCAAGACTACTCGTTGAAGATAGATACTAAGCTAATCATGCACATTCTTCTGGACATGTCGCCCCTACCTATTCTTTTCAAAGAGATGTCTACTCATCCGTTCATGTTACTTTGCAAGATGATCCCTAGTCAAAACCTTTCAACAAGGATTGTCCACCCCTGGGGTCTTAAATAGAGCTCGAAATGAATGGTTCATGGTCATTAGGGGTCTCTCTCTTCAAAGCTATAGAGTTTCTGGTGGGATAACTCGCTTTTCCTCAAGTTGCTTAACTTACACCTTAGCTCAAATAATTTTCAAAGCTCATGCATCATATTAGGGGCATTTGCATTTGCACACAAGTAAGAATAAGGTCGCACTTGCATCCATACACGTGAAAGTAGATAGAGCTTGCACTTCAAGAACAAACATATCATGTTGAAGTATGGAGCACTTGCATTCGAAAGGAAAGGGAAGAAAAAAGGGGAAGGACATGTCATAGGTACATACATCCTTGTAGGAGTAGAAAACACTTGCATTCGAGAGGCAAACACATCATCGTATAATTAGGGGTACTTGCATCCAAAAACAAGCATGTAGGAATTAGAAGCATTGACACACCCCAAACATGTCATGGCACTCACATATAGAACTAGGGGCATCCCCATGCATTGAAAAGACGACGCACTTAGGCATGCTCATACATCATTTACATGTAGGACATGAACTTCTTGAGAAGGTAGACTTGATTGAGGACGAATGATCAATGAAAATGACAACACCATAAATTCGTGACATGGTGTAGACTTACACTTCCTGGGGTTGATGACTGGAGGGGCATGGCATGTCCTAATCTTTCGATGACTTTGTTTTGAAGAATGACGGGCATGCCATGCCCACACCCAAGATACACACTCTATGATCGCTTGTAGACTCTAGGGGCATGTCATACCCTGATTTTTGGTCTAGCTGGTTCTACACTAATTTTTGTTTTGTCTAGTCACCAAATTTATTTACACAGGAGGATGTCATGCTCGGGATTTTGATTATTGGGTTGATCTTCTTACACAAAAATGCCATGTCATGCCTCGATTTCTGGTGGTCTCACTAAATCAAAAAGGTATGCCAATCTTCGTCAATCTTGAGTCTAAAATGGATTTGCACACCAAGGGTGAACCATGCCATATACCATGAAGTTGATTTGTGAGTATGGGCATGAGGTGCAGCGAGATGACTGTTAAACTAATGATTTTCGGTGTCAAAGTGTAGTGGTACGACATGTGCCCCAAATTAGGTGTAGAAAGTCTGTGCTTTGGGCATTCTCCATGAGTCGTAAGGCCCAATTTTTAATTTGAATTTGAGAAGGGACTGAGAGTGCCCATACCATAAAGTCTGATTATTGGCTGTGGATACAAAGGACCCTAACTCTACATGGCTGATTGACTTAGGAACGGGATAGGCTATGCCCACATTACGAAATTGATTTGTAAGTGATGGGCATGGAATGTCCCGATGAGATAACTCGATTCTATGAGTCAAAGTCAATATGTAATGGTATGACGTGTCCCGAGTCAAAAACACACAATATGTCTACAAGCACGGCGCGCCCCAACTTTTCATGTTCATAACTGATGTGGGGCATTCTTAATGAGTTGTAAGACCCAATTCTGGTACAAAGGGGCAAGGGGCATGCTACCTCATTTTGATTGATTTTCAGGGCATGACAGGCCCATTCATTTGACTAAGGCTGAAAAGATGTAGATCACATGTGTGTCCACATGGAACCTTATCCCTAAGACCATGACGGGATACTGAGGGCATCCACCCCACTTTTTGGTTTGTATGTCTCAAGGGACACGGCACATCTAACTAGGTGATCTAGGGGCATGGGATCCAGGCATTCCAATTATGAGGTGACATCTTATGCTGAGAGAACCGAACCAGGAATGATACCCGATCATGAGTATAGGGTCCAGGTAACCCACCCATAGGACGACGCCAAACATGTGAGATAACCCCGAGAGCGCAAGATATATAGTCAATCCCGAGAGATGAGAGGACCTAGTCGACCCGGCCATGAGGAAACCTGCGAGACAATGCTGAGAGGACCCATACATACATCCGACCCAAGCCCATACCAAGCCAATTAAAAGCCAAAGCTAGGTCTTTGCAAAGAGAGGAGCCCAGTTCAAAGCCAAAGCCAGGTCTTTGCAATGAGAGGGTCCAGTCAACCCCGAGAGATGAGCGATCAAAAAGCCAAAGCCCGGCTTTTACAAAGAAAGAGTCTAGAAAGCCTAGTCTAAAACCAAAGCCCGGACTTTGCAAAGAAAGAGTCTAGAAAGCCTAGTCAAAAAGCCAAAGCCCGGGCTTTGCAAGGAATGAGCCCAGTCAATAGAGAGAACATAACCAAAAGCCAAAGCCTGGACTTTGCGATCCTATCAGACACGAGTGATGAGCCCATTCAAAGCCAAAGCCCGGCCTTTGCAAACTCGAGAAGAGAGAGGTGAGGTATCCGAACCCAGGTGTCCAAACATAAGGAAATCCAGTCTAAGCCAAAGTCTGGCCTTTGCAATCCCGATAAGAGAGAAGTGAGGTATCCGGACCTAGGCGTCCAGACATGAGTGAAACCAGAAAGAAAACCAGTCGTGAGTGATCCAGACCCAGGCGTCCAGACATTAGAAAGAGAGGAACCCAGACATGAGAATAGCCAACCTAGCATGTCCAGTTATGAGAAGAACCAGAAAGGAGTGAACCCTGACTCGAGGGATAAGAATCCCAGTCAAGAGAGAAGTGAGGTATCCGGACCCAAGTGTCCAGGCATGAGTGTAACCACAAAGGAAAAGAACCCAGTCAGGAGAGATTCGGATCCAGGCGTCTAAACATGAGAAAACCAGTAAACCAGGAGTCCAGCCTCCGCAAGCCTTGAGAATGAGCCAAACTTGAGACATACAAACCAGAAAGTCGGGAACCAAGTTCTCGCAAACGATGAGATGAGGAGATCAGAACCAAAATTCACAAACCTCGGCATGAGGTAACATCTAGTTATAGGATGAAGCTCACAAACCTCGGCATCAGGTAACACCTAGACATAAAATGAAATTCACACACCTCGACATGAGGTAATACCCGGACATGAGATGAAATGCACAAACCTCGGCATGAGGTAGCACCCAGACTAAGACTGTCAGGCCAACGACCCGATAGATAAGATGATTCATTCACCTCGGGATGAGAAGATTCCCGAGAATATGGGATGAGATGATTCCCATAATCTGAGGGCCAGCCCCTCAAACCTCAGGATGAGATGATTCCTGAGGATCTGGGATGAGATGATTCCCAGAAACCGAGGGCCAGTCCCTCAAACCTTCGGGATGAGATGATTCCCGGAGCGGAGCATGGAATGCTCCAAATCATGGCACACACCACGAGCATCAATCATTCAAATTTGGTTGTTCTTGTCTTACGTTGTTTCATCCTTAATTCATAAGGACTCATCAACGAGGGGCATCTGTGAACACCCAAATTTGACCCACGAAAATTTTACTAAATTAGACTTTGTACATGTGTAGACTTAGGATCAATGAGATGATTTGGTCCAAGGTTCAAGCATGATATGAGTTTTAATTTAGTAGAATTAATGTATTTTGATGACATAAACCTCTATGCACTTAAATCCTAGGATTAATGAGAAGATTTAACCTTAGGATAAAACATGTGATAAGGTTTATTTGCATTAAAATATATTTGGGTCTTTTTATTTGTTTTTACCCAATAATAATGAGATGATTTATTGTTGGGTTAGGAATGAGTTTGAGGGTCTAAATTAATTCTCCAGAGTTTATCCAGCCCATTAACACATTTCTTGCAGGTCACTTTTAGCTCTGATTTTTGTGGAAAGTCAGAGTTAATTATCATTTAAGTAGAGTTGGTGTTTTTGGCATGATTTTGGGCTTAAATAGGTGTTAATGTGTAATCAATCAATTATGGAATGATTTAGCGGAGTGCTAATCAAGAAATTGAGCGATTCTGGGTAGATTACGGGTTGATTACGCGGTAGGATGGAATCAGGCCTGAATTAGGGGGATTGGGGGCTCAAAAAGGAAAAAACGAGTAAAACGCGGGGCGACCGGCGACCATCTCGCAAAAACCGCCGGCTGCCGGCGGGCATCCACACAACACCACTGGCAGTGGCAGTCATACAATGCCGGCGGTCATCACCCTTCAGAATCCCTGATTTTTCCCGATTTTGTTTCTTTTTCGATCCTACGCAGTTTTGGACCAGATTTTCGGGCATAATCTTCACCATTAGGCAGATCCACGCCCCTAGGCTTCCCAGAGCACTATAAATAGAACCCCTCACACACATTTCAAAGGGGACACAACATTCCTCACATACACACCCATAAGCTTTGAGTGCTTGGAGAAACTCTTCTTCTCCAAGCCTAGAAACACATTCTTAGGCAGAAACTCTGTTGGAATACCGTGGGAAGCATCAAGAAAGGAACCAGCAGCAGTAGCAGGTCAAGAGAAGAAGAAAAAGGAGGCGGATTCAAGCAAATCGGTGGAGAAGAAGTGCTAAACCCGAGGAGAGGAGTCCAGTGCAGGCAGTCTTAGTATTGCAGCCATATCTAGAGCTCTAGACGTCGGTTTGTTGTGATCTTGGTGTCCTTGGAAAGCTAAAAAGTAGTTCTACAACGTTTCTGTTCATTCCAGACATCAGTTCGACATCCTTTTGCCTCGAATTCTCTGTTGAAGTTCTGCCCAGATTCTGTTGCGGGAGTGGTAAGCGCATAGGAGCGAGAGGAGGGCTACAAGAGGTAACTCGTTCTAATTCTATTGATTGACTGTTGTTATGATGATAATGATGCTTTTCATGATGTGATTGCTATGATGCCATGACAAGAACTACGTGGGCTTTGAACCCGGTCGCCGGGGTACGTAGGTGGTCTCTAGTGGTGGAGACTCAAGCCCAAATATTTTTATTTTTCCTTTTTGTTCCGAGCCTTCTTCTCCTTCCCCTCCAATTTGATTTTACTTTTATGTGATTTGTTTCCACACTTGCACACACACACAAGGCACACTTACGCTCTTTGATTGCACAAGATTTCGACCCAACACAGATCGGTGCCTAACACCTTCCCATCCGTGACGAACCCCCGATCCCATATCTTTGGTTCGCCATGACCGGTTGCCTATGGAGTCATATGAAGGTTTCTCCCAAGTTTTGCCCTTAATAAAACTTGGGTGGCAACTCCAATGAAATGGGATTGACCCGAGGAAGAAGGTGAAAGGAATAGGTGAGAAGGCCCAAGTGATTTTGGGTCGGGTTCTCACAGAAGTATAATGAGACAAGGTAACCAGGATGAGGCGTATCAAGAGACCGTCCAGTTACAAGGAGAAGCGGGTAAGAAAGTTCAGGTCAAATTGACCAGAAACCCCTAGACTAAAATGAGTTATTCAATCGAGGAGTATGGTGTAGACAAGACGAGAAGTGTAGTTACTAAGCCGAGTTGATGATTGGAGTTGAGGTGCCGATGAGCTGAGTTGAGGGGTTGAGATAATGCCGTTGGGCCTTCTCGTGAGAGGAGATGTAAGCCCCAAAATTTTAGAGAAATGAGGCGAATTGGTGAGATAACTTTGAGAGGGAGATGTAAGCCCCAATTTTTATTTGTGAACCAAGTTGATGAGCCGAGCCGAGGGACCGAACTGACAAGCTAAGTTGTTAAGTCAAAATGATGAGTAGAGTTGAAGAGTCAAGTTAATGAGATGATATTGAAGGGACAATGTTGGGGCAACGAGGATGATACATTCCAAAGAGTGGACAAAGAGCGCAAGAGAGGAGAGAATCGACTAGAGACCATAGGCCGAATTGCTAAGTATGGATAGATGACGATCGGGAGTTGAGAGAGGCAGTGTAGATGCTCTTCGTAGTCCGGAATATGAGTTGATTTGAGGGGATATGATAATACATATTAATAGAATCGTTGTGATTTTCACATAAGGGAATGATATCTAATCATTAGTATTCGTGCGGTGTGTTAATTGAAAGTGATCACACGATATTCCATTGGATCAATTTAGGGGACTGCAAAATGAACTTCGAAGACCTGATTCTGTGAATATAACCCAGTCCTACTCGAGCCAACTTTCAAATACTTGCCCCTCACGATTCCCAAACACACACCCGCACTAGCCTTTAAACACACACCCGCACTAGCCTTCAAACAACCATTCAACCCAACCGCCATATTGATCCTATTACATTCACTTTGAACACTTGTCTGGAAGGGTTGCTTCCCAAAGATGAATCTAGCTTCCAAAAGAATTTTATCTGGGTGCACTTGTTCAAAAGGGTCACTCTCCTTAAAAAAAATTCAAAAAAAAGAAGAAGAAAAAAATGAGAAAATTGAGAAAAAATGAGGAAGTGGCCCTTAAGTGCTTGAATATTGATTCATCTCCCATTTTTTTGAAATCAAGACAAGTGTTCCCTCATCAACCCGTTATATTGAGCCTCCCACAAAATACCTTCTTGACAAATACTTCAAGCACTAGACACAACATTCATAGAAACGTAGGCAATCCGGCAATGAGTCTGGTCTATCAAATTGTTGGTTCCTACACTGATTCAATTCCTAGAGGAACATGCCACAGTATTGATTGTATCACCAAATCCGCTTCTTCAAACTTGTTTCCCAGCTCCCAGGAAGATGTAGTTGTCAATCGAGCCAGCCTCTCTCAATAAACTCACTTTGCATTCGTTTCCCAGCTCCCAGGAAGTTTTAGTTGTCAAATCAAAGCCCGCCTCTCTTTTCATTCTGTTATTAGTGGTATACTTCTCCAGATGATTCCAGAATTCCTTGATCCCTCATTGAAATCGATAGTCAACCTCTGTAATGGTCACCCAAGTACACTTGGCCTGAGCGGTCTATCTTTTCCTCGAGTTTAGTAATCCTCGTATTTCCTTAGTGTCTATGGATGCTATCCCCAGAAAAAAGGAAAAAAAGAGTGAACAAAAAAAAAGAAAAGGAAAAAAAGAAGAGAGCCTACTAGAATGAAAACCTGAAAGAGCTATCTAGGCAAAAGTTAAGGCCAAAAGAGAAAATAGAGATAATAGCTAATGATGACGAAGACATACCAGCACACTAGACCATGTCGCACCTCAAATTACTCATCGAAGGTATATCACTTTTTACCACAACCATCTGGGCGCATGGCCGCTATCCAGTTTGAAAGGGATATCCGCTCCACTATCGACTTTACGATTCTTCATCCAAATTTTTCCAAATAGGAAGTGCTTAAGTCTGGGATCCTGGGTAGAATTTGAGTTGACCAAGTCCATAGTCATTAGGAATCCCTCTCTATAAAGCTTTCGTGTTTTAATGGTATAACTCGCCTTTTTTTTAAATTGCTTGACCCTCACCTCGGCTTAGATGATTTCCAAAATTCATACACACCAAGTAGAAGTAGATCACACTTACATTCAAAGAGAGAGAAAAAAAAAAGAAGAAAAAATAGTGACATATCATTTGAGGGGAAGAGGAGAGGAGCAAAAGAAAAAGAACGTAAAGAGAGAGAGAGAGGAGGACGAAGGAGGGAGAGACGAGGAAAATAGAGAGAAAACTCGAAAGAGAATGAGTAAGGGAGAAAAGAGAGAACAACATGTCATTTCCAAACTAGGGGCATCCCCATGCATTTGTTAGTAATATGCCCAAAAACCAATCAATGGATGATTGTAGTCATGTATATACATTAAGGTTATTCCAATAAATATGATTATGAGATAATCGCTTGCACATATTTATAACCCTAGAATACTTTGTATTCTTAAAATGTCCCTAGCAGATTATTATTATGGATGGGTTGTAATAATAAATTAAGACTAGCGTGTGTTGAGAATTATATGAGATATTAATTCTACATACGGCTACAAGTTAAAGAACTTGTGGACTGGACCGACCCACATAAGAACGCTACATGGAATATTATATGATTGTCATTAGCGGTTCTTATATGTATTGTCCTTAGACCTGTGAACATCAAGGTTCCCAACATATGAGTCGTATACTTTGATATTACTCTTGGCTGTTTCGTAAATGAGTAGACTTAGTGTAATCATTGGGTATATGATAAATGTGTAGTGGGTTTTGTATGATCCAAAGGGGATTCGTCCAACCCATATAACGGGTATATTATCAGATGGTTTCTTGATAGAGTTGAACTGTAAATGCACGGTCGTGCTCGGATTATAATATGGTGATATCATTAGTATCAGCTTTACACAGTTAGCACGAGGATCAAGAAACCGAGATTAAACATATGCGAGATTGACACATTCCATGTCTCGTGTTTAATCTTGATAATGGGACGAAGGGACGATGACATATTTCCGAGGCATATTGAATCAGTACTGATCTTGTCGTTCGGGTAGCAATGATGTGTTGCTAGACGCCGCTCTTTGCTTATAATTGTAAATGAGTTTACAATTATTGTCGGACGTTACAAGTGCCTACAGAGTCACACACATAGAATCGTTGATTCGAGCAACTGGTTGAACCGTGGTTGGACCATGGTTCGACCGGGTGTGGTTGGACTATGGTTGGACCGTGGTTGGACCAGGGTCATTTTGGGCTGGTTTGATTCAGTGATTGTCAGAATTATTGAACCAAAATAAGTGTTGTGATGTGTTGGTTAGTGCACTAGTGGTAGACAAAATAATGGCCATCATAATCCTCTTTTTGGTGGACCATTATGCTTGCCATTATGTTGGCCATTTTGTCTAATTAACTATCCACCAATTGGGTGTGTTTTTGTGATCTGATCATGCTCTCCCTCTCACACTCTTGCACTCTGAATTCTGAGTTTTTCAGAGCAAGAAGCACACACATATCTTCCTCTCTTCTTTGTGAATGAAAGAGAAACCATAGACACCACATATAGCTCCCTGAAATCCGTAGCTAGCACCACGGTTTGGGAGTGCTCGGGGTTGGAGATTGTGAGACGATTCTGGCCAGTGATTGACAGTTCTTGCGGATACCGTAGAGGAGCAGGATATCCTTCCGGCTCTAGCTGATTCGGTTCTTTAGTTAGGTGAAAGATCCTAACCGTTTCAAGTATGTTCATTTTGTTGTTCGATTTAGTTGCTTCACATGGATCCTTCATGTGTTTCCGGGTTTCCGCTGTGCATTTGTTGCGTTTAGATTGTCTATTTTGCATGACCGGAAACTTACAGTGGTAGCGGAGCCTCTTGTGAAGCTCTAAACCGAATTTATGTGCATATGTTTGATATGTTCTGTAAATATACATGATATGTTCTATGTGATAAAGCATGATCATGATATATTATTGTCAATTTTTTATATGTGATATATATGTTGATGTTGGTTTATGTCAAAATTGTTTGACAACAAGAACTTGATTGGTATGAGATGTCAATCAAGGGGATATTGGCAGTAAGTCGAAAGAGTTCGGCAAAACGAAAATCGACCGTCGGTTTTCGTATGGAACGATTGTCGTTCATGTGTAGCAGGGCCAGGACATCGATGTTCATCAGATGGACATCGATGTCCACATGAAAATAGCCTTGGCCGAGCCTACTGGACATCGATGTTATGCGGTATAACATCGATGTTCCATGAAGGTTGGCCATGGCAGAATCCCACGAACATCGATGTTCAAGATTGAACATCGATGTCCAAGAGCCCTGTGAGCATGGTTTGAGATTCCAGAGACCAATGGACATCGATGTTCATGATAGGACATCGATGTCCTTGTGTTCTAGAAGTCTCAAACATCGATGTTTAAAGGTTAGACATCGATGTTTAAAACTACTGCCAAGATTTTAGACCTTCGGAACTTTCCAACATCGATGTCCAAGAGTTGAACATTGATGTTCTTGAGTTCCAGAGGCCAATGGACCTTCGAAACTTTCCAACATCGATGTCCAAGAGTTGAACATCGATGTTCTTGAGTTCCAGAGGCCAATGAACCTTCGGAACTTTCCAACATCGATGTCCAAGAGTTGTTATTGAGCTCTACCAAATAGTTTGGACTTCCAGAGCCTCAAGGACATCGATGTTCATGACAGGACATCGATGTCCTGGAGTACCCGAGGCCAATGGACATCGATGTTCAGCAATGGACATCGAAGTCCTTGTGCATTACCAAGGTGTTGGGGAGAATCAAATTCTCAAAGACATCAATGTTCACTTATGGGCATCGATGTTTACATGTATCTTTGGTTTCCAAATTTACATAGCATCAATATATGATTTGTTGATTATATGCATGTGATGTATGAACATATGTTGATGTAAATATTAAGTTCTTAGTTGCCTTCCTAGATAAGCACTCATCATTGCTTAGATCAACACTTGGTAGGTTTTGCCAAAGCAAGGTGCCAATGTTTATCCTAGCAAGGTGCGACTGGATAATTGTGATATCTGAACTGCTTATTGTGGGTTTGGACTTAACTAGGTCATCTTAATAGGATTAAGGACTTAGAGGCAAGGAGTTGAGTAATGTCTATGAGATAGACAAGAACAAGTATTGTGTCGCTCAACTATCCAAGAGTTACATGAGATGTAATTGACAAGAGTTGTCTACCTAAATAGCTATGATGTAGGTGATCAGCCAAAGCTGACTTATATTGTAGTAAAATATGGATCTTGGCCTACTCATGATTATTTTGTTTTCATAGTAGGAGCATCATTTAATAGAATTCCTTGTTAAATGAATTATGTATACATGACTCTTATTTGTGTGAGTTGCTCTTTGTTGTAGAGCTACCATGGCACAAAACACAGGTACACTATCATTGCGATCGGTCCTTGAGAAGGAAAAGCTGAATGGGAATAATTTCCTAAAGTGGTATCGCAATTTGAGGATTGTCCTCAAACAAAAAAAGAAGCTGTATGTCCTTGAAGGGCCTGTTCCGATTGAACCGGCGCCTAATGCTCCTAGGGCATAAAGGGATGCTTACAAGAAGCATCTTGATGATGCATTGGATGTCGCATGTCTTATGCTAATAGCCATGGAATCTGGGCTTCAGAAGCAACATGAGAACATGGGGGCGTTCGATATGATCGAACACCTAAAGATGCTCTTTGATGAGCAAGCAAGGCATGAGAGGTATGAGACCTCTAAGGCATTGTTCCAATGCAGGATGGCAGAGTCATCACCCATGAGACCTCATGTGCTCAAAATGATTGGTTACATTGAGAGCCTTGCGGGTTTTGGTTTTCCTTTGCAAAAGGAGTTGGCGGTTGATCTAGTCCTGCAATCGTTGCCGAACAGTTACAGCCAATTTGTCATGAACTTCAATATGAATCATCTTGACAAATCGTTGTCTGAGTTGCTTAACATGTTGGGAACAGCTGAGCAACAGATGAGGGCAAACAAATCCAACATTTTGATGATTGGAAAAGGCAAAGGAAAGGGTAAAGCAAAGTTCAATAAGAAGAAGAAATGTGCCAAAAAGTTTGGTGCAAGTGCATCTTCTTGTGATCATGTGCTGAAACCTAAGGGTGGCATTGCAAAGGAAGGACATTGTTTCCATTGCAATAAACCGGGCCATTGGAAGCGCAACTGCCTTGTTTACCTTGAAGAGGTAAAGAAGAAGAAGGGAAGTGAGACTTCCACTTCAGGTATTTTCGTTATAGAAGCTAATATCTCTATCTCTGCATCATGGGTATTAGATACCGGATGTGGTTCTTACATTTGTGTAAATGTGCAGGAACTAAGAAAGAGTAGGAGATTGGCAAAAGGTGAGATAGACCTATGCATTGGAAATGGAGCAAGGGTTGCTGCATTAGCCGTAGGGACTTATTATCTATCTTTACCGAGTGGTTTGGTTTTCGAACTTGATGATTGCTATTATGTACCTACTATAAGAAGGAATTTGATTTTTGTTTCTTGTCTGGAAAAGAAAGGATTTTCATTTGTAATAAAGAACAAATGTTGTTCTATTTATTTCAATGATATTTATTATGGTGGTGCATATTTGAGCAATGGTTTGTATGTTCTAAACCTAGAAACGCCAATCTATAACATTAATACGAAGAAGGTTAGAATGAACGATTCTAATGAAACCTACCTTTGGCATTGTCGTTTGGGCCATATAAACGAGACTCGTATTGCTAAACTCCATAAAGATGGAATTCTAGACTCATTTGATTTTGAATCATATGAAACATGTGAGTCATGTTTATTAGGCAAAATGACAAAGGCTCCTTTTGCCGGTAAAGGTGAGAGAGCTTCGGACTTGTTAGGTCTAATACATTCTGATGTATGCGGACCTATGTCTACACAAGCTAGAGGTGGTTTTCAATAATTCATTACATTTACTGATGATTACAGTAGATATGGCTATGTGTTTCTTATGAGACACAAGTCATAATCCTTTGAAAAGTTCAAAGAGTTCAAGAATGAAGTACAAAATCAACTCGGTAAAAGTATTAAAATGCTTCGATCTGATCGAGGAGGTGAATACTTAAGCCGAGGATTTCTTGATCATCTAAAGCAATGTGGTATAGTATCACAGCTTACTCCACCAGGTACGCCTCAATGAAATGGTGTATCTGAAAGTAGGAATAGAACTTTGTTAGACATTTTTCGTTTTATGATGAGTCAAGCTGACCTTCCTTCTTCATTTTGGGGACAAGCATTATTGAGTGCTGCATTTACACTTAACCATGTTCCATCTAAATCGGTTGAAAAGACACCATATAAGATATGGACCGGGAAGCGTCCCAATTTGTCTTTTATGAGAATTTGGGGTTGTGAGGCTTACGTGAGACGTGAAGCATCAGATAAACTCGGCCCTAAATCCGAGAAGTGCCTTTTTGTAGGATACCCTAAGGAAACAAAAGGGTATTACTTCTATAATCCCACCAACCATAAAGTGTTTGTTGCTCGGACTGCTATTTTTCTAGAAAGAGAATTTATTTCCAGAGGAATCAGTGGGAGAAAAATAGAACTCGAAGAAGTTCGAGGCTGAGATGGAACAAGGACAGGAACCACAAGATGTTGTGGATGAGAATCCTGTACCTATAACACATGGACCGCGTAGGTCGGATAGGATTCGGTATGAGCCTGAGAGATATGGATTTCTTATGACTCATACTGGAGATGTGATGCTCATAGATGAGGATGAGCCCACTTCCTATCAGCAGGCCATTATGGGTCCGGACTCAAAGAAGTGGCTAGAAGCCATGAATTCAGAAATGGAATCCATGTATGAAAACAAGGTATGGACCTTGGTTGATCCACCCGAAGGGGTAAAACCCATAGGGTGCAAATGGGTCTTTAAGAAAAAGACCGACATGGATGGTAATGTGATTACCTATAAAGGGCGATTGGTTGCGAAAGGTTTCAAACAAGTTCATGGAATAGACTATGATGAAACTTTCTCACCAGTTGCCATGGTTAAATCCATCCGGATTTTGTTGGCAATAGCGGCATACCATGATTGTGAGATATGGCAGATGGATGTCAAAACCGCATTCCTAAATGGAAAACTTTTAGAGGATGTGTACATGACACAACCTGAAGGTTTTGTCCATCCAGAGAATGCTAATATGGTATGCAAGTTGCAAAGATCCATCTATGGGTTGAAGCAAGCTTCTAGGAGTTGGAATCTTCGTTTTAATGAAGTAATCAAAGAGTTTGGTTTCATTAAGAATGAAGATGAACCATGTGCTTACAAAAAGGTTAGTGGGAGCACTGTTGTTTTCTTGTTGTTGTATGTTGATGACATTCTACTCATTGGGAATGATATTCCGACGCTACAGTCCGTAAAGACTTGGTTAGGGAAGAATTTCTCGATGAAGGACTTAGGAGAAGCTGCCTATGTGTTAGGTATAAAGTTCTATAGAGATAGATCCAAAAGGCTTCTCGGGCTAAGTCAGAGTACGTATATTGACAAGGTGCTAAAGAGGTTTAGCATGCAAGATTCCAAGAAAGGATTCTTGCCCTTGTCACATGGCGTAGCTCTCTCAAAGAATCAATGTCCTAGTACGACTAAGGAGAGAGAGCGGATGAGTAAGATCCCTTATGCTTCGACAATAGGATCTATCATGTATGCCATGCTATGTACTCGACGAGATGTCGCTTACGCTTTGAGTGTCACAAGCAGATACCAAGCTGATCCCGGTGAAAGTCACTGGACAGCAGTTAAGAACATCCTTAAGTACTTGAGAAGGACTAAGGATGCATTCCTTGTGTATGGAAGCGTTGATGAGCTTGTTGTAAAGGGTTACACAGATGCTAGATTCCAAACAGACAGGGATGACTTCAGATCGCAATCAGGTTATGTGTTTTGTCTTAGAGGTGGTGCTGTATGCTGGAAGAGTTCTAAGCAAGAGACAGTTGCAGACTCTACAACCGAGGCTGAGTACATTGCTGCCTCAGATGCGGCGAAAGAGGCTGTTTGGATTATGAAGTTCGTAACTGAACTTGGGGTGGTTCCTAGTACTGAGAGTCCGATTGAGCTCTATTGTGACAATAATGGGACAATCGCACAGGCTCAAGAGCCTAGATACCATCAGAGATCCAAACATATACTCCGACGCTATCATCTTATTAGAGAGATCATAGATAGAGGCGATGTCAGGCTGTGCAGAGTTCCTTCTGAGAACAATGTAGCAGATCCCTTGACGAAGCCACTCACGCAGCAGAAGCATGATGGTCATTGCGCATCCATTGGTATTAGATACATGGTTGATTGGCTTTAGTGCAAGTGGGAGATTGTTAGTAATATGCCCAAAAGCCAATCAATGGATGATTGTAGTCATGTACATACATTAAGGTTATTCCAATAAATATGATTATGAGATAATCGCTTGCACATATTTATAACCCTAGAATACTTTGTATTCTTAAAATGTCCCTAGTCGATTATTATTATGGATTGGTTGTAATAATAAATTAAGACTAGCGTGTGTTGAGAATTATATGAGATATTAATTCTACATACGGGTACAAGTTAGAGAACTTATGGACTGGACCGACCTACATAAGAACGCTACATGGAATGTTATATGATTGTCATTAGCGGTTCTTATATGTATTGTCCTTAGATCTGTGATCATCAAGGTTCCCAACATATGAGTCGTATACTTTGATATTACTCTTGGCTATTTCGTAAATGAGTAGACTTACTGTAATCATTGGGTATGTGATAAATGTGTAGTGGGTTTTGTATGATCCATAGGGGATTCGTCCAACCCATATAACGGGTATATTATCGGATGGTTTCTTGATAGAGTTGAACTGTAAATGCACGACCGTGCTCGGATTATGATATGGTGATGTTATTAGTATCAGCTTTACACAGTTAGCTCGAGGATTAAGAAACCGAGATTAAACATATGCGAGATTGACATATTCCATGTCTCGTGTTTAATCTTGATAATGGGACGAAGGGACGATGACATGTTTCCGAGGCATATTGAATTAGTACTGATCTTGTGGTTCGGGTAGCAATGATGTGTTGCTAGACGCCGCTCTTTGCTTATAATTGTAAATGAGTTTACAATTATTGTCGGACGTTACAAGTGCCTACAGGGTCACACACATAGAATCGTTGTTCGAGCAGCTGGTTGAACCGTGGTTGGACCATGGTTGGACCGTGGTTGGACCATGGTTGGACCGTGGTTGGACCAGGGTCGTTTTGGGCTGGTTTGGTTCAGTGATTGTCAGAATTATTGAACCAAAATAAGTGTTGTGATGTGTTGGTTAGTGCACTAGTGGTAGACAAGATAATGGCCATCATAATCCTCTTTTTGGTGGACCATTATGTTTGCCATTATGTTGGCCATTTTGTCTAATTAACTATGCACTAATTGGGTGTGTTTTTGTAATCTGATCATGCTCTCCCTCTCACACTCTTGCATTCTGAATTCTGAGTTTTTCAGAGCAATAAGCACACACATATCTTCCTCTCTTCTTTGTGAAAGAAAGAGATACCATAGACACCACATATAGCTCCCGAAAATCCGTAGCTAGCACCACGGTTTGGGAGTGCTCGGGGTTGGAGATCATGAGACGATTCTGGCCGGTGATTGACGGTTCGTGTGGATACCGTAGAGGAGCAGGATATCCTTCCGGCTCTAGCTGATTCGGTTCTTCAGTTAGGTCAAAGATCCTAACCGTTTCAGGTATGTTCATTTTGTTGTTCGATTTAGTTGCTTCACATGGATCCTTCATGTGTTTCCGGGTTTCCACTGTGCATTTGTTGCGTTTAGATTGTCTATTTTTCATGACTGGAAACTTACAGCATTGAGGAGATAAGCAGATTCGAAACATGCTCATGCATCATTTAGACATAGAAAGTGGATTCCTTAGACGAGGTTGATTTGGTTGAAATGCAATTTCCATAAAAAGAGACGACATCAAAAACTCATAATCTTGTATAGACTTAGAGACCCTGGAGTTATTATCCGGAGGGGCATGGCATGCCCAAATTTCGAAGACAGTGATGAACAAGAGACATGTCACGCAAACATCTTAGAATTAGACTCTAGCCGTAGACAAAGGGCATGTCATGCCTCGGTTTTCGACTCGTCAAGATGACGCCACATAATAGGGGCATAGCTGCCCGTATCTCAGAAGTTGAATACACCCTAAGGGCATAGCTGCCCATATTTTTTGAAAATCAAGCTCAAACTAAGGGTATAGCTGCCAAGATTTCATCACATGAAGGGCATAACTGCCTAAATTTTTTAAGACGATTTTAGAATAGGGGTATAGCTGCCCAAGTTTTCGAATTCAATTGCATGAAGAGCATAGCTGTCCAAGTTTTGAAGTTTTTTGCATCAAGGACATAGGTACCCGAATTTTTGAGAATCAATTAAGGGTATAACTACCTGAAATTTTTTTGCACCGTGGGGGCATAGCTGCCACGCCTTTTGAAATATTTTTAATCACGGAGTAGGGGCATGCTACCCCAGTTTTGAGAGAGATCTTTCTTGAGTATGTTACTTCGAGTTTTCGGGGCATGCTACCCCTTCAAGAAATTTGGTTTTCTAGAAAGGGCCCGCACCAGACTTAATTCTAAAAGGCATGCTACCCCTTTCATGTGATTTGATGTCTCGGGGCATGCTACTCCATTATATTTGACTCAATTTTTTAGGGCATGCTACCCCATGATTTGAGATGATCCTTTTTAGGGGCATGCTACCCTGTGTTTCGAGTTTATACATCCTGGGGCATGCTACCCTGTCAAACCGATATTTTCAATACCCAGGTACTAATTTGATGACTGATGCGAAGACGTGACATGCCTTGGGTTGGAACACCCCGCGATTCAGAGAATTTCCTCCCCAGTAATGACTAAGATCAATTTCCAGGATGAGTTCCCCTCACGGTTTCCAGTTGTATCGATAAACTAGTCAATGGTTAGGGTCTGTACACCCTTTTCTAACACCATGATGACTAGAAGACAAGTCCAGAATAGGTTACGGGCTAAGGTTCAAACATCCTTATCTATACCAAGCTTTCCAGTATTGGTTATGGGTTAGGTGTGTCCTTTCCTACACCTAGTCCAGACCCAAGGGTAGATCGTTTTTCAAACATCAGATCCCGACATAGATTCCAGATGTTCGAAACTCTTTATTCATACCAGATCCCAAAATAAATTACAAGTTGAAATTCAAGCATCCTTCTACACCAGAACCTAAAATAGATTACCGGTTGTGAACACCCCAAATTTGACCTACTAATAATTTGTTTTATTGAATTATAAATGTGTTTTCGTCTGGGATTAATGAGATGATTTGATCCTAGGATGAAATGTGTTTATAATTTAATTTGATGAGTTATTAATATTTTATTATTTTGGGGATTTTTGTACTTAACTCAGGATTATTGTGATGATTTGATTCTGTGATTAAGTATAGTTAAGTTTTGAATTTTATAAAATATGGGTATTTAATTATTTTAGGATTTTTAATTATTTTGGACCTACTTGAGATGATTTTGAATATTAAAATAAATAAGAGCTTAGACCAATTAAGTATGGATCCTCTAGCAACCAAAGTCTAAAAGAAACATTGCACTTTGTAGCCATTTAGTCCTGATTTTCGTCAAAAAATCGGATTATATAGTTCCCTTAAGTGTTTTTATTATTTATGGAATATAGAGTGGAGTAGGAAGGAGGTAAAGTCAAATAGGAAAAGGGGAGGGGGTAAGCTACAAGTTAGGAGGTTTTCTAGAGCTTAAAATAGGCAAAATTCTTATTAGGAAGGGCGTGGGGATCAAGTTGAACCAGAATAATGAGGATCAAAACCGGAAAGGAAAGAAAAATTTTGGAAACAGGTGCCGGAGGACATGGCGACTTGACCGCCGACACCTATTTCCAAAATTTTTCAACCCTTTCCGGTTTTGATCCTCATTACGACATGACTGCCAGCACCTGGCGGGCTTGTAGGGATGACCGCCAACTCTTGGCGGTCGTCGCGAGAGAACCGCCCGCGCCTGACGGACATCGAATCCAGTTTTGGTAGTTTTCCGGATTTTTCCTGTTTTCTTGATTCTGAGTATCTACCGTTGGTTCTAGGGGTTCAATCCTGACCCTTAGATCAACATCACGTCTAGACCCCCTGACCACTATAAATAGAACCCCCCCATTCACCCACAAACTCACCAATTTTCTCTCTTCCCCCTCTATACACACGTAAGCTAGGTGCTAGGAATAATTCTCTAATTCCAAGCTTAGAAACCCTTCTAAGGGTTGAAATTCTGGAGGAATTTCGTGGAGAGGAGTTGTAGCAAGTCAGAAACAAGAGGAGAGCAAGAGAAGGAGAAGAAGGAAGAGAATTGGAGCCAACTTGTGGAGAAGAAGAGGAGGAACCCGAGTAGAGAATTCCAGTGCAGGCAGTCCCAGAAAAATCATCATATCTAGAGTTGTAGATGTCAGATTCCTACGTTCTTGAAATCTCTGGAAATCTAAGAACTAGTTCTACAAGTTTGCTATTGGTGTGAGAGACCAGTTCGGCCTCCTTCTACCTCGAATTACCTGGTGAAGTTCTACCAAAATTCTACTTACCAGTGGTAAGCAAGTAGGAGCAAGAGGAGGGCTTCAAGAGGTAACTCGTTCTTATTTTCTTGGTTGATTGCTGCTATGATGAATTGATAATGATGATGCTATGATTTTAAGTGATGCATGTAAGAACTACGTGAGCTTTGAACCCATTAACAGGGGGTATGTTGGCAGTTTCTAGTGGTGGAAATGCAAGCTCAATCTTTATTTATTTTCTGTTTTGTTTTCATTTTGTTTTTGTTATTTGTTTGTTTGTGCATGGCTTATGTTGATCTTTAATTGCACATGACCTTGCTCCAACGTGGATGGGTGCCTCACACCTTCCCATCCACGACAAACCCACGGGTCCACATCTTTGGTTCGCTTACTGGTTGCCTTAAGGAGTCACTGGTTGCGTAAGGAAGGTTTTCCCTAAATTTTGCCCTCTAATAAAATTTGGGTGGCGACTCCAAAGATGTGGATGATGTTTAAGAAGAAAGTGGTGAGTAGGCCCAATGAATTTTGGGGCGGGTACTCACAGTTGGCGACTCTGCTGCGGACATAGAGGGTTTAAGAGATTATGTGCAATTATTGATTATTATATGCCTTTTTTTTTGTCATGTACGTGCCTTTGCATTCATGGATTATGCTGTAAAACTTCTACCATAAGAGGGTGAGGGAATCCTGGTCCGGTTCATACCGTCCTACAGGGTTATCGGCCAGAGTGAACCCATTTCTCATTGTTTAGCCATGATAGGGGTTGATAGGCCAGCGACCTCACGCGATGTCATACGTCACATGTCAGTAGGCCAAGCTATCCCTTAGTGACGGTTCTTAAGCCCCCAACCAGCTGCATACCCGAGCATCCCATGCATGATAGAGCAATGTGTGGTACCTACACATGAATGTTTATTATGGATTCGAGGACATGTGAATGGAGTGCCTTTTTCAATTTGATAAAACAAAAAATAAGAGAAAAACAAAATAAAAGGGGAAGAGTGTGTAAACGACGAGGAGAAAAATACATAGCTACTTGAGACCCTCACATTTGCTTTTTAGGTGCCAGGCCAATATGACTGAGCGTGGAGCGGACAAACTAACCATTAGGGAGACATGCCCATGCCAAGGGAACGAGAGACGAAGGAAATGCCAAAGGAACTGAAGGTATACAGAAGGCGCGCTGACTCCAACCCCAGTGGGCACTGAAGGTAAAGGAAGAAGTGGAGAAACAAATCCTGGCCGAATTTCTAGAAGTAATCGAGTACCCGGAGTGGTTGGCTAATATTGTACCGATCCCAAAGAAGGATGGGAAGGTGAGAATGTGCATTGATTAACGAGACCTGAATAAGGCTAGCCCCAAGGACGAATTCCCATTACCGCATATCGATTTGCTATTAGACGCCACAGCTAGACACACACTGTTATCATTCATGGTTGGATTTTCAGGATATAATCAAGTAAAGATGGCATTGGAGGATAAACATAAAACGTTTTTCCATATGGAATGGGGAACATTTTGTTATAAGGTAATGTCCTTTCGATTAATCAATGCGGGGGCTACATATCAAAGGATGGCCACCACACTCTTACATGACATGATGCACAAGGAAGTCGAAGTCTACGTCAACGATATGATAGTAAAGTCCGAAACACAGCAGTCCCACATGAGTATTCTGAGGAGATTCTTCGAAAGGTGTTGGGAATTTGGAATGAGGATCAACCCACAGAAGTGTGTCTCTGGTGTTCAAGCGGGCAAGCTGTTAGGTTTCATGGTAAATGAACGAGGAATAGAAGTGGAGCCATCCAAGATCAAGGCAATCCAGGATATGCCTATCCCGAAGAATGAGAAGGAAATCCGGCGCTTCTTTGGATGCGTTTAATACATCAGTCGATTCATTTCTCAGTTATCCAGCATTTGCGCCCCCATACACTAGCTACTCGAGAAAGGGGCGCCCACCGATTGGAATAGCGAATGTCAGGAAGCCTTTGAGCGAATCAAGGAATACTTATCTAACCCACCAGTCCTTCAACTTCCAAGGCTAGGAGAACCATTATTGCTTTGTCTGACCATCACTGAGGAAGCCATGGGCACAATGCAGGCCCAATACCTACCTGATTCTCAAATTGAGGCAGCCATCTACTACTTAAGCAAGAAGTTTAACGGATATGAATTGAACTATACCATGATGGAGAAAACTCGTGTAGCCCTGACTTAGGCCTGACAAAAGTTGAGACATTATTTCATATCCTTTGAGGTACTACTCATCTCTAGAATGGATCCAATTGAGTACTTGATAGAGAAGCCAGTGCCAAGCAGCCGCACAGCCCGTTGGGTGGCCATCTTATCGCAATTCAATGTCCGGTTTGTATCATAGAAGGCGATCAAGGGTGGAGCCATAGCCAATTCCCAAGCATCCCAGCCTAGGGAAAATGATGAGAGATTTGAACGGAAATTTTCGGACGAAGATGTAATGAACATAGAGGTACCAACCTGGGAGACGTACTGTGATGGTGCGGCCACTGCAAGCGGCTTTAGAACTGGAATAGTCCTCATATCTCCTGAAAGAGTGACTTATCCCGTCTCGTGCAAGTTGGAGTTTGAAGCAACCAACAACATGGCTGAATATGAAGCATGTATTATCGGTCTTAGAACGGCATTAGACATGGGAATAAAGCGGATGAAGGTGTAGGAAGATTCAGCTTTGGTTATATTCCAAGTTAAAGGAGAGTGGAAGATCAAGGAAAAGAAGTTAGCACCATATCATGACTACTTGAAAGAGCTGGCGTCTAAGTTCGAGGAAGTCGAATTGCAATACATACCAAGGAGGGAGAACCAATTTTCTAATGCTCTGGCCACACTATCTTCAATGAAGGGGATGCCAAGTAATGCCATTATCTTACCATTGATAGTGCAGAAAAGCGGGAGGCCTTCATTTGGTCGAAAAGAAGAGGCAAGTGAACCATGATTTCAAGATTATTTAGATAAATGTTGTTGGAAGGATGTTGCCACTATGGCTATAACCAAAGTAGGGATAGACCAATCCTTGCATGAACTGGTTGTGGATGATGAGGAAACAGACCCCTAGTATAAGGATATCTTCGAATTTTTCGATGAATGGACCCTGCCAACGGAAGCAATGCCAAGCGAAAAGAGGACTTTGAGAAGATTAGCTAATGGCGTCCACACATGGGAGGTGATATGCTAGCTCGGAAAATTTTGCGAATGGGGTATTTCTGGTCAACCATGAAAGCTGATTGTGCAAGATTCGTGAGGTGTTGCCACACATGCCAGATACATAGGAAGCTGCAACTCTAGCCGCTCTTGCCTTTGACGCCTTTGTCTTCTCCATGGCCCTTCTCGGTATGGGGCATCGACGTCATTGGGAAGGTTTCTCAAAAAGCAACTAATAGGCATGAGTATATACTGGTGGCCATTGACTACTTCACCAAGTGGGTAGAGGTGGAATCATATGTTGTATTGAATGCTAAGAAGGTAGTCAAGTTTATCCTCGTCAACATTATCTGTAGATATGGTGTTCTGGGTGAGCTGATATCAGACAATGGGCCTCACTTCAAGGAAGATGTCGAGAGGTTGTGTCAAAAGTACGAGATTAAGCGACATAGGTCATCGCCTTACCGACCACAGACCAATGGTGCAGTGGAAGCCGCCAACAAAAACATAAAGATCATACTTGGAAAAATGATATCTACTCACAAGGAATGGCCAACAAAGTTACCATTAGCTCTATAAGGATACCAGACGTCCATTAGATCGTCAAAAGGGGCTACCCTTTATTCTTTGGTTTATGGTATGGAAGCAGTGTTACCTGTAGAATTGGAGAGGTTAGATCAATTGGCTCTACTGGATGAGAAAAGATTGCTGGCTTTATATCATGTGCAAGGATATCAGAGAAGGATAGCTCGAACTTTCAACAAGTGGGTCAAAGAAAGAGGATTGAAAGAAGGGGATCTAGTCTTGAAAGAAGTCAGGCAGCCGGTGCATGATCCAAGGGGAAAGTTCAAGGCTAAATGGATTAGGTCGTACGTTATCAAGGAGATTTTTTCGGGAGGCGCAACAAAGATCAGAGATCTAGATGGGAATGAGTTTTCGGAGCCAATCAACATGGATCAATTGAAGAAATATTGTGTGTAGTCTGTTGAGATATTGTTAAAAGAACTACGTAGACTTGATTTCATGTACTCATCGAAAAGAGCAGAGAGGTTGAGTCATGAATACTTAGGAAGCCCGACTTGGGTCCGGTCCCTTTCAATAATAAAAGTTCATAGGTTGATAAAGATAGAATTCGGGATTGAATAATAAAAGTTCATAGGTTGATAAAGATAGAATTCAGGATTGATTCACTTATTTTATTTGCATCCATAATGAATGTAGTGTATTTGTCTCGAGGATACTAAGTGCGATTATGTGCTTTTGTTTGAAAAGTTCAGACTCAGGAATGACCATGGGAACTCCGCGTATGAGGGAAGAAAGTTCAAAAAGTATCTTGGCATGAAGGCACGCATTCCCAGTGCAAGAATGCATCTCAAATGCAAGTACCTAGAGAGAAAAAAAGAAAAGACAAAAGAGGGGAAACCTCTTCCGGAAAATACGTTGTATTAACTTGAAAGGCGCTCAATGAACAATACTTGAATCTTTGATGAACACGCGTATGTAGGGACCGCCGGGTTCAAAGTTTTGGTGACATAGTAAGAAGGGGTATACAACCACACTTTGTTTAAAACGTTTCTTCTGGGCATGTTACCCCGATTGATTGTTCTGTTTTCCCTAGGCATGTTACCCTGTTGTATGATTTGTTTCTCGGGGCATGTTGCCCCGATATGTGATGTGTTTTGTTTTCCGGGGCACGTTAACCCAATATGTAGTGTATTTGTTTTTCAGGGCATGATATCCTAGTTACTTGAGATGAGAGGATTCTTTTTTGACGACCTGGTAGATGAGATGATTCTACCAAACCAAACCCGAGTTCCCAAGGGAGGACGATAAAATCCCTAGAAAGTAGGTGGCTCCGAAATTGCCCCCATGGGAGGAGACATATCCCTAGTTGATCGAGAGATTTCTTTGTTAACGACCCGATAGAAGAGATGATTCGATCACAAACCGAGTTCCCTAAGGCGGACGATAAATCCTTAAAAACCCGGGATGAGATATTCCCGGCCCATGGCACATATGTCGGCATCAGCATCAGCATCAGCACCTACTCCATCAAATTTGGATGTTCTTTTTTTCGTTGGTTTGTCTTCAGTTCTTAAAGATTCACCAACAAGGGCATCTGTGAACACCCCAAATTTGACCTACTAATAATTTGTTTTATTGAACTACAAATGTGTTTTCGTCTTGGATTAATGAGAAGATTTGATCCTAGATGAAATGTGTTTATAATTTAATTTGATGAGTTACTAATATTTTATTATTTTTGGGATTTTTGTACTTAACTCGGGATTATTGAGATGATTTGATTATGAGATTAAGTATATTTAAATTCTGAATTTAATAAAATATGGATATTTAATTGTTTTAGGCTTTTTAATTATTTTGGACCCATTTCAGATGATTTTGCGTATTAAAATAAATAAGAGCTTGGACCAATAAAGTATGGGTCCTCCAGCAACCAAAGCCTAATAAAAACACTGCACTTAGCAGCCATTTAGTCATGATTTTTGTACAAATATCAGATTAAATATTTTCCTTAAGTGTTTTTATTATTTATGAAATATAGAGTAGAGAGGAGAGGAGGTAAAGTCAAATAGGAAAAGGGGAGGGGATAAGCTACAAGTTAGGAGGTTTTCTGGCGCTTAAAACAGGCAAAATTCTTATTAGGAAGGGCGTGGGAATCTAGTTGAACTGGAATAATGAGGATCAAAACCGGAAATGAAAGAACAATTTTGGAAACAGGTGCCGGCGAACATGGTGACATGACCGCCAGCACTTGGCAGGCTCGCAGGGATGACCGCCAACGCCTTACGAGGACCGCCCGCGCCTAAAGGACATCGCTTCTAGTTTTGGTAGTTTTTTGGATTTTTCCTGTTTTCTTGATTCCAGTTTTGGTAGTTTTTCGTACATCGCCTGGTGGTCATCGTTCTTAATTTCTAGGTTGATTGCTGCTGTGACGAATTGATGATGATGATGCTGTGATTGTATGTGATTCATGTAAGAACTACGTGAGCTTTGAACCCATTACTAGGGGTACATAGGCAGTTTCTAGTGGTGGAAATGCAAGCTAAATCTTTATTTATTTTCTGTTTTATTTTCGTTTTGTTTTTGTTATTTGTTTGTTTGTGCATGGCATATGTTGATCTTTAATTGCACATGACCTCGCCCCAATATGAATGGGTGCCTCACACCTTCCCATCCATGACAAACCCCCGGGTCCACATCTTTGGTTCACTTACTGGTTGCCTTAAGGAGTCACCGGTTGCCTAAGGAAGGTTTTTCCCTGAATTTTTCCCGCCAATAAAATTCAGGTGGCGTCTCCAAAGATGTGGATGACGGTTAAGAAGAAGGTGGTGAGTAGGCCCAATGAATTTTGGGGCGGGTACTCACACCGGTTAAGAATCAAACATCCCTTCCATTGTCCATTTATCTAGTAGGTTACGGGTTAGGCGTATCCTTTCCTACACCGAGTCCAGATCCCAGGATAGATTCCGAGATCCTTTCCAGAGCCCAGTATTAGTGTAATGCCTAAAAACCAATTATTGGATGATTATGTTACTTTTTAAGTCATGATATTTGATTAAGGTTTTATTTCGATAAATGTATTTGTTTATTTATTTATATTTGTGTGGATTGCTTCGACATATTTATAACCCAAGAATATTTTATATTCTTGAAACTCCCTAGTCGATTATTATTATGGATGGGTTGTAAAAATAAATTAAGACTAGCGTATATTGAGAGTCATATGAGAAATGAGGTCTGCATACGGGTACAAGTTAGGTAACTTGTGGACTGGACCGACCCGACTTAAGAACACCACATGGATCATTACATATTGTCATTAGTAGTTCTTATAAGTGTTGTCCTTAGACCTGAATCATGTGCTTTGACATTACTCTTGGTTACTCGTAGCTGGGTAGACGTTAGAGTTATTGTTGGGCACATGATATAATGTGTAGAGGGATTTGTTTGGTCAAGATGGAATTTTCTAGTCCATATAATGGGAAATATATATGTTGGGCCCTTTGATAGAGTTGAACTGTAAAATGCATGTCCGTGCTCAAATTCATTGATATAGGATATCAGTTGTATTTGTTTTGGACAGTTAACTCGGATTCAAGAAACCATAGATTAAACATATGTGAGAATGACATATTCCATGTCTAGCGTTTGATCTTGATATTATAAGACGAAGGGACAAAGACACAATAATAAGGCTTGATGAATCGGTATAGATCTTGTCATTTGGATAGCAATGATGTGTTGCTAGACATCGCTCATTGTTTATAATTATAAATGTGATTTTATAATTATTGCCAACGTGATTAGAGCCTATAGGGTCGCACACTTAGGACTGTTAATTTGAACCGTGAGTCCAAAAGAGTTTGGATAGATTATTGGACCTACTTTTGGATTATTAATAATAAGCCCACATTAAGCTTATTAATAAGTGTGAAAATTACAACCCAAATATGATTAGGGTTAATCCAGTGCACCTAGGGTTTTATGTCGATATATTATATATATATAATATATCGATATATATTGTTTGTTACATGATTATTATTATTCACGTTAATAAGATAGAAAATCCTAGTTATTCTCTCGTTCTTAGAAACAGCTAGCACTGTGAGACGAGTGATTGAGAGGGCTCGAACTAGAGATCGTGAGACGGTTCCTGGTTATCGACAGTTCGTGTGGATACCTTAGAGAAATCGGATTTTCGTCCGGTTTAAAACTGATTCGGCTCAACAGTTGAGTGAAAGATCTCGACCAAAGCAGTTACTAAATCACATCTACTCAATTTATCCCGTTTCACATGGACCCTGTGATGGTTTCGGAATTAATTCCGCTACATGTTAACTCCCTATTTATGTACCCAGAACCTAACACCCAAATCCCAGTATAGGTTACCGGTTAGGCGTGTTCTTACCTACACCATGTTATCCCAGAATAGGTCATGAGTCCGGATCCAAATATCCTTTTTCAAACACCAGATCCAAGAATAGATTGCAGACTAGACTAGATCCTAGAATAGTTTACAAGATAAAAGTCAAACATCCTTTTCTAACACCAAACCCAAGAATAGGTTACATCTTTGTCTTCACCAGATCCCATAATAGTTTACGAGAAAAAAGTCGAGCATACTTTTCCCGGAATAGATTCCAGGTCAAGATTCGGACATCTTTTTCCATACCAGATCCCAGAACAAATTACGAGTTAAAATTCAAGCGTCTTTTTCTACATCCAGTTATCCAGAATAGGTTACAGGTTAGACGTGTCCTTTCCTACACCGAGTCTAGTTATCCAGAATAGGTTACGGGTTAGGCGTGTCCTTTCCTACACCGAGTCCACCAGTCTAGTTATCCAGAATAGGTCACGGGTTAGGCTTGTCCTTTCCTACACCGGGTCCAGTTATCCAGAATAGGTTACGGATTAGGCGTGTCCTTTCCTACACCAAAACCAGTTATCTAGTATAGGTTACGGGTTAGGCATGTCCTTTCCTACACCGAGTCCAGTTGTTCAATCCCTACATCAAGATTTATCCGGAATAGGTTACGGGTTAGGAGTGTCCTCTCCTACACCAAGTCAAATTATCCAGCATAGGTTAAGGGTTAGAATTTTGAATATTCTTTCCTACACTGAGACCAGTCACGAACCGACTATTCCTCCCAATGGAGCACTACCTCCAGCAGATACTAAGGGATGAGATGATTCCCTATTCCCCAGTGGAATACTCTCGGAACATGGATTGTTCCAACCCATGGCACACATATCAAGCATCAGCATCAATAGTAGCACACTCCTCCAAATTTGGGTTGTTCTTCTTTTCATTAGTTTGTCTTCAGTTTTCTCAAGCCTTACCAACGAGGGGCATCTGTGAACACCCAAATTTGACCTATGTTTATTCTATTATTTGAGGTTACGAATTTATTTATGTCTTTAATTGATGAGATGATTTGATTAATGGCATGAGTTTGTTTGTTATTTAGTTTAGTAGAATAAGTGTATTTTATTTGCTTATTTTTTTTTTATTTATTTTTGGCCCTTTATTATTTGATTGATTTTGGGTTAGGAATAGATATTAGGTTTGGATTAATAAAATATGGATCATCCAAAAATAATAGCCCATTTAAACACATGGCCTGCAGCTGATTTTAATTCTAATTTTCGCGGAAATTTAGGATTAAATATACTTTGCCTAATTTGTGTTTTTATGTTAAGTTTAATTGAAAAAGGGAATAATTTGATGTGGGGTTGATAAAGAGGAAAAGTAATGGAGTAGGAGACAAGTTTAGAGTGTTTTCTGGGTTAGCGAATACTCTAGAAGGCATGGGAACCAATTGGGAAATGGATTGGAGGAGATAAAGTAAGAAAAAAGGAAAAACTACACAGTCGGTGGCGGACATGGTGACATGACCGCCACCATCGGCAGAAAATGAGGGAGGACAGCTGGCTCCTGGCGGTCGTTCCTTCCAGAACCTTCTTTTTACCACTTTTTCGCAATCCTAGCCCATAACCGTCAGATTTAGGGGTTCAATTTCGACCCTTAAATTAGTAGGACTACCCCCTAAATACTATAAATAGAACCCCCATTACACGTTAGAGGGACACACATTAGAATTATTCTCTACACTCCCATAAGCCTAGAGTGCTTGGAGAAACTCTTGTTCTTTTTGTATAGGAGGCATTAGAGGAGCTGATTTTCTACAGAGATTTCATGGAAAGGAGTAGAAACAACCCAATAGAAAGAGGAGACCAAAAGGGTTACAAGAAGGAGGCCAATCGGAGAAAATTGTTGGAGAAAAGAGTGCAAACCCGAGAGGAGCTATCTTCCCTATGCAGTCTCGGGAAAATTGCGATATCTCGACCTACAAATGTCAGATTGTACGTTCCTAGAGTCTCTAGAAAGCTAAGAGAGAGATTTACGACTTTTTTGTTGATGCCAGATGCTGATTTCGCTTCCTTTGGTACCAATTTTTGATTGAATTCGAGTCAAGATTCAATTAACAAGTGGAAAGTTAACTGGAGCGAGAGGAGGGCTTCAATAGGTAACCCTAACCCCTTAAATTGATTTTTGCTGCTATCTTGTTACTGTGATGCTATTGATGATGATGTTTTGATTGTTATGTGAGTCCATGTTTAGAACTACGTGGCTTTGACCCCGGTCACTCGGGTACATAGGTAGTCTCGGTCTAAAAACGGGATACAAGCCGAATTTTATTTATGTTATGTTGTTGTATGTTGTTTTTGTGTTGTGATGTCGCTGTAACGTTGATGTTGCTGCCATGATGTTGATGTTGTTGTCTTGATGTTGATATTGCTATTATGATGTTGATATTACTGTGATGTCGCTAGCCAGTTAGTTGTGTTGTGTTGTTGTGATATTACTGTGATGTTGATATTGCGGTTGTGATGTTAACGTTATGGCTTTGATGTCGATATTGTTGTGGTAATGTTGATGTTGCTGTGATGTTGCTGCATCGTTTGCTATTTTGTGTGTGTTGTGTGACGCCATGTAAGAACTACGTGAGCTTTGAATCCGGTCTCCAGAGTACGTAGGTGGATTCTAGCAATGGAATCTCAAGCTCAATTATGTGTTTATTTTCTATTTTGTTTCTATTTTCATTTCCTTTATTTTGTTGTTGTGTTGTTTGTGCATAAGGCATGCAGGGATCTTCAATTTCACACGATTTCAACCCAACACGAATGGGTGCCTAATACCTTCCCATCTATGACGAACCCCGAATCCTACATCTTTGGAACGCTATGACCAGTTGTTGCGGGTTATGGATGTCAAGGTTTTTCCCTAAATTTTGTCCTCAATAAAATTCGAGTGGCAACTCCTTTGATGTAGTGAGGGATCAAATTAACTTTTGGTCGGGTCCTCACAGCACCTAGGGATCCTCATCTTTGTAGGCAACCAGCGCTTCCTGTTGTACCAAAGCCGGATCTCCAGCAGGCGTCTTCTGAGGCTACAATTTTGGATGTTCAGACTTCTGATCGTCGGGGACGAGACAAGAAGAGACGTATTTGATTTCATAATGTATGCATGTCCTAAACCTAGATGTGTGACATTTACTTTTTGCATTTTTTCTGACATTTTCTTTGTGCATGCTTGTTTATGCTTTCTATGTGATGCAACCATGTATACATTTTTCAAAATCATTTAAAGTCGGGAATCTAGTTTGTTTGATCTGTTTAGTCAAAGAAAGTGTGGGTTCACAACGAGTCTCGAGCTCATCAACTTCACCTTCCACAAAAGATAGTCAATACCGGGTATGCACCCGAAACATCCGATCACCATTAGCCCTAACATTTTGCCTAGGCCGCTCTCTCGGGTTTTCAACCTAGCGGACTAATTCCCCCTCTCTTTTCATATTTCTCTTTCTTCTCCTTTCCGAATGAGAACCAAGTGGCAATGGGCTCGACTCCTTTACTCTGACTGATAGCTTCGATTTGAGGGGCTTGGACGGGGGATACTTCTGACAAACCATGGACTCAACTCGAACCTTAAACCTCATCATGCTTAGTTCAATTAGCTTGAGAACCAATATTTAATTAGACCGAGCTTGCTTTTGAGTTGCCTACGTACTAGTAAAAGTGATGTTTCACAATTATATTTTCCCAATTGATACTTTCCCGAGAATGACGGTTTTAGATTGATGGCACATTGGTCGCGAATCTTCCTCCTCCTTATTTTTTCTCTTTTTTTTTTCTTTTTTTTCTCCTTTTTCTCTCTTTTCTTTGTCTTTTTTCTTTTTCTCTCTTTCTTTCCCATTTTTTTCTTCTTTTACCTCTCTTTTTTTCTTTTTTTCTTCCTTGAGGAAGAATAATTTCACAAGCTAGGCTTTCTTTAAAGTTTCTTGGATAAAGTACTTAGAGTGGAAAAATCATTTTATCGGGTCAGGCCTACGCAGTTCATTTTATGGTTCCCAAGCTAATTCAACTAAGTTTGAAATGGTTCATGACACTTCATACTCATAATTTGGAGAATAAAAAACTCATATTTACTTTATGAAATTTAAAGATAACAAAATAGCCCTTGGAGGGTAAAATAAAAAATGACGGACTCGATTCTAAGGTTAGTGGTTTCATTCCCCCCCTTTGTGTGACATATCTAAGAATTTTTCTCCATTCTCCATTTAATCATGCCTGGGTACAAGAGCTTCCTTCGTGACTTCAGCAGCGTGGGAATGACCTCCTTTGGGCAGTTTTCATGAATCTCGATTCCAATCACATCATCTTCACCCTCTGGTTCATTCTCCTTCTCCTTAGTGTCCAAAGTCTCATCTTGATTCGTTTGCTCCTCAGTGTCCGAGTCTTCCTCGCAATCATCTGAATCCACACTTCCTTCCACATCTTTCACATAGCCCTCGAAAGCCTCAGATATTCGTATGCTGTCTTGGGTGAGAGTAGCATTTTGGAATTGAGTTCCCCTCACCAGTTCCTCGACTATGCCATATTGATCCATTTCTCCACGGAGTTGCCTCATGGGTATTGGGATGTATCCATCCCCGGTCACGACTCCTCGGAGGATCGTCTCTTCCAATTCATTGATCATGGTTATAAACTGAAGCTGTGCCTGCTTCTATTGATGCAGATTACGTTCCTCCCACTTTGGTTGCCCTTCCTTCTTCATCGGGGTTCTTTCCAGAGTCATACCCTTGTTGTAGATGCTCTTAGCTCGCTTGGCACACTCCTTGCGCATGGTGTGCTGAAAGTGGAGTTTCAAGATGTCATTGGATGGGTTCAAAGGACAACCCATTAACAGAAGGAAGGTTCTGGTTCAAAGAGGCGTGGAATGGATATTGATCCCCGACTCAATGCATTTTTTTTAAAAAAACCATGCAGTATGTTATGCAATATGCAATTTTATTCCCGAATTCATGAAGCAAAAAGGGCATCTATCCAAATTTTCAAAAACATCTCAATATTTTGAATGATGGAAAACTTCCTTGCAAATCTAGTACCTTCTAATTATCTATCTTCCTTCTACTAAAGCCATGAAGATTTTCTCTCTTTTCTTCACTCACCACCAATGCATACATGATATTCGGATCCATAACAACAAAACACATAAACACAAAACATACTTCACACAAATACACGTACCGCGTATTGATTCATTATGCATGAGATGCTCGGGTATGCAGCTGGTTGGGGCCAAAGGACCACCGCTAAGGGATAGTTTTGCCTACCCCACATGTGATATAGGACGTCGCGTGAGGTCGCGGGCCTATTAACCCTATCATTGCTAAGTGGCGAGAAATAGGTTCACACAAGCCACTAACCACGTAGGACGGTATATAATTGACTTGGATCTCCTTACCCTCTTAAGGTAGAAGCTTCACGCATAAATCATGAATGCAAGGCATGCACTTGACAAACAAAAAGGCACACGATCATCAACAATTGCACAAGATTTCTTAAACCCTCTAGAGTCCCCAGTGGAGTCGCTAAGTGTGAGGATCCAACCAAAATTAGTTGGCCTCCTCATCTATACATTACACCTTCTTCATAATCAACATCCAACACCAATGGAGCCGCCATCCGAATTTTATTGAAGGACAAAATTCAGAGAAAACCCATTTATTATGCATCAACAACTTAGTAAGGCAACCAATCATAGCGAACCAGAGATGTTGGATTCAGAGGTTCGTCACATATGGGAAGGTGTTAAGCACCGATCCATGTTGGGGCGAAATCATGTGCAATTGATGATCAAAAGTAAACTTCATGCAATAACAACACAACAACTAAAAAAAACAACATAATATCGAAAACAAAACAGAAAGTAAAACATAATTGAGCTTGAGATTCCACCACTAGAATCGCCTACGTACCCCGGCGATCGGGTTCAAAGCTCACGTAGTGCTTACAAGGCATCAAACAACAATCAAAGAATCAGTAGTAGCATCAAATCATCAACAAAAAACAAAGATAAGAGTTTAGTGTTACCACTTGTAGCCATCCTCTTGCTCCTATCGATTGGGCGTTCGTTAACCCGACTCTCTTCCCGTTCCTTAGCTCAATTTTACATCAACTTCATCCGGAAAAAATAGTAAAGAAACACGGCCAAATTAGCTCCTGGCTCCAACATCAAAGTTGTTGATCTCCCTCTTTTCTTTCTAGAGACACCAAGAATGTAGCAAACCAATGTTTAAGACTCCAGATATCGTCGATTTACTGAGACTTTGCGCAATAGGGATTTCTACTCGGAATCACCTCCTCATCAACACCGGAATTGCCCTCCAACCACCTTTTTATGCTCTTCTCGTGATCTCCACTTGCTGTTAACTTTTTTGCTACTACTCTCCACGACATTCCTCTAGAATAACAGCTCAAATAAAGATCTCTACGCTTAGAGAAGAAGAGTTTCTCCAAGAATCTATGCTTATTGTAAATAGAAAAGAAGAGAATAATGTGCGTCCAACTTGTGTGTAAGGGGAGCTATTTATAGTGTTCAGGCCCTCAGGGGTCATCCTATTAATTCTTGGGTCGAGATCGAATCCCTACATCTGATGCAAATCAAGGAACTAAACACCAAGGAGAAGACGTCAATGTTAAAGGCGAGTTGCGGATGCCATTGGGGCCGATTACACAAGCGCGTGCTAACAAGCTCAAGATGCAATTGGAGCTTATGGGGACATTTAAATGCGTGAGCACATTAAAAGGAGTCCGGAACTATTCACTTTCAGTTCACTATTCACGTAATGGTGCAACTCACTATACACGCGCTAACAAGTTCAAAGCGCAACTTCAAGTTTTCGTACAAGCAGTAATTTCACAAGAACTTCAAGAGGACACAAAGACTAAGTTTGGAGAGGAGTTTAAAGAGATCCCCAAGTGTGTGAGCATTCTGGAAGATTCCAGTCAAAAATATGCGTTTTACTGTTCGGTTCCTGTTCACGCCGGAAATTACTGTTCACTTTCGGCGTTTACAGTTCACTTTCGGTTGGAGATTCCATTTTGGAGCTGGAGATGCCCACTATCCAGATTGGGTGCTCTTTCATCATTTGGTTTGTCGGTGTGTATTAAAGAACACAAAAGAAAAAGAAAGAAGAATCATTTTGCTTTGTATTTTAAATTCAATCATTTGCTTTTTGGCTTCTATAAAAGCCAACCATTTGTAAACTTTGAAATCAGAATATACATGATGATTTGAGTGTTTATAAGAAAGTTTAATGCTTATCTTTGGAAGAGAGTGGTTCTTCTACTTTTTACTTCAAGGATTGAATCAACTTATCAAGTAAGTTTTTACTTGTGGCGTTATTTCAATTCTTTCATACTCTTTGTTACCAATTCCTTGCTGTTTTGGGGGTGAAGAGTTCTATCCCGGTTGATTGAATTTGGGATCGGGGACAAACATTGATTCGGAGGTGATTCTAGCTTAGTTCTAGGATTGTTGTCGTATCATCTTTGGTAGCGGAGCCTAGGTATCAATTCAACTACGTATCTTTATTTTTCTGCTCTTTGAATTCCAAGTTTTTGTTGTCGGGTACTGTTCATTACTATTCGGTACTGTTCATTTCACGTACTGCTCATCTACTGTTGAGTTCACGTACTGTTCATCACTATTCTCGTACTATTCACGTTTTTACTGTTCATACCTTTTTTTACTATTCACGTCAAAACAGTAAAAGTAAAAGGTAAAAAAAAAGAGGACTGATAGAAAATCATTCACTTTGGATTCAATTCTCTTATTCTTCTTTAAAAGAAATTCTGGCAGAATTGATTGATGTTCCATCTGGAGTTACTAAATTGTTGTTTTGGGCAGAATAGAAATGTATTGTTGGAATTTGGATTGGTTGAGTTTGATTCCTACTTATTCGTATCTTTCCTTTCATTCTGAGAATTTTTCATTTGTTGCTGTCCGCTCACTTCTTATTGAGTGATATTGTTTCAGAATTGCTCAATTATACCAGAAATCATTACCTACATTTTCGCATCACATGTGTGCTTCTTTTCATTGATTATGTCTAAATTGCTTCTAGTCTTGCGTTTTCTTTCATTCTTTAGGATTTCGTTATTTTCCTATTGAAATTTTCGTTGCAGGTTTCTATGTACTTGGTTGGTTGTGATTGATCCGGAAAAGTAAAACTGTGATAGAATCTTGAGCGGTAAAAGGCTGAGTGTGCGCACTAAATTTGAGAAGAAAAGTTAAATTTGAGTGAAACACGAGTGGACACATTCTGTTACGAGTGTAAACACGTGAGGGAGTGTGTGAGGTGTTTTCTAATAACAAGTTTTTGCAGGTTGATATCATGGAATATTTTAGATGTGGTAGAGGAGGTTACAGGATGGAAGCCAAGAAATCAACTCCTGTGTACTATAGCTATGATGAAGATGAGTTTGATGGAGTATGGGGACATGATAGAATTGGAGAAAGAGGAGGACGTAATAGAAGAACATATAGAAATCCAAGCTTTGATAGGAGAGAAGGAGCAAATCATGTTGATAGGGATGTTGGAAGCATCCAATTAAAAATTCTGCCTTTCTATGGCAAGGATGATCCTGAACCATACATGGAATGGGAGAAGAGAGTGGAGAAGCTCTTTGACTATCATAACTACTCCGAAGAAAGTAAGCTAAAACTAGTTGTTGCAGAATTTAGTGATTATGCACGTATTTGGTGGCATCAATTTGTTTTAGAGAGAAGAAGGTATGGAGAGGAGCCTATTAGTACATGGGCTGAATTGAAGAGGATTATGAAGAAAAGATATGCGCCTAGTCACTATTTAAAGGAGCAACAGCAAAAATTTCTGACTAGGAGACAAGAGCCGATTTCAGTACATTATGATGGCTATGTAGACGACTTTTACGATAAAGAAGAAGAAGGGTCGCACCGCGTGGAGCATGGTGGAAGAAGGATTCGACAAGATAAAAGGCTAAAGGAAAAGGAGTCTATTCTTGCACGCCAAGAACGGTCGCATCAGATTTACCAGAAGATTAGATGGTAGGAAGAATTGAAAAGGAAAGCTAAGCTTGAAATTCAGGCTGAAAAGCCTCAAACTACTTGTGAGATTGAGGAGAAGGTCTAATTACTGAATTTGAACGAGAAACTTCCACCCAAATTGCAACAATCTGGTGAAGTACTTCAAAAAGTGAGAAAGAAATTGAGGAAGAGAGTATTGTAAATGGAGAGCTGAAAATAAAAGAAAAGAGAGAGGAAAAAGTCGACTATGAGAGAAGTGAAATGGGTGAAAAAGTCGATATTGTTGAGAAAAAAATAGAGAGAAAAGAGAAACAAAATCTATATGCAAAAGAGAGTGATATGAGGGTTGTTTGTAAAGAAAAGAAAGGCATGGTTGTACTCTTGTATTATGATGCCTATCTTAAGGGATCTAACCTTAACCCTTGTTTTTCTAGTTTTGTTGTTTCTTTGCAGATATTGGGGGATGCTTTCCCTAAGGAATTGAAGACCAATGGAGAAATTGAGTCCACACATGGGGTGCCAATTACAATCAAAAGGGATCACCAGGTTTTAAGTTCCTATTCAATGACTTTAATGCCTAAATTGGACAACATGATGAGTGATTTATATTGTTGTTCTATTGATTATCATCCATATAAGTTACTTGTTATGCCTATTTTTGTGGAACGAACTAATGCTTGTTGCAAGTTGATTGATGCGGGAGGAGAATTGACGTTGTTTGAGGGAGTTGAGCATCAATTCGATCACAAGCTTGGAACGCGTAGTCTATTGCCAAAGATGAATGGGAAGTGGGAAATGAGTGTGGATTGCCGAGATAAACAATCACAAGTAAAGTATCGATTTCTTTTGTCTAATGAATGCATGACTATGTTGGTTCAATTTTATAGTATTTGTATGCATTTGTGTTTAATTAACTTGCTTGATGAATGCATATGTGCAATAGTTAGGTTTGGTAACGCAGAATTTTTGATTGCATGTCATGAGTTGTTTCTTATAGTTTGCATTCAGTTTGGTATTATATGTTTTAAAACTTGCAAACTAATTCGTGTTGAGTGTCTTATTGCTTGCTTGATTTCTGGTAGTAATATGCGTGTGGTTCTCGCAATATCTCTTGATTTCACCATATGTGATGCACATGTCCCAATCGCATTCTATGATGCATGTGTTCCGTTTGCATTACATGAAGTTGGACAATTACATATTGATTTCATGAATCTAAGGGATATTGCACATTTTATTTACAAGATCCATAGAATTATAAATTTTATTGCAGGTCATTCATTTGATGAAGTTTTACATGTGATCTATTTGCAAAGTGTGAAGTTGGTTATTAGATATGTTGTCCTCACATTACATGGATTATTCGCATTTAGTTACTGCATATTGTTGCATAAAACTGCGAGTTGTTACTTGTTATTGGATGTGGTACGTGTTGATGCATGTGTTTATTTCAGATTGAGTGTTACATATGTTTTGTTCGTCTTATGTTTTGATGTTTTGCATGCTGAGCCTGTCGAGATCTTAAAGGATGTCATATATGACGAAGTTACGTTCTATTGCACATTGTTGTCGCACGTTATTCCTAGGATATTCATGTTTCTTAGAGGCCCTAAGTTCTTGGATTATTGTATGCGTGTAGCACAGAGAAAATTGGTGAATAAATTGCTAATTCTTGCTTGTTTTCAAGCTTGTAGTGGTTTACCACTTGTTTTCTGGTTATTTGTTTTACTCTTATTTTTAAAGAGGAATGCACGAGCTGATTCCCGAGAGCAACAAAATGCCATTTGATCCAGGAGTATGGGATTGGTTACTCTGTGACTTTGAAAGGGTCAATGACAGTGCCTACACGGTGGATTCACTAGGTAAGTATGGAGTTAGTATGGCAATCATCGTTCCTAATGTAACTCCTTTTAATTTTGTAGGTTTTGATTCGAGGACGAATCTTTTTGAGGAAGGAGGGAATGATGCAAATCAAGGAACTAAACACCAAGGAGAAGACGCCAATGTTAAAGGCGAGTTGCGGATGCCATTGGGGCCGATTACACAAGCGCGTGCTAACAAGCTCAAGAAGCAATTGGAGCTTATGGAGACATTTAAATGTGTGAGCACATTAAAAGGAGTCCGGAACTATTCACTTTCAGTTCACTATTCACGTAATGGTGCAACTCACTATACACGCGCTAACAAGTTCAAAGCGCAACTTCAAGTTTTCGTACAAGCAGTAATTTCACAAGAACTTCAAGAGGACACAAAGACCAAGTTTGGAGAGGAGTTTACAGAGATCCCCAAGTGTGTGAGCATTCTGGAAGATTCCAGTCAAAAATATGCGTTTTTACTGTTCGGTTACCGTTCACGCCGGAAATAACTGTTCACGCCAGAAATTACTATTCACTTTCGGCGTTTACTGTTCACTTTCGGTTGGAGATTCCATTTTGGAGCTGAAGATGCCCACTATCCAGATTGGGTGCTCTTTCATCATTTGGTTTGTTGGTGTGTATTAAAGAACACAAAAGAAAAAGAAAGAAGAATCATTTTGCTTTGTATTTTAAATTCAATCATTTGCTTTTTGGCTTCTATAAAAGCCAACCATTTGTAAACTTTGAAATCAGAATATACATGATGATTTGAGTGTTTATAAGAAAGCTTAATGCTTGTCTTTGGAGAGAGTGGTTCTTCTAGTTTTTACTTCAAGGATCGAATCAACTTATCAAGTAAGTTTTTACTTGTGGCGTTATTTCAATTCTTTCATACTCTTTGTTACCAATTCCTTGCTGTTTTGGGGGTGAAGAGTTCTATCCCGGTTGATTGAATTTGGGGTCGGGGACAAACATTGATTCGGAGGTGATTCTAGCTTAGTTCTAGGATTGTTGCCATATCAAAATCTGACGGTTAAGAGCTAGGATCTAGAAAAGAGGAAAAAAGAGAAAAAATCTCGAAATTGGAAGCGATGACCGCCCAGCCCTGGAGGTCATGTCGTGACGACCACCGTGGGCCGGCGGTCTTCCCTCTTTGACTGCCCAGGCCTAGCGGTCATGTCCCGGGTACAGTTTTTATTCTTTTCCTTTTTTTGCACTTTTCCTCTTTAACTCGACTTCTACTTGTTTTCCATGCCCTCTTGAATGTTCCCTAACCTAGAAACACTCCTAACTTGTCTCCCAAACCCTACCTTTTCCTATTTGTAAATACACATCGAATTTTCCCCTCTCCTCTACTCCTTTTACCATAAAAATACAAACACGAGGAAAAGATATATTTTAATTCTGTATCTCCACAAAAATTAGAATTAAAATTAGCTGCAGGTAATGTGTTTAGATGGGCTGCTATTGCTAGAGGGTCCATATCTTATTGGTTTGGACTTTATAATTTATATTTGATCCAAAATTAAATTCTCTCAATAATAAGAGGCTAAAATAAATAAAAAACCACACAAATAAAATACCTAATATTCTATTCAATCAGACCTTTAATATATTTTAGTCCTGGATTAAATCATCTCAATATTCACCAAGTAAAATATATTAAAAGTTTAAATCAACATAACATTAATATTCTATCAAATTAAATCTGTTCGCACAAAAGTCACTGCAAGTATATAGCGCGTTGTAGTAAACAAGGTCGAATCACAGGGACTGTTGTAAACAACATTGTCCTTAGGATTTTAATTGATTAGACTATAAAAAAATAAAATAAACAAAGTTATGATCGAGGTGATAATGAACTGAAATAATCAAGTAAATAAACAGAAAATAAAGGCAAGGGATGTCGATTGAAGGAAAACGCATTGATTAGGAACCTAGGTTGTCCGGGGTTCAGTACAGCCTGTACTATTCAAATAATAACTCAACGAATTGGTTAATTTACTCATCTACCTTGAAGGGCTCCCTAACCTAAGTTATCTACAACCTGTTGTCGCTGTTATTGTAGATCTACTCTAGTCCCGGATAACTTGCTCTCGCCAGTGCTGCCTATCCTAGAGTGCAGTGGTCGCTGTGCCAGGTACTATAATCTTCAACTATCCTAAAAATCTCTCTCGACGATCAATAAGATAGAGGTTGAATATGGAACGGTCTAGGTTCTTAGTTTCTCCTCTCGATTCTTCACTAAGTCGTCTAAATTATACACAGGGGTGATCAAGCTGCATCCATTGTTAAGCACTCCATAAGCAAATCAAGGCAAATAACGAATAAAAGAAACCAAGTCTGAATTATTACTTAAACATAAAACTGTAGCTACATCCCATAAACCTAGATAGAGGAAATTAGTTCATGAAGAAATTGTAAATAACAAAGAGTGTAATTGACGACATGTTGTCAAATAGTAAACCTAAAAGTCTTCACTTTGCTTCTTGCCGAATTCTCCACTTTCTTCTGCTCTGAAAGTTGATTTTGCTACCAGAGAAAAGAGTGTGTCGAAAAGTAGAAGTCGTCTCCTTAGGGTTTTATTTCTTTCTATTTCTAGAGAACAAATCTTCTATTAAAACCCTAAATCTTGAACAATAAGTTTTCTTCTCAAGACCTAGCAGCAAGGTCTTCTTTCCTTCAAAGGGGTGTCCACGTGATCTCTCATAAAGACTCCCTAAATTAGGCAAAAGCTCCAAATAATTATAAAACAGAAACTTTGACGCAGCATCCGCTGTCAGGGCACTGTTGCTTGTGCAGTTTGAACTGGAACTAGGCATTCAGCAGTGTCTCGATGATTTTGGGCCAAAATCATCAAAATCCTCTCCAAAAAGAACCTAAATGCACCTGAAGGCAAACAAGAGCAAGTAAAATTTGGTGTAAAAGCAAGTGATTTCCTAGCTAAATACATGAATTGGTGCTAAATGTAAGGCCAAAAGACTACAGTGTGACACGAAAACACACCTAGCCGGCCCTAGAAGCACCTTCGTATCTAAGAATGTCCCGATCTCAAATCACCACCAATCGTGCACGCTTTATGCACCGTTGTTCTCCACCTCCTAACAATCCGTGCTAGGCAACAGATGGACACGACATTCCCTCCACCTCCTAATCTCTCGGTGCTAGACAACAAAGAAACAAAAGCACAAAAGAATATGAATCACAATAGCAAATATCACTACCTACAATTGTTAGCAAATCCCTAAAATAAAAACAAGCAAAGAGACTCCTCTCTTGATGTGAGATTATTCAAGCTTTTTCTTAACTTTTTATTTCTCAAATAATCTGTCTAAAAACAAAGCAAAAAGGTCCTATTTATAGAGCTCCCAAGTCGGCTACAAAACAATCCCTTGCCGACTTGGAGTAGCCTCCCTAACCCTAAAGCCAAGTCGGCCACACTAACCCTAATGGACTAGGATTTGACTTTTAATCCAACAATAAATTGGACTAATTAAAACCCAACAAAATAAACACAAAATAAAATATAGTTTCAGCCCATTAATTGGACCATTAATAATCCAACAAAAATAATAAAAACAACAAACAGAATTCGGCCCCCAATTTAACAATAAAAGTTGACATAGCCCAAGTGTGGCCCAATGAGGTCTACTGTCTTCTAGGCCTCTTCTATTCCTTCCCACATAGTGATGCATGTGGGTTTCTTCATAAGCTCTTCTCCCATCTTGATTACTCGATCTTCTTGCAATTCGAGATTGAGCAATGCTTGAACTTGTTCTTGCAATTGATCTTTGATCTTCTTGGATCGAGCCCGTGTAATTGGACCAGATACAAACAAGGAGCCTTCAAGCACCATTGGAGAGGATGATGGCACCATGGTGCTTCCTCAAGGTCCCATTACAAGGGCAAGAACGAAGATGCTTAAGAATCAACTCTTACTTTGCATTCAAGCATTCATGAACAAAGAATTGCAAGAAGACATCATGATCAAGCTAGGGCAGAAGCTGAAACAGAAGCCCATCAATTTGCTGGCAATTAAGGAGTAGTTGACTCAAGAGCACATGTGGGGCCCAGTCGACATTGGTTGCTGCTTATTGGGCCAAGTCGACATATCATTTATTTTTATTATTTAGGGCTGCCGAAATTGGTTAATAAACTGTTTTATTAATTTCGATTTGGATTATGTTTTATTATTAAGTTTGGGTCAAGTCCATTATTAATTAGTTGATTAATATGGAATTTGGTTATTTGGGTTTTTAATAAGGTTTTAATTAGTGTCCAAGCTATGTGGGCTCATTTAAAAACCTAGTCCAATTAGGGTTAGGGTTTCGGCTCATTAGGGCTGAAACTAAAAGTCAAATCCAGATTGACTTAGGGTTAGGGTTTAGGCCGACCTAGGCTGCCTAGGGTTAGTATAAATACATTGTTTTTATGTTTTGGGTTCAGTTTAGATGATTTGATTAAAAAAAAAAAGAGTTTCTCTTTGAGACTTTCTTTGTTTGAGTGATTCAAACAATTCCCTGGAGTGCTGATGCTCTAGGAACCTAGGAGTGCTGATTCTCTTGGTTTATTCTAAGGATTTAGATTTACTTATCAGATTTTTCTTAATCTGTGGCGTGTTATAATTCCATGGTGTTGTTTTCTGTTCTCTTGCTGATTAGGTTCAGAATTCGTCACCATCCTTGTGTGATTCGAAATTGCTTATTTCTTTCATGCCGATTTGGGAGGAATAAGGGGTGGAGATTTCCACCAGTTTGATTGAGATTGAAGGTCGGGACCACAATCTGATCTGTGGAGATTCTAGTGCTGATTCTAGGATTTCTGCCGTATCAGGACCCGTAGGGAACACCATCTCGCCAGCTGTTCCTTGAGTGTCTGCATCCATGTCTGCATCATTCCCCCCTGCTGAAAAGGATTCGTCCTCGAATCTGTATCAGAAACATTGAATGTGGCACTAACACCATACTCACCTGGCAGATCATTCTTGTAAGCATTGTCGTCAATGCGTTCAAGAACTTGGAATGGTCCATCGCCACGTGGATCCAACTTAGATTTCCTTTGCTTAGGAAACCTTTCCTTCCGAAAGTGTACCCAAACCCAATCTCCAAGCTCAAACCGCACTAGTTTGCGCCCTTGATTAGCTCTTTGAGCATACTTCTTGTTCTTTGTCTCGATATGCTGTCATGGTTTCTCATGAATAGACCGCACTAGCTTTGCTTTTTGCTGTCCATCTGCACTCACAAGCTCATTAACATGTAAAAGCAAAAAATTCAAAGGGGTTAGTGGGTTAAAACCATAAACAATTTCAAAAGGTGAATAACCCGTAGAAGAATATATGCTCCTATTATAAGCAAACTCGACCAAAGGCAAACATTCTCCCCAAGTTTTTAAAATTTTACCCACAACAGCACGCAACAAAGTTCCCAAAGTTCTGTTTACCACTTCAGTCTGTCCTTCCGTTTGAGGATGACAAGTCATCGAAAACAACAACTTGGTCCCCAACTTACCCCATAACATGCGCCATAAGTGACTGAGGAACTTAGAATCCCTGTCTGAAACAATGGTTTTAGAAAGGCCATGCAATCGCACAACATCCCTAAAGAACAAGTCAGCAACATGAGATGCATCATCTATTTTATGACAAGCAATAAAATGTGCCATTTTGCTAAACCCGTCAACAACAACAAATACACTATCATTTCCCTGCTTGGTCCGAGGTAACCCAATAACAAAGTCCATAGACAAGTCAGTCCAAGGACTATCCGGAACAGGCAGTGGCGTGTACAACCCATGAGGTTCCACTTTTGATTTTGCCTGCCTACATGGAACACAACCTGCACAAACTCGCTCAACTTCTTTCTTCATATACGGCCAATGAAATTGCTCATGCAAGATGTCAAGTGTTTTAGCAACACCAAAATGTCCCATTAAGCCTCCATCATGAGACTCCCTATCAAGCAATTCTCTCATTGAACAAGCTGGAATGCAAACTTTATGTTCTTTAAACAAATATCCTGCATCAATGTAAAACTTACCGATCCCAGCATGTTCACAAGCAGCATAGATAGAAGCAAAATCATGATCAGATTTGTACAAATCCTTAATATGCTCAAATCCCATCAATTTCGAACTAATAGAAGTAATAAGAGCATACCTCCGTGATAATGCATCGGCTATGACATTATCCTTATCTTGCTTGTATTTCACCACATAGGGAAATGTCTCAATGAACTCGAGCCATTTAGCATGTCTCTTGTTCAGTTTTCCTTGGCCCTTTAGATGCTTCAAACTTTCATGATCAGTGTGGATCACGAACTCCTTGGGCCACAAGTAATGCTGCCACGTTTGCAGCGCCCGCGCAATTGCATACAGCTCTTTATCATATGTCGAATAGTTCAGCTGTGCACCCTTCAACTTTTCGCTAAAATAAGCAATTGGCCTCCTTTCCTGCAAAAGAACAGCACCTATGCCTATACCAGAGGCATCACATTCAACCTTAAAAGTTGAGTTAAAATCAAGCAATTTAAGAATTGGAGCAGTACATAACTTATCCTTCAAAGTATTAAATGCATCCTCTTGCTCTTGTCCCCATTTAAACCCAATTTCTTTCTTAACAATCTCATTTAAAGGTGCAGCAATTGTGCTAAAATCTTTCAGAAACCTTCTATAAAAGCTAACAAGTCCGTGAAAAGACCATACCTGTTAGACTGTTGTAGGAGTCGGCCACTCCCTTATGGCTTGTACCTTCTCTTGGTCGACTTTGATTCCCCTGGAACTCACAACATAACCAAGAAAAACAACGCTATCCATGCAAAATGTACACTTCTTTAACATAGCAAATAGTTTTTCAGCCCTAAGAGCCTCCAATACTAATCTAAGGTGTTCAATATGTTCATGTTCATTGCTGCTATAGATAAGTATGTCATCAAAATACACAACCACGAATTTTCCTATAAAGGCTCTCAATACATGATTCATCAATCGCATAAATGTGCTAGGTGCATTAGTCAAACCAAACGGCATTACCAACCATTCATACAATCCATATTTAGTTTTGAATGCAGTTTTCCACTCATCACCTACTTTCATGCGAATCTGATAGTATCCACTCATGAGATCAATCTTAATAAATATACATGCACCATGTAATTCATCAAGCATATCATCAAGTCGAGGAATAGGATGGTGATACTTAACTGTTATTTTGTTGATTGCATGACAATCAACACACATACGCCACGTACCATCCTACTTTGGCACTAGAATCATTGGTACAACACATGGACTCAAACTCTCCCGCACCAACCCCTTTGCAAGCAATTCGTCAACTTGCTTTGGAATCTCTTTGGTCTCCTCGGGGTTGGCCCTATATGTTGGCCGATTTGGGATTTGTGCTCCAGGAACAAAATCAATTTGGTGTTCTATGCCCCGAATAGGCAGCAATTCCTTTGGTAGTTCCTCTGGAAACACATCCTGAAAATCCTGCAAAACAGAAACAACAGAACTAGGAATATCGGGATTAAGGTCAGTGTTAGAAAAATAAGCGCCCTTGTATAAGAGCACCAAAATATCCTTTCTTCCCGCACATGCTACCCTAAAATCCCTCACATTTTCATAGAAGTTCTATTTCTTTTTCCCCTCTTTTTTTCTCTCCAAGTCGACATTGGCTCTCCTTTTCCAAGATTCTCAACCATTTGCACACCCTCTCCTTTTGCATAGCCCTCGGCTATCCTCTCATGCTCTTCATTGTTTTGCAGCTTGGCTGCCTTTTCTTGCCTCATTGCCACAACACTCTTTTCCAAGTGCTTCTGATCGTAATACACTTGCTGTGGAGACAATGGAGCTAACACAAATTACTGCTCACCCATGGAGAAGGAGTACCTATTCTTATAGCCATCATGCCATACACGCCTGTCATACTACCATGGTCTACCAAGTAAAATATGACAAGCATGCATAGGAATAACATCATACAGTATCTTGTCAGTATAATTACCAATGGTCATAGTAACAAGAACCTGTTTCGTCACCTTGATCTCATCCATGTCATACAACCACTGTAGCTTATATGGATTGGAATGCTTCAAAACTACTAAGCCCAATTTCTCCACCATCAAGGTACTGGTTACATTCGCATAACTCCCACTGTCGATGATCACACTACATGCTTTGTCATTGACATGGCATCTGGTATGGAAAATATTTTCCCTCTGCTCGGTCTCAGCCTCTTTCAACTGTGCACTAAGAGCTCGCCTGGTCACGAGAAGTAAAGGATCAGATGATGGCGCCTCTTGCACATATCGATCTTCCACAGGAACATCTTCCAACTCGGGCATGTTAACATATGAGTCGTCCTCCCCATCATCCGAGTATAGCTCTCCCCCTTCCCGAGCATAGATCACCTTTTTGTTTGGACATTGGGAAGCATTGTGTCCAATACCTGCACACTTAAAGCACTTCACATGGAAGAAGTCGACTGGCTTGCTTTTGGGGCTGGTTTGTAGTCGACCAGTCTTGTCTTTTCCTCTCTTGGCTTCTCTTCTCGGGTGTACTTTCGTTGATTCCAATTGGACAAACTGGATGTGATGTAAGGCCCTCAAAAACCCCTACTATTATTATATACCTTCAACTGCCTTTCTACCTTGATTGCATTCTCGACAACCTCACCAATGTCTAGATTATGTTGTAGCTCCACAACATTAGTAATCTCCCGGTTCATTCCAGTAAGGAATCATGCCATGGTTGCTTGGGGCTCCTCCTCTATATTCGCCTGAAGCATCAGTGCTTCCATCTCCTTATAATACTCATCAATGCTTCGTGTACCTTGCCTCAAAGTTTGCAGCTTTTGGTGCAAATCGGTATAGTAGTAGCTCGGTAAATATCTCCTCCTCATGATGCCTTTCAATTCAGCCCATGTCTGAGGGGGTCCTTGTCCTGTACGACGCCTGTCCAATAGAAACTTGTTCCACCATTTAAGAGCATAATCAGTAAATTCAAGAGTAGCTAGGTTAATCTTCTTTTCCTCGGAAAAGTGATAACAAATAAAAACCATATCAACCCTTTGCTCCCATTCAATGTAAGCGTCTGCATCTCCTCTTCCCTGAATAGAAGGTATCTTGATCTTGATGTTGTTCATGTTGGCATAGACATTGCTGAATGGCTCCCATTCATTGTTCCTTCCATAATGTCGATTCTGATAACCTCCTCTTCCTCTCGGCATTCTGCCACCTCATCCATAGCCTTGGTGATGTGGCTGCCACTCTTCCTCTTCCCATACTTCTTCTTCAAACTTGCCTTCCAAATGCCTTCGAGGTGTTAGTGTAATGCCCAAAAGCCAATCATTGGATGATTATATAGTCATGTATATTTAATAAGGTTTTATTCCAATAAATATGTTTATCATTGATAAACGCTTGCACATATTTACAACCTAAGAATATTTTATATTCTTGAATTGTCCCTAGTCGATTATTATTATGGATGGTTTGTAATAATAAATTCAGACTAGCGTATGTTGAGAATTATATGAGATATGAATTCTACATACGGATACAAGTTAGAAAACTTGTGGTCTGGACTGACCCGACATAAGAACACTACATGGACTGTTATATATATGTTGTCATTAGTGTTTCTTATATATACTATCCTTAGACCTGAGATCATCAAGGTTCCCAACATATGAGTCGTGTACTTTGACATTACTCTTAGTTACCCATAACTGAGTAAACCTTAGAGTAATTGTTGGGTACATGATATAATGTGTAGTGGGTTTTGTATGATCAAGAAGGAATTCGTCTAACACTTATAACGGGTATATTATCAGTTGGGCCTCTTGATAGAGTTGAACTGTAAATGCATGGCCATGCTCAGATTAAATGATATGGGGATATCATTTGTATCTGTTTTACACAGTTAATTCAGGGATCAAGAAAACTTAGAGTAAACATATACGAGAATGACATATTCCATGTCTCGTGTTTGATCTTGATAATGTGACGAACGGATAATGACATTTTTCCGAGGCATAATGAATCAGTAGTGATCTGTTCACTTGGGTAGCAATGATGTGTTGCTAGACATCACTTATTGTTTATAATTATAAATGAATGAGAGTTTATAATTATTGCCAACGTGATTAGTGCCTACAGGGTCACACACTTAGAATTGTTGATTCAAGCTAGTGGTTAGACCATAGTTCAACCATGGTTCGACCAGGTAATTGAGCTAGTGGTTAGACCATGATTGGACCATAGTTGGACTGGGTCGTTTGGGTTGTTCGGTTCAATAGTTACCAGAATTATTGAACCTGAATTATTGTCCAAAAGCCATGAAAGGATGTGTTGTTTTATATATATGTTGATATATATGATTGAGTTAGTGGAGACATGATCATGTAGATGATTGTGACTAAAGTATAGATAATGGAAACACAATCATGCATATTGATATGTGATAAGATATATATGTATGATTGGGTTGGCCATTTTCTACTCTAACTAACAATGATATATGTATATGTGATATACATGAAAGTGGGGTGTTAATGAGATTAACACACCAAGCTCAACACAAAAAACATCAAACACTCTAGGCTCTCAAGCTCTCGGAAATTCTGCAGCTAGCACTGCGGTTAGGGAGTGCTCGGGTTAGTGATCGTGAGACGGTTGCTAGCGGTCATCAATGATTGGTGTGGATACCATAGAGGAGTCGGATTTCTGTCCGGTTCTTGCTGATTTGGATCATCAGTTGAGGGAAAGATCTCAACCAAACCAGGTACGAAATTTTTGTTATTCGGTTTACCCCGTTTCACATGGATCCTCCATTAGTTCCGGGTTTTCCGTTGCGCATACTGTCTCTTTGTTTGCATACCTGGTTACTTACAGTGGTAGCAGAGTCTCTTGTGAAACACTAAACCAAATAAGTTGTTTATATGTATGATATGCTATATGTGACGTGGTTTGATCATGATTGTATAAGCTACATAACTTGATCATAGTTTATTATGCATCTGTTGTATGTATGTTTAAACTAGATCATTATAATTCTCATATATATGATATGTTGAAGTCGGATCCGTCAAAGGTGTTTGACAGCAAGTTCTTGATTGGTATATGATATCAATCAAAGTGTGTTTTCGGGAGGAAGTCGAATGAGTTCGATAAGGTAGATTGAAAGGTATATGATACCAAAACATCGTTGTTTAATAAGTAAACATCGATGTTCTCTTTGGTCGATTATGGGCTGAGGGGTCAAAATATCGATGTTTAGAATTTAAACATCGATGTTCTGAGCAACTTGCCAATCATTTGGATTTTCAGAAACTTTAAACATCGATGTTTAAGGGTTAAACATCGATGTTCTGGAATCCAAAAACTTTAAACATAGATGTTTAAGGGTTAAACATCGATGTTTTGGAATCCAGAAACTTCAAACATCGATGTTTAAGTGTCAACATCGATGTTCTGGAATTCTGAAACTCCAAACATCGATGTTCATGACCAAACATCGATGTTCTGAGATTCTGCCAACTTACTTGAAGTTCCAGAATTCTCAAACATCACTGTTCTGAGTTTAAACATCAATGTTCTATGGTTAAACATCGATGTTCTGAAATTCTACAAATCAATTTGATGTTTTGCATGCTAGATAACATGTTCTTATGATCTTAATGATATATGAACAATATGTTGATTGCTTGTTAATATGTTTATCCTTTTATAATCATGTCACAAAGCCTGGTATTGATTATAAATGATTGTATATGCGATATATGATCACATGCATGTTATGGAAACAATTTATTGACAAGCATTCATCTATGCTTGGATCAACACTTGGTAGGTTTGCCAAAGCAAAGTGCCAATGTTTATCCTAGCAAGATGCTAAATATTAAGTTACTCATGTGTTGCCTTCCATTGATAAGCACTAATGATGCAATCAGGGTCCTTCAAGCACCATTGGAGAGGAAGATGGCGCCATGGCATTGCCTCAATGTCCAATCACAAGAGCAAGATCAAAGATGCTCAAGAATCAGCTCTTGGTTCACATTCAAGCATTCTTGAATAAAGAGCTGCAAGAAGACATCCTGATCAAGCTTGGGGAGAAGCTGAAACAGAAGCCCGTTTATTTGCTGTCAATTAAGGAGTAATTGACTCAAGAGCATTGGTGGGGCCCAGTCGACATCAGCCATTTGCATTTGTGCCTTTTCTTTGTGTTGAGTGATTATTGTTTCAGAATTGCTTGACATTACCAATAATCAAACACATACAAGTCTTGTTCTGTGTGTGTTGTTCCTTTTCTTCTTGGAGTCTGAATTGCTTCTAGAATTGTTAGCTTTTCTTTCTTTTCTATTAGGGTTTCTTTGCATTCTTTAAAATTACTTCACTGGTTTGTTTTGTTTGATTTGTTTAATTAGATCCTGACTAATAAACTGAAGTTGAATCAGGAGAGGTAAAAGGCTGAGAGCTTACAACAATTGCCAAGAGTGTAAACACGAGAGCTTATACACGTGAGGACTTGTTTTTCTACTAACGAGTTTTTGCAGGTAATAGCATCATGGCAAACACGGGCAATGGAGGAGACCAGGTGGATGCAGCCGCCTTGCTTAGGCAGGCTGTGGAGCAATTGCAGCTCCAGTTCAGAGAGAGAGAACATCTTTCACACTAGATGCATGATTGGAGACAAGCCATGTAGTATGATCATTGATGGTGGGAGTTGCACCAATGTGGCCAGTTCTATGCTAGTGGAAAAGATGAGATTGGAGTGTTCTAAGCATCCACGACCTTACAAGCTTCAATGGCTGAATGATACTGGAGAAGTGAAAGTCTCCAAGCAGGTTCCTATTTCATTCTCCATTGGTCGATACACTAATATGGTTCTATGTGATGTGGTTCCCATGCAGGCTTGTCATATCTTGTTGGGTAGGCCTTGGCAGTTTGATAGAAAGGTGCTACATGATGGCCACAATAACCGATACACTTTCACTTGGGGAGATAGGAAGGTGAACTTGGGTGCATTATCTCCTTCAGAGGTGTATGAGGATCAGTTGTTCACGCAGAAAACTGTGGAAGCTTGGATGAAGGAGAAAGAGGCCGAATCGGCCACACTTAGTAAGGGTGAGAGGAAAGCCGAGGGCTTTGCAAAAAGGAGAGCCTAAACTGAGTGTAAAAGGTGAGGGTGATGTAGACAAGAGAGTGAGCACAAAAGGAGAGCATGTCGACACCACTAAAGAGAGAAAAGAGAAAAAGAGACAAAATTTCTATGCAAATGAGAGGGATATGAGGGTAGCTTGTGAGAACAAACGAGTGTTGGTCATGCTTTATTGTAAGCAATCTTATTTATCTAACACTGACCTTGACCCCAATTTGCCTAGTTTTGTTGTTTCTGTTTTGCAGGAATTCTCTGATGTGTTTTCTGAGGAGTTGCCTAAGGAGTTACCTCCTATTAGAGGCATTGAGCACCAAATTGACTTTATGCCTGGTGCCCAAATCCCCAACCGACCTGCCTATAGAGCTAATCTTGAGGAAACTAAGGAATTACAAAGGCAAGTTGATGAGCTGTTGCAAAAGAGACACATCAGGGAGAGCTTGAGTCCTTGTGATGTGCCAGTCATTCTAGTTCCAAAGAAGGATGGAACTTGGAGTATGTGTGTTGATTGTCGAGCAGTCAACAAGATCACGGTAAAGTATCGCCATCCTATACCTAGATTGGATGATATGCTAGATGAGTTGCATGGTGCATGTTTATTTTCCAAAATTGATCTTATGAGTGGTTACCATCAGATTAGGATGAAAATTTGTGATGAATGGAAAACTGCTTTTAAGACAAAACATGGTTTATATGAGTGGTTAGTTATGCCTTTTGGACTGACCAATGCACCTAGTACCTTTACGAGGTTAATGAACTATGTTTTAAGGTCATTTATTGGAAAATTCGTGGTGGTTTACTTTGATGACATCTTGATTTATAGCAAAACTGTGGAAGAACATGCTGAGCATCTTAAATGCGTTTTGGATGCTCTTAGGGCTGCGAAATTGTATGCTAAGATTACCAAATGTTCTTTTTGCTTGGATCATGTCATTTTTCTTGGTTATGTTGCGAGTGCTAGAGGCATTGAGGTTGACCAGGAAAAAGTAAAAGCCATCAAGGAGTGGCCGACTCCTACAACGGTAAGTGAGGTAAGATCTTTTCATGGACTTGCTAGTTTCTATAGGAGGTTTGTGAAGGATTTTAGCACTGTTGTTGCACCTCTTAATGAGATTGTCAAAAAAGAGGTTGGATTTAAGTGGGGGGAGAAACAAATTTCGGCATTTAATGAACTTAAGAATAGACTTTGTTCTGCTCCTATTTTGAGATTGCCTGACTTTGACACTACATTTGAGATTTAATGTGATGCTTCTGGAGTAGGTATTGGCGCTGTTTTGTTGCAGGAAAAACGACCCATAGCCTATTTTAATGAGAAGTTAAAGGGGGCACAACTCAATTACTCCACTTATGACAAGGAGTTGTATGCCTTGGTTAGGGCATTACAAACTTGGCAGCACTATCTTTGGCCAAAGGAGTTTGTGATCCACACGGATCATGAGAGCTTAAAGTAATTAAAGGGCCAAGGTAAGTTAGGTAAGCGCCATGCTAAATGGCTGGAGTTCATTGAGACATTCCCATATGTAGTTAAATACAAGCAGGGAAAAGAAAATGTCATAGCTGATGCTTTATCTAGGCGGTATTCATTGATTACATCTCTTTTTTCGAAACTTGTTGGATTTGAGCACATTAAAGAGTTGTATGCTGCTGATGCTGATTTTGCTATGGTATTTGATGCTTGTGAACATGCTGCATTTAATAGGTTTTATCGCCATGAAGGTTACTTGATGCGTGATAATAAGCTATGTGTGTCTGTGTGTTCTATGCGTGAGTTGCTTGTTCGGGAAGCTCATGATGGAGGCTTGATGGGGCATTTTGGTTTTGCTAAGACTTTAGACATCTTGCATGAGCATTTTTATTGGCCTAACATGAAAAAGGATGTGGAAAAAGTTTGTGCAGGTTGTATACCATGTCGCCAAGCCAAGAATAAGGTGCAACCCCATCGGTTGTACACTACTTTGCCTGTTCCTGATTGTCCTTGGACTGACATATCTATGGATTTTGTTATTGGTTTGCCTAGGACTAGGAAAGGTAGAGACAACATATTGGTGGTTGTTGACAGGTTTAGTAAAATGTCTCATTTTATTGCATGTCACAAGACAGATGATGCTGTACATGTTGCTGACTTGTTCTTTAGGGATGTAGTACGTTTGCATGGCATTCCTAGGACAATCATATCTGATAGAGACACTAAGTTCTTGTCTCACTTTTGGCGTGTGCTTTGGAATAGAATAGGGACCAAGTTGTTATTTTCTACTACTTGTCACCCTCAAACAGATGGCCAAACTGAGGTGGTAAATAGAACTTTAGGTACTCTATTACGTGCTACTGTGGGTAAGAATCTGAAAACTTGGGAAGAATTGTTGCCTATGGTTGAGTTTTCTTACAATAGGAGCATTCATTCTTCTACTGGTTATTCGCCTTTTGAGATTGTTTATGGTTTTAACCCACTAACCCCTTTGGATTTGTTGCCTATTCCTTTAAAAGACATTGATAATGCAGATGGACAACAAAGGGCTGAGTTGGTGAAATCTATACATGAGAAGGCAAGATAGCACATTGAGCACAAGAACCTCAAGGTGGCACAAAGAGTCAATAAAGGGCGCAGAGTTGTTCACTTTGAGCCTGGAGATTGGGTTTGGGTGCACTTTAGGAAGGAGAGGTTCCCTCAACAAAGGAAATCCAAGTTGGATGCAAGAGGGGATGGACCTTTTCAAGTCTTGGAACGCATTAGTGATAATGCCTACAAGATTGATTTGCCTGGTGAGTATGGAGTGAGTGCTTCATTTAATGTTGCTGATCTTTCTCCCTTTGACATTGCAGGTTCAGATTCGAGGACGAATCCTTTTGAGGAGGGAGGGAATGATGCAAACAAGGGTCCTTCAAGCACCATTGGAGAGGAAGATGGCGCCATGGCATTGCCTCAAGGTCCAATTACAAGAGCAAGATCAAAGATGCTCAAGAATCAGCTCTTGGTTCACATTCAAGCATTCTTGAACAAAGAGCTGCAAGAAGACATCCTGATCAAGCTTGGAGAGAAGCTGAAACAGAAGCCCGTTTATTTGCTGTCAATTAGGGAGTAATTGACTCAAGAGCATTGGTAGGGCCCAGTCGACATCAGCCATTTGCATTTGGGGCCATGTCGACATATCTCCATTTTAGTGTTTAGGAGTGGCCGAAATTTTAATTACATTGTTTAATGAATTTCAGCTTGGACCTTTTGTTTATTTAATTATGTTGGGTCAAGTCCATTGTTAACTAGTTAGTTAATATGGGCTTAAGTTATTTGGGGTTTATTTGTATGGTTTTAATTAGTGTCCAATTATGTGGGCTCAATTAAAAACCAGGTCCAAACTAGGGTTAGGGTTTTCGGTTACTGTTCACTAGAGGGGTGGCCGGCCTAGGGTTAGTATAAATAGCATCTTTTAATGTTTTTGGAGGGGTTAGACATTCTGAAAATAAAAATTACGGCTTTCTCTTTGAGAAATTTCTTTCTGTTTGAGTGATTCAAACAAAACCCTAGGGTGCTGATTCTCTAGGAAAACCTTGTGTGCTGATTCACTAGGTTTATTATAGGGATTAGATTTACATATCAGATTGCAAATCTGTGAGGCGTGAATTCTAACTCCTTTGGTGTTGTTTTCTGATTTCTTGCTGATTGGGAACAGGTGACGACATCTCCTTTTGGTGATTCTCAATTCCTTAATTCGTTTTCATGCTGACTTGAGGAGGAATAAGGAGTGGTGGATTGCTTAGTTTGATTGAGATTGAGGTCGGGACCACAATCTGATTCAGTAGGAATTCTGGTGCTGATTCCAGGGTCTCCTGCCGTATCAACTCATCTATGCTTAGATCAACACTTGGTAGGTTTGCCAAAGCAAAGTACCAATGATTATCCTAGCAAGATGCGATGGGATAATTATAATATCCAAATTGCTTGTTATGGGTTGAACTTAACTAAGTCATCTCAATAGGAATGGGGACTTAGAGGCAAAGAGTTGAGATAAGTCTATGAGATAGACAAGAACAAGAGTTGTTCACTCAATTGTCCAAGAGTTACATGAGATGTAATTGACAAAGAGTTGTCTATCTAAATAACTATGATGTAAGTGATTAGCCAAAGCTAACTTATCTTGTAGTGAAATATGGATCTTGGCCCACTCATTATCATCTTGATTTTATAGTGGGAGTTTCATTTAATAAAATTCCTTGACAAATGATTTTATACATGACTCTGATTTGTGTGAATTGATCATTGTAGAATTATCATGGCACCAAACACAAGTACTATGTCACTGCGATCAGTCCTTGAGAAGGAAAAATTGAATGGGAATAATTTCCTTAAGTGGCATCGCAATTTGAGGATAGTCCTCAAGCAAGAAAAGAAGTTGTATGTCCTTCAAGGGCCTGTTCCTGATAAACCGGCACCTAATGCTCCTAGGGCGGAAAGAGATGCTTACAAGAAGCATGTTGATGAAGCATTGGATGTTGCTTGCCTTATGCTGATCACCATGGACTCTGAGCTTCAGAAGCAACATGAGAACTTGGGTGCTTTCGAAATGATCGAACACCTGAAAATGCTCTTTCAAGAGCAAGCTAGGCATGAGAGGTATGAGACCTCAAAGGCATTATTCCAATGCAAGATGGCTGAGTCATCACCTGTTAGACCTCATGTGCTAAAAATGATTTGGATACATTGAGAGCCTTGAAGGCTTGGGTTTTCCTTTGCAAAGAGAGTTGGCAGTTGATCTTGTCCTGCAATCATTGCCGGATAGTTATAGCCAATTTGTCATGAATTTCAACATGAATCATCTTGACAAATCTTTGTCTGAGTTGCTTAACATGTTGGGAACAGTTGAGCAACAGATGAAGGCAAATAAATCCAACAACATTTTGACGGTTGGAAATGGAAAAGGAAAGGGAAAAGCCAAGAAGAAGAAATGTGCCAAAAAGTTTAATTCATGTGCATCTTCTTCTTCACATGTGCTGAAACCTAAAGGTGGTGTTGCAAAGGAAGGACAATGTTTCCATTGCAAGAAACCTGGCCATTGGAAGCGTAACTGCCTTGTTTACCTTGAAGAGGTGAAGAAACAGAAGGGAAGTAAGACTTCCGCTTTAGGTATTCTTGTTATAGAAGCTAATATTTCTATCTCTGCATCATGGGTATTAGATACCGGATGTGGTTCTCACATTTGTGTAAATGTGTAGGATCTAAGAAAGAGTAGAAGATTAGCAAAGGGTAAAGTAGACCTGCGTGTTGGAAATGGAGCAAGAGTTGCTGCATTAGCCGTAGGGACTTATTATCTATCTTTACCGAGTGGTTTGGTTTTGGAACTTGATGATTGTTATTATGTACCTACTATAAGTAGGAATTTGATTTCTGTCTCTTGTCTGGACAAGAAGGGTTTTTCATTCATAATAAAGAACAACTGTTGTTCGATTTATTTGAATGATATTTATTATGGTGGTGCATAATTAAGCAATGATTTGTACGTTCTAAACCGAGAAACCCCAGTCTATAACATTAATTCAAAGAAGGTTAAATTAAACGATTCTAATACGACCTATCTCTGGCATTGTCATTTGGGCCATATAAACGAGACTCGTATTTCTAAACTCCATAAGGATGGGCTTTTAGACTCATTTGATTTTGAATCATATGAGACATGTGAGTCATGTTTATTGGGCAAAATTTCGAAGGCTCCTTTAGCCGGTAAAGGTAAAAAGGCTTCAGACTTATTGGGCCTTACACATTCTGATGTATGTGGGCCTATGTCAACACAGGCTAGAGGTGGATTTTAGTACTTCATTACATTTACTGATGATTATTGTAGATATGGCTATGTGTATCTTATGAAGCACAAGTTAGAATCCTCTGAAAAGTCCAAAGAATTCAAGAATGAAGTACTGAATTTTCTTGGTAAGAGTATTAAAATGCTTCGTTCTGATCGAGGAGGTGAATACTTAGACCGAGAATTTCTTGATCATCTAAAGGAATGTAGTATAGTATCACAACTTACTCCACCAGGTACACCTCAATGGAATGGTGTATCTGAAAGGAGAAATAGAACTCTGTTAGGCATGGTTTGTTCTATGATGAGTCAAGCTGACCTTCCTTCTTTATTTTGGGGACATGCTTTATTGACTGCTACCTATACACTTAACCGTGTTCCATCTAAATCGGTTGAAAAGACACCATATGAGATGTGGACTGGGAAACGTCCCAATTTGTCTTTTATGAAGATTTGGGGTTGTGAGGCTTACGTAAGATGTCAAGCATCAGACAAACTCGGCCCTAAATCTGACAAGTGCCTTCTTGTTGGATATCCTAAAGAAACTAAAGGATATTATTTCTATAATCCTACAGAGCAAAAAGTGTTTGTTGCTCGTATTGCAATTTTTCTAGAAAGAGAATTTATTTCTAGAGAGATCAGTGGGAGGAAAATAGAACTCGAAGAAGTTCAAGTACAACAAGAAGCTATAGAGGATGAGATGGAACAAGAACAGGAACCATAAGTTGTCATGGGTGAAAATCCTATATCTGTAACATATGGACCACCTAGGTCTGATAGGACTCGGTATGATCCTGAGAGATATGGATTTCTTTTGACTCATACTGGAGACGTGATGCTCATAGATGAAGATGAGCCCACTTCCTATCAGTAGGCTATTACGGGTCCAGACTCTAAGAAGTGGCTAGAAGCCATGAATTCTGAGATGGAATCCATGCATGAAAACAAGGTGTGGACCTTGGTTGATCCACCTGAAGGGGTAAAACCCATTAGGTGCAAGTGGGTCTATAAGAAGAAGACCGACATGGATGGTAATGTGATTACCTTTAAAAGGCGATTGGTTGCTAAAGGTTTCAAACAAGTTCATGGTATTGACTGTGATGAAACTTTTTGGCCAGTTGCCATGGTTAAATCCATCCGAATTCTATTGGCTATAGCTGCATACCATGATTATGTGATATGGCAGATGGATGTCAAAACTGCTTTCCTTAATGGAAATCTTTTTGAGGATGTGTACATGACACAACCTGAAGGTTTTGTCACTCCAGAGAATGCTAATAAGGTATGCAAATTGCAAAGATCCATATATGGATTAAAGCAAGCTTCTAGGAGTTGGAATCTTCGTTTTGATGAAGTAATCAAACAGTTTGGTTTCATTAAGAACGAAGATGAGCCATGTGTTTACAAGAAGGTTAGTGGGAGCACTATCGTTTTCTTGTTGTTGTATGTTGACGACATTCTACTCATTGGGAATGATATTCCAACACTGCAGTCTGTAAAGACTTGGTTAGGAAAGAATTTCTCAATGAAGGACTTAGGTGAAGCTGCCTACGTGTTAGGTATAAAGATCTATAGAGATAGATCCAAAAGGCTTCTTGGCCTAAGTCAAAGTACATATATTGACAAGGTGCTTAAAAGGTTTAGCATGCAAGATTCCAAGAAAGGTTTCTTGCCCATGTCACATGGCATATTTCTCTCAAAGAATCAATATCCTAGTACATCTAAGGAGAGAGAGCGAATGAGTAAGATTCCTTATGCGTCAACAATAGGATCTATCATGTATGCCATGCTATGTACTCGACCAGATGTCGCATATGCATTAAGTGTCACAAGCATATATCAATCTGATCCCGGTGAAGGTCACTAAACAGCGGTTAAGAACATCCTTTTGTACTTGAGAAGAACTAAGGATGCGTTCCTTGTATACGGAAGCGTTGATGAGCTTGTTGTAAAGTGTTACACATATGCTAGCTTCCAAACTGACAGGGATGACTCTAGATCGCAGTCAGGTTATGTGTTTTGTCTTGGAGGTGGTGCTGTTTGCTGGAAGAGTTCAAAGGAAGAAAGAGTTGTCGATTCTACCACTAAGGCTGAATATATAGCTGCCTGTGATGCAGCGAAAGAGGCTGTTAGGATTAAAAAGTTCGTAACTGAACTTGGGGTGGTTCCGAGCATTGACAGTCTGATTGAGCTCTATTGTGACAACAATGGAACAATCGCTCAGGCTCAAGAACCTAGATACCACCAAAGATCCAAACATATACTCTGACGCTACCTTCTTATTAGAGAGATCATTGGCAGAGGTGATGTGAGGCTCTGCAAAGTTCCTTCTGAGAACAATGTAGCAGATCCATTAACTAAGCCGCTCACACAGCAGAAGCATGATAGTCATGCTAGATCCATTGGTATTAAATACATGGATGATTGGCTTTAGTGCAAGTGGGAGATTGTCAGTGTAATGCCCAAAAGCCAATCATTGGATGACTATATAGTCATGTACATTTATTAAAGTTTTATTCCAATAAATATGTTTATCAGTGATAAATGTTTGCACATATTTTTAACCCAAGAATATTTTATATTCTTGAATTGTCCCTAGTAGATTATTATTATGGATGGGTTGTAATAATAAAATAAGACTAGCGTATGTTGAGAATTATATGAGATATAAATTCTACATACGGGTACAAGTTAGAGAACTTATGATCTGGACTGACCTGACATAAGAACAATACATGGACTGTTATATATATGTTGTCATTAGTGGTTCTTATATGTACTATCCTTAGACCTGAGATCATCAAGGTTCCCAACATATGAGTCTTGTACTTTGACATTACTCTTAGTTACCCGTAACTGAGTAAACCTTAGAGTAATTGTTGGGTACATGATATAATGTGTAGTGGGTTTTGTATGATCAAGATGGAATTCGTCCAACCCTTATAACGGGTATATTATCAGTTGGGCCTCTTAATAGAGTTGAACTGTAAATGCATGGCCATGCTCAGATTAAATGATATGGGGATATCATTTGTATCTGTTTTACACAGTTGACTCAGGGATCAAGAAAACTTAGATTAAACATATGCGAGAATGACATATTCCATATCTCGTGTTTGATCCTGATAATGTGACGAAAGGATAATGACATTTTTCCGAGGCATAATGAATCAGTACTGATCTGGTCACTTGGGTAGCAATGATGTGTTGCTAGACACCGCTCATTGTTTATTAATTATAAATGAGAGTTTATAATTATTGCCAACGTGATTAGTGCCTACAGGGGTCACACACTTAGAACTGTTGATTCGAGCTAGTGGTTAGACCATGGTTGGACCATGGTTCGACCAGGTTATTGAGCTAGTGGTTAGACCATGGTTGGACCATGGTTAGACCGGGTCGTTTGGGTTGTTCGGTTCAATAGTTACCTGAATTATTGTCCAAAAGGCATGAATGGATGTGCTGTTTTATATATATGTTGATATATATGATTGAGTTAGTGGAGACATGAACATGTAGATGATTGTGTCTATAGTATAGACAATGGAAACACAATCATGCATATTGATGTGTGATAAGATATATATGTATGATTGGGTTGGCTATTTTCTACTCTAACTAACAATGATATATGTATATGTGATATACATGAAAGTGGGGTGTTAATGGGATTAACACATCAAGCTCAACACAAAATACATCAAACACACTAGGCTCTCAAGCTCTCGGAAATTCTACAGCTAGCACTGCGGTTCGGGAGTGCTCGGGTTAGTGATCATGAGACTGTTGCTAGCGGTCATCAACAGTTCGTGTGGATACAACATATGAGTCGAATTTCTGTCCGGTTCTTGCTGATTTGGATCATCACTTGAGTGAAAGATCTCAACCAAACCAGGTACGAAATTTTTGTTATTCGGTTTACCCCGTTTCACATGGATCCTGCATTAGTTCGGGGTTTTCCGCTGCGCATATTGTCTTTTTGTTTGCATACCAGGTTACTTACATGAGGTTCAGCTTGCTCCCGAGGCTCGAGTATCTCGCCCCTTGGCTGCGGTTCGTCTCGCTGGCTTGGTTCCTCGACTAATGGCGGTTGTTGCTGGTGTTGCCGTGGAGGGGGCTGCTGCTGCTACTGCTGTCGTGGTGGCGGCTGCTCTCCGTGGACGGCCAACCCTGTAAGTATGCGTTTCAGCTCCGCCATGTCGTCTCTATGTGTGCGCCTGAACTCGGCTAGCTCGTCAGATTTGTCGAGCAATTTGTTGTTGAGACGGACTACCTCATCTCGCAATGCCCTCCATTGTAAGGACTCCCCTTGCTCGTCCTGCCTGCTGCTCTCCGAGTCCTGGCTTTTTGGTGTCTGCGACATCTACCTGAAAGTAACCTCACCCTCTCTTGTGTTTCACTCACTCTCTTGTCCCTTGCTAGGTTTTTATTTGTTAGGATCCAAAAACTAATCACATATTCAATAGAATTAATGAACTTCCTAACAAGAAACGACAAACTTCAAGAAACTAGAGGCAAGATTAACTCAATTCAAGAACAGAAAACACACACAAGGAGAACAATTTGTATGTATAGATTTTTGGTCAATCGAGCAATATGAAACAATATCATGCAATGCAAGAAATCGGCTATCAACAACAAACTGACAGAAAACTTAAGATTCAATTCAGGTAGGAACTTTTCCCGAATTCCTGCAAAAACAATCTGGTTATCAACAAATCAACCAAATTCTTCTCTTTCTTTTTTTTTTATTTTAATTTGCTGCCGAAATTTCAAGGAACACTCAACAAAACAATTCCACAAATCGACTAATTGATTTAAGGTTTAGTCGAATTTTTTTATATATATAATAAAATTCGACAGAAGAAAAACAATAATCACAGAAAATTAAAGGATAGTTGATTGATTTGATAACCTGAGCTCTGCTACCAAAATTGATACGACAACACACCTAGCCGACCCTAGAAGCACCTTCGTATCTAAGAATGTCCCGATCTCAAATCACCACCAATCTTGCACGCTTTATGCACCATTGTTCTTCACCTCCTAACAATCCGTGCTAGGCAACAGATGGACGCGATAGTCCCTCCACCTCCTAATCTCTCGGTGCTAGACAACAAAGAAACAAAAGTGATGCACATGAAATATGCATGGTTTTAGGCATGATTTTAGATATATTTGCTCTCAATTCATCATGACTATATGCCTTACTTTGCATTATTTCATCATATTCCCTTGAATCCTATTCCTAACTGTATGATTAGTGATTCCAGGTGCATTTTGAAGGATTTTGGAGACTTTATTGGAGAATTCAAATAAATAGCCTCTGGCACAGCATGAGCCTATTTCGGGCCTGTTGTTCATTGCAAAATCAGTGAGAAGCCACGAATCCCCTTCCAACCACAAGTTTTCCACTGGATTTCACCACCTTTGCCTTGATCCACGAAGCCATCATGCCACTACATCAATCTCAAGAAGAGCTGAATTCAATTGCACATAAAAATGGAAAGAGATTGCACACAGCCTAAGGCACAGGCCCAGCACAGACTGAGCCTGTGGAATTTGCAGGTGACCAGGAATGCAGAGAAAAGAATATAAAACTGAACCACTTGCAGAGCTTCACCACTTGCAAAACCTTCAACTCTGCAATTATGACCTTAGCGTTTCAGAAGACTTTAAGCATGGGAAAGAGGGGATAATCATTACACCCAAGGAATATTACAATTAAACAACTATTATCCTCCCCTTAAGTCTTCCAAAATCTGCAGATTTCACCCTATCGGCACACCTCCTATGGTGCCTTATCTCGAGGAGCAAGATGGGAAACTGAAACTCAACTTGCCCAACTGTCATGCCTTCCAGGACGTGGGACAAGAGAGAGGAAGAAGATCCACGCCTATAAATAAGAAGAAAAAAGGAAGAACAAGGAATTGAACTGAACCCTCGACAAAACACCCAACTCTGCATAAGCTTTGGAACAGAGGTTTTAAAGGGAAAACACGATTCTACAGCCTTTTCTGGGCAGAAATCTTGTTGTCCCTAACCTCCAGAAGTGTTCCAATCCTAATGCTCTCTTTTGTGCCCTTTGATTTTGTAACCTTGATTATGAACTAAAACAACCCCTCTTAGGTTGAAGGAGTGAAGCATGTCTCTGTTCTTATTGCAATAAATTGCTCTTCTTATGTTTTTAACCCGATTTCCTTGTTTAATTGTCGCAAACTTACTCCATGTTTGAGTCTTGATCAAACCCATACATGATTTTAGGTAGCTAGGTGAAAGATCGAAAGGAGAAAACATAGTTGCTGGAACAATGACAACCAACCCTTAGCTCTTAGTTTTGGAAGAAATTAGGAACTAACTGGGGAATTAGCCTCAACACCAATTCTTAATCCCCTTGGTTTGACCAATGGAAAGCATTACGAAGAGTGAGAGCCTTGGGAGGAACCTGTCAGTGAGAACAAGTGGGTTCAGTATAGGTTGAGAGCGTCTGTAAGAACTGATTTATGTAATTAATTTTATGCTCTAGATAGGCCCAGCCACAGGCTCAGCACTGGCTTAGTCTGTTGAGGCACAGTCAAGAAGAATGACACCACTTTTAATTTGATTCTTGATTGATTATTGAGTAGCCTATTTTTAATCTAGTAGCAGCTTGGTAAAGGATCGAAAGGAGAAGCCAAGTGTGCTAGACCAACAATAGTCAGCCTTCACTCCTTAACCGTTCGAAAGAAGATAGGGAGAGACTGTGGGTACCTAGCACCAACATTAAACTTCACCTCTAAGTGGACGTCTATTCTAGTGACAGGGGTAGATGGAAACTTGGGGAGCTATCAATAAGATCGAAAGCCATTGGTAGTATCTTAGGTTGGGAGCCCCTTCAAGATATCTCATTAAACATAGGGCGTCAAACAAGCTGTGAAGGCCCTCTCCCCGAGGGACCCACCATATTCAGGTATTGTTACATCACTCCCTCCGCCCGATTAAATCCTTTACCATGCTGCAGCACTAGGGATTCAAACTCGGGACGTAATGCTTTTTATCCCCCTTAAGAAGAGCACCTTCACCAATTCATCTGGGATAAAAAGCATCACGTCCCGAGTTCGAATCCCTAGTGCTGCAGCATGGTAAAGGATTTAATCGGGGCGGAGGGAGTGACGTAACAATACCTGAATATGGTGGGTCCCTCGGGGAGAGGGCCTTCACAGAAAAGGCGAGCTGAGACGACCGCATCCCAAAACCAAATATATACAAAACATAAATGACAATAAAAAGGACAGAAATGTCCCCGAGTCCAAGGATGCCAAATACTATGTAAAACATATCATCAAAAACTCAAAGTAACAAATTAACATCGGGATGCTAAAAGATTCAAAAAAATAATCGGGCTTATCAAGCCATGTAGACACCGGCCAACCAACCGGAAAAAAAAAATAATATTCAATCCGAACAATACAAACAACATCCTGATAAGTTATGCAGTGGAAAATCAATATCTAGTTCAGTGACAAATACAGACATATGAAGTGTCAACCTACGGATCCGTCCCCGAAGGAAAGTAGGCACGGTTACCTTGATGCATCCCAGATCCATGATCAGTTAACCTATGTAAAAACTGTGAGGGGGTGAGACCAGCCACTGTCTCACCACAAAAAAATAAACCAGAATATACATATACAAATCAACTGTGAGTACATCAGAATCTGGCAATAACTGCCACAGTGCACATAGCAAGTCACAGTACACAAACAAAGTCAACATTAGACTTTAGTCCCACACTTAACCCAAATTATCTTATTGAGAGATAGTTTATCATTTATTAACTTTGAATATTTTATTAGGGCCCTCTACTGTGTGCGTCGAGCTTGGTTCCGTCTCATGAGACAACCAGGCATAAGCCTAATATAATCAGGGTAAGGCCCAATACAATCACTGAGAGAGATAGACAGAGAGAAAGAGGGAGGTAGAAAGGGGGAGATAGAAAGAGGGAGGTAGAACCGGTCATCACAGACCCATATGCTAAACCGCATATACCATGCTATCCCGCATGAAATACCGAGGGGTATCACTTCCCACTCGAACCAACCGGTCAACAGCCCCACAGTAGAATATTTTTATTTTACATTATTCTTGGGTATGTTTAATGTGTTATGTGTGCCATACGTTATGATTATACAGGGTTGTGTGGATTAAATATCATATTCTCAAGTCCGGGCCTCCAGCCCACAGTCCACCACACAAACCGCGAATCCATATCTCATGTTATTTAACATAACAAAACAGGTCATGCCCGACAGGCACCATATATCACATCAGACAACAGGTCACATAATCAGGCACACCACATGTATCATCAACTTAATACACTATCCAAATAGCAATATCAACACAACAGGCATACATGCATATAGCATTCAATGCCAAACAAAAATTACCACTTAGTATAACATATAAATTAACCGAGCATTGCTGGCAGTAGTGCATACAAGGGTTTATATGTCCTCACCTTGCTATAGAAATTCCCTAGGAAGAAAATCCGGTACACTGCCTTGCCTCGACATGCCCTATATATTAACACAACATGATCACTTACATGACCAGCATAGAACATGACAGATGCAGACTAATTATGTGGTTAAATCCCTGTATCGACCTAAGCATTCTAGCCCGATTATGTCCGTCAAACGTGAGTCTAGGTCCGATACTACCGAGGTCAGAGTCAAGCCCAAAGATCCGATCCCACTTATGGTCCACATCTCCATTATGTCGCGGGTCTATGGTTCACAAGCCTAAAGCCCAACTAAGTCCAAAATCCTTATCCAGTTTAAAGTCGACATTTAAATCAATATATGTCCTTGGGCTTAAAGTCCATCTCTTATAAGTCCAATTATCATTTCTCTATTTAACACATCAATTATCAGGCTTGGGCCCGGTTTCTTAATTCCTGCTCTATGGTCATACCCGAGCCCAAGATCCTCCGACCTAAGGAAATTTCGCACGTCGGAGACATTCCAGCCATGGGCCACTCACACCCACACACGATTTCCACTAATCCCGGCAAGTCCCAGTACATCAATTATTCTTGTTTAATTAATACATGCCATGTATAGAATTTAAAATACAAAACACCTTCGAGAGAAATACCGTGAAATCCCGGTGAATATTCTGCCTTCCCGCTCGCCGGATTCCGGTCTACCCTCGCCGGAACAGTGACCCGAGCTCATCGGAGCGTTCACCGAAATTCCGAAACAACGTGCAAACACCCCTACCGAAATTCAAAGCAACAATCATACTCAAATCAACAACGCATTCCCAATTCAAGAACACCATGAACATTCTGTAGTCAAGAAGGGTGCCGGAAACACTTACCGGAATTAAACTCCGAGCACGGCAGGAACCAAGTCCACCCTCCAACAGCCCTAGTCCGTCAAGCAAGAGCATACTGACCACACCAGCCTGCTGCTGAAAACAAACAATAATTCGAGCCCAGGAACCTTCTGTCCGGAACAACACCAAGCACTAGAGCCCATAGAGCCTCTGGCCGGAATTGACCAACAACCGGTTCCAAACCGCCACTCCACATCACTCTACGCAACCAAGATGCGACAGCCAGCCATCGGACCCGCCATCAACGTCCACCACGGCCACGCACGCAGCCCGACAACACACACGACCACCACCAAAAGCCAAACAACGATGCTCACACGAACCGACACTAAACACCACACTCGATTAGAAATCCAAAACGTCCAAAGAGGAAGAAGAAGGGAAAAGAACAGAAGAGGGAAGGGAATCTGTGGCTTACCGGTCAAGAGGCGGCGACAGCGACCCTTTTACTGCACCAATGAGTGCGTCTCAGGACGCGGGTCTCGTCGCATCAGGGCCCTCTTCTGTCCTTCCTTTAAGCGGCGCTTTTCGATAGTGGAGACATCTTAGAGCAGCGACGTCATGCGAGAGAGCAAGAGGCGGCAGCGGCAACAGGTGGGTGGGTGGAGAAAGGAGAAAGGGAAGAAGAGGAAGGAGGAGTGGCGCCCAGGTTTGGAGAAGAAAAGAAAAAAAACAAAGGAGAGGAGAAAGAGAAAAGAAGGGAAAGAAAAGGGTTTTTAGGGTTGAGCCGGCCCCAGTCCAAAACGACGTCGTTTTGGACTGAGGCGCGGTCAACCCGCCCTCAGTCAACATTTTTTTTCTTTCCTATTCACTGATCAAAACGATGTAGTTTTATGAAAACTACCCTACAACTTGAGATTCACCTCCAAAACCCGATTTAACTCTAACGAAAGCTTGGTTATGAAAACCCAACAAAAACTAAATAATCCGAGGTAATTAAATACCATTAAACACAAAACTCCGCAAACCACTCGAGGGTAAAAAAAAAAATGGAAATAAAAACTCCTTAAATTCCATAAATTTAATTATGAGAAATCGGGGCGTTACAGTTCTACCCCACTTATAAAAATTTCGTCCTCGAAATTTCGAAAGTAGAGAGAACAGATGTGAACACTGCTCTCCACATGGGACTCAACCTCCCAAGAAGTATCATTCAGGGTATGACGACCCCATCAAACCAAAACCATAAGAATGGTATGTCCCGTTAACTGTCGTACTTCCAGAGCCAGAATCTCCACTAGCTCCCCAACATAGGTCAAACATCAGACCTCTTCCTCCTTCGTCGTAATATAACATGACACAGATCAGATCGTTAACAACACACCATCGAGGCGTCGAATACATCGTGTATGCGAAACGAATCCTCCAAAACATCAACGATATACCAGCGGGTCAACCCACTCACTGATCTTATATAGATCAATAAAATCAAGAGCTCAACCAGCCCTACCTCCCAAACAAGATAACACCTATCCAGGGAGCAACACAGAGGAATGTCCCGTCACCTACACTGTACTCCACCTCACGATGATGCATATCAGCAAACCCTTGTTATCGTTCATAAACTTTTGAGCAGCTATCATGCACTGCTCGACCATCCCGATCTGTTTCACCGTTCCCTATACCAGGTCCGAACCAATCATCTGTCTCAGACCTACGTCATCCCGATAAATCGAACTATGGCATTTTTTTTTTGCCCGTATAAAGCCTCGTAAGGCACCAAAGCTAGAATGGTAGCTATTGTTGTAAACAACCCAACCGATGCCAAATATACATCGCAAGCAACATTGATGTTAAGCACATCAACTCAAAACACACCCTCTAGTGTCTGAAGAGAACACTCCAACTGTCCATCGGTCTATAGATAAAAGCAATACTAAGACTCAGCTTAGCACTCAAGCTGATTGCAACTCTTCCAGAGGTGGAAGTAAACCTCGGATCTCTGTCCGAAACAATGAATAGTGGAACTCCATGTAGTCTCACAGCACCGAAACATACAACTACACTAGCTTATCCATCATATCCGCCTCGTATACAAAAAGGAAATGACCAACTTGGTCAGCCTCTCAATAACGCCCCATCTGGCAACAAGCTGACCTCGGGTCCGCACTAACCCGATCACAAAGTCCATAATGATATTTTTTTCCACATGCATTGTGGAATAATTGAAAATCTCAACTTGCCCGCATGAGTCTGATGCTCGACTTACACCTGCAGGCAAGTCATACAGCGAGTCACAAATTTCGCAACCTCCTTCTTCATCCCGGACCACCAAAAATGATTCTTCAAGTTCTGATACATTTTGGTGCTACCCGGATGCGTAGCACACGGCGTATTATGTGCATCATCCATGATCCATCTCTTGAAATCATCGACATCTGGAAAACACAACCGATCACCCGTCATCAAGGTACCATCCTTCCGAATATAGAAACTGGAACTCTCTCCACCGAGAGCCCTGCTCCGCAACTCAATTAGTTGAGGATTACCAAAAGAAACAACTCGATGATTTTGTCCCACAAGGTCAGATGGATGCTAGAACTAACTAACAAAGCATCAGTGTCGTCCACCTCCAACTGTGCGTCCAACCAACTCTACCAAGGAAGATAATGTATAAGAAACTGACTCCTGAACCACAGAGGTAGCTTCCTTATGATCCGTGAGAACCCGACACTTCTCGCCAAACGAACGGTGTCCCTAGATTCCCGAGCAAAGATCACCACAGCTAATTCTAGAACATGGATTTGGTAACTCTTCCCATGAGTTCCCAACTACCTAGAGGCTTAAGCAACAACCGACCCTCTTGCATCAGGTCACATCCCAAACCCAAACCAGAAGCATCGTTAGTTACCGTGTACTCCACACCGAGTCTCGGAGTAATCAAAACAGGTGCATTAGCCAAACAACTCTCTAGCACCACGTAACTCTACTGGCGACGTAAATCCCAAACAAACACACAATCTGACCTCAATAACTCCGTCGTGGAATCCCATTCAAGGAAACGTGTCGATAGACCTCCGGTAATAGCCAGAAAGTCCACAAAACTCTGTACCTCAGGTATATCCTTCGGTGGTCCCCATACCATAACGGCCCTAAGGTTGGGTCCACCTTAATGCCTACACCAGACACCTCGCGACCTACGGAAGCAACCCGGTCTAGTCGAAACTCATGCTTGCTGAGCTTGGCGTACAACTGTTGTCCCTCAGCTCCGGCATAACCTGACTCAATTACCAGCATGCTCGGCCTCACTCCTCGAGTAGACCCGAACCTCATCAATAATAATGACCACAAGCAGGTCCAGACATTCATGGAACACCCTATGCGTCACACACATAAAAAAAAACTGCAGAAGCTTTGTCAAGCCGAACAGAACAACGCAACCTTGTAGAGACCATACCGAGTGTGGGGCACAGTCTTGACATGTCCTACTCTGCAATCCCGACCTAATGGTATCCGGTTCGCCAGTCATTCTTTGAAAACACATATACACCCTGAAGCTGATCAAACGAGTCATCAATCTAGACAACGGATACTTGTTCTTCACAGTAACCTTGTTCAACTGCCTTTAGTCAACACACATCCGCATACTACCTTTCTCCTTCTTAACAAACAAGACCGGGCACCCCATGATGAAGTGCTCGGTCTAATGGAACCCTTTCCTAGCAACTCCTCCAAGTGCTTCTTCAACTCCTGATGTTCTGTCGGAGCCATCCTGTACCAACTCCCGGTACCAAGTCCACTATATATCCAACCTCACATTCCGGAGGTAAACCTGGTAACTTATCGGGGAAAACATCTGAAAACTTCCTCACTATCGGAATATCCCCCAAACCCGGCACTGGCGCCATAGAGTCCACCACGTGGGCATGGAGCGCCTCACATCCTTCCCGAATCATCCTGAAAGCCTACATGGCTGATATACAACAAGTAGAAAGAGCTCTCTGCTCCCCAACAAACACCAGTCTACGCCCTAACAGGGAACACAAGGCCACTTCTTCGGCTCGACAATCTACCACTGCTTGGTGAATGGATAACCAATCCATGCTTAGTATCACGTCAGTCTCACCCAAGTCCATCATAGCAAAATCAGAACGGAAACTGATCCAGCCTCTATCAACATCACACCTTTACTAACCCGAAGAACAACTATAATAACACCAGAGACATCAAGAGTCATAAAAACACCCTTTTAGTGTTAACAGCCACACGGCATAACAACTACAAAAACATCGTTTATCTGATTCCAAAACTAGATGAGACACAACCACGTAGCTCACCATCAACGTTACTCCAGCCAGGTATTAAAACCCGTTACACCATATTTTAATGGTCCAACCTAGAGTGACACCGTTGCAACCACACATCACATGAACGACAAGGCACGAAGAAAGATGTGTCCATCCCGCTGAGGATACCACCTTCACATAGTGCATGAAGACCGCCTCGAACTTACACCGAGAATATGGAGTGACAACATCAATGTCAACAACACCGTGACTCATTGACCATGCTGGTCAATCACTCGCTATACTAGTTAGCCCTTCAAGACCTTAGAAGGTATAAACCATTGATACACCAAAGAGAGTTACAAGCCGAAGCTTAAAGGTTCGTGTGTATTCTAGGAAACAGTGGTCACACAACTTAAACCTACATCGACCTCAAAGGTCGAAAATATTGTTTCCGGTCATTCCGACCCTTAGCATTTAAGTACTGGCCTAACGGATCCATATCGACACCTATATGCATGCAACTTGTCAAAACAGTTTAAACACGACACGAAATGAGGAACAGGCTTACGCAATACAATCATATCAAGACACTTGTTTGAAAACCCAAAAGACCTAGAGCCTGCTCCGCTACCAAGCTGAGACGACCGCATCCCAAAATGAAATATATACAAAACATAAATGACAAAAAAAGCACAGAAATGTCCCCGAGTCCAAGCACGCCAAATACTATGTAAAACATATCATCAAAAACTCGAAGTAACAAATTAACATCGGGATGCATAAAGATTCAAAAAAATAATCGGGCTTATCAAGCCATGTAAACACCTGCAAACCAACCGGAAAAAAAAACAAGTGTTCAATCTGAACAATACAAACAACATCCTGATAAGTTATGCGGCGGAAAATCAATATCTAGTTCAGTGACAAATACAGACATATGAAGTGTCAAACTATGGATCCGTCCCCGAAGGAAAGTAGGCACGGTTACCTTGATGCATCCCTGATCCATGATTAGTTAACTTGTGTAAAAACTGTGAGGGGGTGAGACCAACCACTGTCTCACCACAAAAAAATAAACCAGAATATACATATACAAATCAACTGCGAGTACATCAGAATCTGGCAATAACTGCCACAGTGCACATAGCAAGTCACAGTACACAAACAAAGTCAACATTAGACTTTAGTCCCACACTTAACCCAAATTATCTTATTGAGAGATAGTTTATCATTTATTAACTTTGAATATTTTATTAGGGCCCTCTACTGTGTGCATCGAGCTCGGTCCCGTCTCATGAGACAATCAGGCATAAGCCTAATATAATCAGGGCAAGGCCCAATACAATCACTGAGAGAGATAGACAGAGAGAAAGAGGGAGGTAGAAAGGGGGAGATAGAAAGAGGGAGGTAGAACCGGTCATCAAAGACCCATATCCTAAACCGCATATACCATGCTATCCCGCATGAAATCCCGAGGGGTATCACTTCCCGCTCGATCCAATCGGTCAACAGCCGCACAGTAGAATATTTTTATTTTACTTCATTCTTGGGTATGTTTAAAGTGTTATGTGTGCCATACGTTATGATTATACAGGGTTGTATGGATTAAATATCTTATGCTCAAGTCCGGGCCTCCAGCCCACAGTCCACCACACAAACCACGAATCCATATCTCATGTTATTTAACATAACAAAACAGGTCATGCTCGACAGGCACCATATATCACATCAGACAACAGGTCACATAATCAGGCACACCACATGTATCATCAACTTAATACACTATCCAAATAGCAATATCAACACAACAGGCATACACGCATATAGCATTCAATGCCAAACAAAAATTACCACTTAGTATAACATATAAATTAACCAAGCATTGCAGGCAGTAATGCATACAAGGGTTTATATGTCCTCACCTGGCTATAGAAATTGCCTTGGAAGAAAATCCGGTACACTGCCTTGCCTCGACATGCCCTATATATTAACACAACATGATCACTTACATGACCAGCATAGAATATGACAGATGCAAACTAATTATGTGGTTAAATCCCTGTATCGACCTAAGCATTCTAGCCCGATTATGTCCGTCAAATGTGAGTCTAGGTCCGATACTACCAAGGTTAGAGTCAAGCCAAAAGATCCGATCCCACTTATGGTCCACTTCTCCATTATGTCACGGGTCTATGGTTCACAAGCCTAAAGCCCAACTAAGTCCAAAATCCTTATCCAGTTTAAAGTCCACATTTAAATCAATATATGTCCTTGGGCTTAAAGTCCATCTCTTATAAGTCCAATTATCATTTCTCTAATTAACACATCAATTATCAGGCTTGGGCCCGGTTTCTTAATTCCCGCTCTATGGTCATACCCGAGCCCAAGATCCTCCGACCTAAGAAAATTTCGCACGTCGGAGACATTCCAGCCATGTGCCACTCACTCCCACACACGATTTCCACTAATCCCGGTAAGTCCCGGTACATCAATTATTCTTGTTTAGTTAATACATGCCATGTATAGAATTTAAAATACAAAACATCTTCAGGAGAAATACTGTGAAATGCCGGTGAATATTCTGCCTTCCCGCTCGCCGGATTCCGGTCTACCCTCGCCGGAACAGTGACCTGAGCTCTTCGGAGCGTTCACCAAAATTCCGAAAAAATGTGCAAACACCCCTAACGAACTTCAAAGCAGCAATCATACTCAAATCAACAATTCATTCCCATTTCAAGAACACCATGAACAATCTGTAGTCAAGAAGGGTGCCGGAAACACTTATCGGAATTAAACTCCGAGCACGGCAGGAACCAAGTCCACCCTCCAACAACCCTAGTCTGTCAAGCAAGTGCATACTGACCACACCAGCCTGCTGCTGAAAACACACAATAATTCGAGCCCAGGAACCTTCTATCCGGAACAACACCAAGCACCAGAGCCCATAGAGCCTTTGGCCGGAATTGACCAACAACCGGTTCAAAACCGCCACTCCACATCACTCTATGCAACCAAGATGCAACAGCCAGCCATCGGACCCGCCATCAATGTCCACCACGGCCACACACGCAACCCGACAACACACACGACCACCACCAACAGCCAAACAACGATGCTCACACGAACCGACACTAAACACCACACCCGATTAGAAATCCAAAATGTCCAACGAGGAAGAAGAAGGGAAAAGAACAGAAGAGGGAAGGGAATCCGTGGCTTACCGGTCAAGAGGCGACGACAGCGACCCTTTTACTGCACCAACGAGTGCGTCTCAGGACGCGGGTCTCGTCGCATCGAGGCCTTCTTCTGTCCTTCTTTCAAGCGGCGCTGTTCGATAGTGGACACATCTTAGAGCGGCGGCGTCATGCGAGAGAGCAAGAGGCGGCAGTGGCAACAGGTGGGTGGGTGGAGATAGGAGAAAGGGAAGAAGTGGAGGGAGGAGCGGCGCCCGGGTTTGGAGAAGAAAAGAAAAAAACAAAGGAGAGGAGAAAGAGAAAAGAAGGGAAAGAAAAGGGTTTTTAGGGTTGAGCCGGCCCCAGTCCAAAACGACGTCGTTTTGGACTGAGGCGCGGTCAACCCGCCCTCAGTCAACATTTTTTTTTCTTTCCTATTCACTGATCAAAACGACGTAGTTTTGTGAAAACTACCCTACAACTTGAGATTCACCTCCAGAACCCGATTTAACACTAACGAAAGCTTGATTATGAAAACCCATAAAAAATTAAATAATCCGAGGTAATTAAATACCATTAAACACAAAACTCCGCAAACCTCTTGAGGGTAAAAAAAAATGGAAATAAAAACTCCTTAAATTCCATAAATTTAATTATGAAAAATCGGGGCGTTACACAAGCTCAGCCTGTTATGTTGCTGTTGAGCAATTTAAAACATAAGGCAGGGCATGTGAACCCCGGATGCCTAAAACTTCACCAAATTTGATCTTTTCCTACTTATTACTTTCTACTTTTGCTCATTTTAATTTTCAATTGCACTCACCCATATTTCACTTCTGATTTACTGTTCCAAGCCTAATTTGTCTAAATTAAGGAGTAACAGTCTCATCCCAGTCCCTGTGGATTCGACCTTGATAGAGTACTACAACTACCCTGTGCACTTGCAGGAACCCTAAGTTTTTGGCGCCGTTGTCGGGATCTGGCGCTTGATTCTTTCGCTTTTTTTTTTATTTATTAGGGTTTTTATTACTTACCCCTTTTCTTTTTCCTAGTTTGAAGTTTTCAAGTGGTGCATGCCCCAAACCAGGAGCAAGCAACCGACTCTATTCTTCCACCAGGAGATCAAAAAGACAACCCGCCAGATTCGCAAACAAAAGCAACAAAACATGGCGGACAGACCCAACGAAGGAGCGCCCCAGGGCATTGAACAGGCTCAGCCTGTTCGTCCCTACATCCCCATGTCCCAACTCCAACAACCACCAACTACCATCATCCACATCAGTATAGCCATTCTTGACGTAGATGCTCCATATGAGATCAGAACCAACTTGCTGAGCATGCTGGAGAGGCACACTTTTGGAGGGACCCCCTCTGAGGATCCAAACTCGCACTTGCAAAACTTCCTGCGAGTGTGCAGCACAGTGAACATAGCAGGGATGACCAAGGAGCAGCTGTACGTGAGAGTGTTCCCATTCTCCCTTAGAGATGCAGCATTCGAATGGCTCAACAACCGTGAAGCAGGCCATTTCACTGACTGGGACAGCCTAGTCAGAGCTTTCTTGAAGGAATACCATCCATCAAGCAAGACTGCAAGTTTGAGGCAGCAACTTATTGGCTTTACCCAACGGTATGATGAATCAATTCGAGATGCTTGGGAACGATTTAAAGGATTACTAAGAAGATGCCCAAACCATCGGATTAAAGAGGCCGTGCAACTAGAACAATTCTATTGTGGCCTGTGTGATGAAGACCAGAACACCTTGGACAAGATGGCCAATGGTGCATTCCTGGATAAGGATTATAATGATGGAGTCGCCATTCTTGAAGCCTTGTCAAAGACGAAAACCTCAGTTAGAGGAGTCAAATCCTCTGGAATAATTGGTGTAGACAGAGTAACCAAGCTAGAGGTAGAGATAGAAGCCCTCAGAAAGCAACTAGGGGCTGCTCAAGTCAAGAGAGCCTCAGCCACAACCCCAGACTGTGAAGGCTGTGGAGGACCTCACGGTACATCCAGTTGCCCACTCTTTGCCGAATGTGATTCTGAACAAGCTCACTACATCTAACAAAAGCAGGGCCCATATGGCAACACTTACAATCTATCTTGGAGGAACCACCCAAACTTCTCTTGGAAGGGACCAACCGAGGAAAGGATTCCACAACAGGCCCAGTACCAGAGACAGAACCAGGGAGGGCAGCCATAGTACCAAAAGCAAAATCAAGGAAGACAACAAGGCAACAACACCAACATGATGACCATACTGCAATCCATCCTGGAGAAACAAAACAAAATAAGCGAGGAGATCAGCCAACTCAAATCCCATAACAGAATCCTCGAAAATCAAATTGCCCAACAAGCTACCATGTCACCCAGTCAACACGGAGCTCTTCCAGAAAAACCAATAGAAAATCCAAAGAACGAGCATGTCAATGTTGTGACACTTTGTAGTGGGAAGGAGCTCAGAGACACGGTGCCCAAATCACCTCATGTTGTTGAGTGACGAGCATCGGCATCCAGTTCTGGACAGACAGTGCAGGCACAGAATGAGCCACAGACTGAGCTAGTGCCTAAGCTTGTTAGCACAAGAAGAGCTGAGAAGCAGCCTCAGACTGTTCTACCTTATTAGCCCCCTCTCCCATACCCCGAAGTGTACCACAAATCCAAGCTGGAGAAGCAATTTTGTTAGTTCAAGGAGATGCTGAGTAAGCTATATATCAATCTACCCTTCAGTGATGTGGTTAAACAGATGCCTTCATATGCTAAATTCCTTAAGGATATTCTGACGAAGAAAAGAACTATTGATGACATTGAAACTGTAGCCATGACAGCCCAGGAAATGTTCAGACCTAGGGAGCTTCACAATATCTTGCAACATCGGGGACAAGAAGATTGAAGGAGCCCTGTGCGATCTAGGGGCTAGTGTCAGCTTGTTACCACTTCCCATCACTCAGAACATGAGCCTTGGAGACATCAAGCTCACGAGGATGACCATTCAGCTTGCTGATCGTTCACTTGTATATCCTGTGGGGGTGTTGGAGGATGTTCCAGTCAAGGTTGGTAATTTCTTCATCCCAGTAGACTTTGTAGTGATGAACATGACAGAGGATGGGAAGACACCCATCATTTTGGGGCTCCCGTTCTTAGCCACAGTAGAAGCCATGATCGACTGCTCCAATGGAACATTGACATTGTGACTTGGAGATGAGACAGTAGAGTTCAATGTCCAGAAGGCGCAGAGGAATGAGTTTGGAGCAGGACAGTGTTACATGGTTGATGTTGTGCCAGACCCCACCATTGTCCTAGTCAAGGCATCCCAACTCATAGAGACACATGAGGATGAGCTGGTGGATTGCCTAGTCAATGGACTCATTGAAGGAGATGAAACGGCCCTGAAGGAGGTAGCAAAATTTCTGGCAGAAGAAACAGAGCCAGAAATTGACGCGCAGGTCCATGCTTCAGAACCGCAGATTGATGTTGTCTCTGAGCCTGTCCCTGATGCTGTTTCAGAGCCTGTTATAGTACCCACCGAACCAGAACTTGTGAAAGAGGCACCAAGGTTAGAAATGAAACCTCTACCACCTAACCTTAGGTATATCTACTTAGACCCTAAAGCTTCTTCATTTCCCATTATTATTGGAGCTGACCTTTCACAAGAGGAAGAAGAAAAGATACGCACTATAGTCAACAAGTACCGAAAGGCAATAGGCTACACCATTGATGATCTTACAGGTATCAGCCCTAACCTCTGCATGCATCGAATTTTTTTAGAAGAAGGCACTAAATCCATAATAGAACCACAAAGAAGGTTGAATGAGAACATGAAAGAAGTGGTTAAAAAGGAAGTCTTGAAACTATGAGATGCTGGAATAATATATCCCATATCAGAAAGTCCTTGGGTTAGTGCAGTGCATGTAGTTCCTAAGAAAGGGGAGATGATAGTGGTAAAAAATGAAAAAGAGGAACTCTACTAACTAGGACTGTCATGGGTTGGAGAATGTGCATAGACTATAGGAAGCTCATTAAAGCCACTAGAAAGGATCATTTCCCTTTGCCATTCAATGACCAAATGTTAGAAAGACTTGCCAAGCATACACATTTTTGCTACTTGGATGGATACTCTGGATTCTTCCAGACTCCAATCCACCCAAGTGATCAAGAAAAAACCACATTTACATGCCCTTGTGGAACATTTGCATATAGGCGCATGCCATTCGGCCTGTGCAATGCCCCTGCCACTTTCCAGCATTGCATGATGGCCATATTTCATGACCTGATCAAGCATATAATGGAGGTATTCATGGATGATTTCTCTGTCTATGGCACTTCTTTTGATATTTGTATGGCTAACCTTGAAACAGTGCTAGCACGGTGTGAGGCTGCTAGCCTTGTTCTCAATTGGGAAAAGTGAAATTTCATGGTGACTGAAGGAATTGTCCTTGGGCATAAAATTTCAGGACGTGGTATTGAGGTAGACCAAGCCAAGATTGATATAATTGAAAAACTTCCACCTCCAAATTCTGTTAAGGCAATTCGGGCTTTTCTTGGTCTTGCAGGTTTTTATAGGCGCTTTATTAAGAACTTCTCAAAGATTGCAAAGCCTTTGACGAATCTCCTTAGTAAGGACGCCGAATTTGTATTTGATGAATCTTGTTTAGATGCTTTTCAAAGGATCAAATCCGCATTGACCACAGCCCCAATCACTCAGCCCCTAGACTGGACCCAGCCTTTTGAGATCATGTGTGATACCAGTGACCATGCTGTAGGGGCTGTGCTTGGACAAAGGAAGAACAACAAACTTCATGCCATCTACTACGCCAGTCGTACTCTGGATGATGCACAAGTCAATTACGCCACAACTAAAAAGGAACTCTTGGCAGTAGTCTTTGCCATTGGAAAACTTCGAGCATACCTGCTGGGTTCCAAAGTCATCATACACACTGACCACTCAGCCCTGAAGTACTTGCTAACAAAGAAGGAAACCAAGCCGAGACTTCTGAGGTGGATCCTCTAACTCCAGGAGTTCGACTTGGAAATTCAGGATAAGAAGGGTACAGAAAAAGTGGTAGCTGACCACCTATTCAGACTACCCCCAGAGCACATGCCAAGAGAGGACATACCCATTGATGAGAACCTCCCAGACGACAGCCTTAACGCGACCATTAATGTAACGTCCCGGCTTGTCGACTGTCACTATAGACCAATACGGGACCTTCTCAACATGCTTTGTCCTCACCCACATGTTTCTAGGGAAAACTTCCCAGGAGGTCACCCATCCTAGAATTGCTCCAAGTCAAGCACGTTTAACTTTGGAGTTCTTCTAGAATGAGTACCGAAAAGGTAGGTGCACCTTGTTGATATAGTTAGTACCCATCAAACATTTTAAGCTAATCTCAATTGTACAGTCCCATGCCTATACAACCTCGAAATCACTTCATTTGAGCTATTTTTAATTATACAGTCCTACACAGTCTCAGGATCTCTCCTATTCCGGTGTGGATTCGGTTCATTCTTGTGCCCTTCCGTCTAAAGCCTGCTGAAAGCTGCTCCTAATCCATGCTCACTCCAGCATCGACATACACTTCCCGGCCTCATAGACCCCGGGGTGTCACAGGCCCACCAACTTCCGCTAGGTTCGTCCCCGAATCCTGCACCGTACTAGAGGAGTCTTGGAGCTCCGCTACCAGCTTTAACGTCCCCGCTTGTCGACTGTCACTACAGACCAACACGGGACCTTTTCAACATGCTTTGTCCTTACTCACATGTTTTCAGGGAAAACTTCCCAAGAGGTCACCCATCCTAGAATTGCTCCAAGTCAAGCACGTTTAACTTTGGAAATCTTCTGGAATGAGCACCGAAAAGGTAGATGCACCTTGTTAATATAGTTAGTACCCATCAAACCATTTAAGCTAAACTCAATTGTACAGTCTCATGCCTATACAAACTCGAAATTACTTCATTTGAGCTATTTTTAATTATACAGTCCCATACCCGTATAATTACGAAATCGCTCCAACTGTGCAACCCCATCCCAACACAGTCTCAGGATCTCTCCTATTCCGGTGTGGAATAGGTTCATTTGTGTGCCCCTCCGTCTAAAGCCTGCTGGAAGCCGCTCCTAATCCATGCTCATTCTGGCACCGGCGTACACTTCCCGGCCTCATAGACCCCGGGGTGTCACAATTTACAGTGTCACTCACAGGCTCATGCCGTGGTATGTGGAAATTGTTAACTTTCTAGCCTGTGCAGCCCTTCCACCTGACCTGAGTTATTCTCAGAGGAAGAAGTTCTTCTCTGACATGAAGAACTACCTCAGGGATGAACCCTTACTATTTAGAAGGTGTGGAGACGGAATGAACTGAAGATGCATTCCAGAAGAAGAAGTGGCACAAGTCCTGCGCAGTTGCCACAATGCACAGTATGGAGGACATCATGGTGCAACCAGGACAGCCTCCAAGGTCCTACAGGCTGACCTGTATTGGCCTACTTTGTTTAGGGATGCACGCAACTGGGTGGTAGCTTGCAAGGAATGCTAGCAGACAGGGAACCTCTCAAGGAGGCAAGAAATGCCACAACAAGGCATACTAGACGTGGAGCCGTTTGATGTTTGGGGGATTGATTTCATGGGACCATTCCCATGTTCATATGGGAACAACTACATCTTGGAAGCTGTGGATTATGTTTCCAAATGGGTTGAGGCTGTTGCCTCCCCAACAAATGATGCCAGGGTAGTGACACGGTTCCTGAAGAAAAATATCTTCACTCAATTTGGCACCCCAAGAGCCATAATCAATGATGGAGGTGCCCATTTTTGCAATAGGCAGTTTGAAGCTCTCCTAAGGAAGTATGGAATCCGACACAAGGTGGCCACTCCCTACCATCCTCAAACAAATGGCCAAGTTGAGGTAACAAATAGAGAAATCAAGCAAATTCTGGAGAAGACAGCGGGACCATCACGCAAGGATTGGGCAGTGAAGCATGATGATGCTCTCTAGGCATACCGAATAACCTACAAGGTACCCATAGGCGCCACACCGTATCGCCTAGTCTTTGGAAAAGCTTTCCACCTACCTGTGGAACTTGAGCACAAGGCGTATTGGGCCATTAAGGCTCTAAACTTTGATACACAGGCCGTAAGAAAGCAGAGGCTATTGCAGCTCAATGAGTTGGATGAGCCAAGGCTGGAAGCAAATGAGAATGCCAAGCTATACAAGGAAAAGACAAAGAAGTGGCATGACAGTAGGATCCAGCCCAAGCAATTCAAAGAAGGAGACCAAGTTCTGCTTTACAACTCTCGCCTGAAGCTATTCCCTAGAAAGCTTTGATCAAGATGGTCTGGACCTTTCACGGTGTCACACTGTTACGCATATGGAGCTGTCGAATTCTACAAAGACCAGACGCATCCATTCAAGTTAAACGGACATAGGCTGAAGCTGTATCACACAAGGACCAATGAGTATCAGGAGACTCAGTTGCTCCATGATCCACCTCCCAACTAGCAAAATGGGGAGGTGTCCAGCTAAAAGACGTAAAAGGAGCACCACTTGGGCAACCTCCAAGTGTGGTAATTTTCAATTTTCTTTCCTTTACTTTCTTTCAAGTTTGTTTTATTTTTCCTTTCTGTGTTTTCTTTTGTTTTTATTAGGTGCCGCAAATTAGAGGAAAGGAATCATTAAGTCAGAAATTCGTCAGGGAAGTTCCTCTATACCCTTTCAAATAGCCAGCTTCAACAACTTTTTTGCAAAAGGAGTATTTTGACGCTATACAGGCTCACCACAACCCCATCACAGGCTGAGCCTGTGTCGAACTTCCACACTAATCTGACAACTCATTTAGACGATTTCTTTCACTTAGGGGTTAATTCATGATTGGGAGCCTCGAACAAAATGCTAGGGTTAGAGTCTTGCTGAACATAGAAAACAAATTTTTCCTTGTAAACAATGTCTCTACCGAGGCACAGCCTGCGGCCCTATAGTCACAAACAGGCTCAACCTGTTTCGGCTACAATTCCCAGCACAAAAAGAGGAACAGGAAAAATTTGTCTCACACGCTAAAAAATTTGCCCAACACAATTACACCCCCTTACCCACGTGTCATTCATGCGAATAGACACAACCCAAATTCTGAAAACGGGGGCACACATACATATGAATAGGCGGCAACAATCATTACCCAGTAGACCTAACTCTTCACTTTCCCACCCCTTCACCATCCCTCACTTCTGTTCATTGTCCTTAAAAAGGCCAACCCCTGTTCTTATTCTTTTTCCACTTCATCTCCTTCCTCTTGCTTACCCATTCCTGCAAACCCTAAACACACCAAAATTACTCCCTTCACCATAATGGCCGACGGCAAAAACACCCCACCCACAACCCCTCCTTCTTCCTCCACTCAACCTAACCCTAGCCCTCCTACCCACAACACCACCGGCACCTACACCATCACTCAACCCCTCTTCCAAACCATCAAACGCAACCTACCCATTAATCCACCGCCACTGCAACCCCTCCCCGTCACCTCCACCCCACAATTACACCCAGACCTCCCTCCCCTCCACGTCCTTATTAGCGAGTTCGCTCGCCTTTACCCACCATAAGAAACCCAACCCCCACCCCTTCTCGCCCTACCTGCACCACCCACAGAACCTGCAGCCACTACACCCGACACCTCTCAAACCACCACCTCCACCACACACACTACCCCACTCGCCCATTACACCCACCGCCCTCGTACCCTACTGACAAGCCCAGGCAGCGGGATTGACCTAAACCTCGATCCCCCTCCAGAAATTGAAACCACCAGCCCCACTAAAGTCCGCCCCAAAAAGCGCACCGTCGTCCCCCGAATCCGAGAAAATCGACATGACGGTGGACCCACCCCCAGAATCATCCACTGCCGGCCCCAGCACAACCACCCCAACCTGCCCCACTAAACGCCCTCGCACACGCTCTGCCACCTCTAAATACAAAACTGCTGTCGCGGCCAGCCCACCCACCCACACCCCCAAACCAGCAAATAGCGAACCCAACACCCCACCCCCAAGAACGGAAGAAGAAGAGGAGGAACAGAGGGAAGGCAAGGAGGAAGAAACCGGCCACAAGGAAGATGAACAGGCCGAACCAGAGGCAGACATCCAGCCATTCGTTTTCCATACAGTGAGTGCCGACCATCGAAGGGCCTGGATACGAGTACAATCTCAGAATGTGTTTGTAAGCAGATGGCTCGACATGAATGCCCTTCGGCACATCGACCTCCGTAACAGCATCAGACAGTTGCTTCAACCGGTTGGGTGGTTGAACTTTGACACACTGGGAGAGAACACTTACGAGGACCTCAACCGCGAGTTCTTTTCTTCCATTTCCTACCAACCACCCACACCATGCCAGGATGGCATTGCAAGGTTCAGGTTGGGCAACGAGAACCGGGTTCTCACAGTCGCCCAGTTCAACGCGATTTTTGGGCCGAGCAACGAGGGACACCAGAAGAGGCCTGGCAACTTTTATACCGAGACATTTTGGAGGGAAATTTCAAACACACCAGGCTACAACTCCTCCTCCAGCAGCACCATATCTTTCCACCGTCGTAGCCTCCGGGTCACACAACATTTCCTGGCACACAACATTTATGACAGGAACCGGGGTCGCCTGATAGTGCAAGCCGAGGAGCTTTTCATCCTCTACTACATGGTTCACAGACAGCCCCTCAACACAAGCTGTTTTATTCTTTTCCGTTTCTACATACAACGTCATGCACAGTACCTTCCAGGCGTGGGGATAATCACAGTATTGGCACAGCACTTTGGCATTCCCCTTAACTAATTCTAGGAAGTTAAAGGCACGGTTTGGATCGACGACACCATTCTCAACCGCCACAACCTTCCAGCACCATAGCCTGAGGAACAGGATGAGGAAGAGGTTGCAGAGGAGCTGCCTGAGGAACAGGCTATAGGAGTAAACGCAGAACCGGCCGAGGCACAGCCTCAGGCACAGGCCCAGGTCAACCAGGGCCAGCAACAGCCACAAGGAGTACCTCCAGTAGCCACACAGCCCCAGGGACAGGCCCAGGCTATTACCCGAGATCAATTGTTGGATATCCTAGAGCAGATGCAGGATTGGATTGGACAACAGATAATCCCAATCCTCCAAAACCAAAACCGCCTACAGGAGGCACTCAATGCTTAAGGGGAACGTCAGCAGAACCTCCAGGAAAGCATTTATACTCAAGAGATCCGCCTCACAGGCTCAATTGGGGAATTGTGCACCAGCATCACCAGGGGCATCACAGCACTACAAAGGAATGGGGAGACAAAGGCCCGTGTCATGAGGGAATTCCATAACCAATACACGGCCCAGCAAGTACAATTGACCGAAACCCTCACCAACCTCCTCAACATGGCAAGGGCACTGACCAGGGCACCGCCAGCACCACCTCAGCCACCATCCGAGGAGAAAAGGCCCAGGAACTAACTTTTCCCCGATCCTGCAGCACAGAACTAGTCTAGACTAACTTAACCCACTACACATAGTTTGACTTTCAGTTTGGGTTATTTTTGTGTTAATGTATTTTAGACTAGAACTTTTATTTTTTGTTTTCGACAGTGTGTTTCTTTTGTTTGTGTGACCTTGTTGTTATTGCACCCTGTTTTTGTTTTGTTTCTGCAGTGAGGACACTGTAAGTTTTTCAGTTTGGGGTATTTTAGGGTGCAATTATGTTATGTACTTTCCAGTGTTCATGTAATGCAATTTCAATTTTTATCTATTTTCACTTTGTTTCTCCCAATGTGAGCCTGTCCTTATATTTATGCACTCTCTCTAGTTCCATTTAAATTCTGCTCAAAACCCTAATCTTATGACTTGTCTTATTTTTTTCAAAACAAGCAGAACAGGAATAATCAAGCAACTGCATTCCATGAACTCTATCGAAAGAAAGACCATGTTAAGGAATTTTTCTAAATAAAACAGGCTCAACCTGTTTACCTTAGAACAGGCCCTTACTTTTGTCAAGGCGAAATCTCAAGCAAAGTCTACAAGCAAGGAAATAATCTAGGCCATCTTTGGGACAACTACAGGCCACACAGAACCATACCACTCTCATCTAACCCTTGCAACCCCCTTTTGAGCCAATCAAGATGGCCCCCATTTCATTCAATTACCCTGCACAGTCCACCCTCAACCATTTGCAGCCATAAGCAGGGGCCATCAGTGTCTAAGGACACAAACTCCTTCAAACAGCCTCACCCTGTCGATGAGCCTGTGAGCAAGATTTGATCAAGATTAGACAAAGAGATGACCCATACTCAGCCAGTCAAAATTCAAAATACCACCAGATGCACGAACGCCATCCTCCCTTTGAAAACGAAAAAGAAAATGAAAAACATATGGGAAGAAAAAAGGAAAAACAAAAACAAAAATAAAGAAAGGGAGGAAGGGCAAGGGCAACATCGGGAAAATTATACTCCACCAAGGAACACAAATCCAATCCATCTTTTGGAGTCAGTGGTTACATCAAAGATGGCTGAAGTATTGGGACACAGTTACTGAATAGCATGAGACAACAGAAAATACAAGGCCAAACAGCCTCTACACTGTCTCATGCTGTTCATAAACAAAAACAAAAGAAATCGAGTTCACAAGCCATTGACCTTTGCAAAAAACCATCCACCTTTCTTACACAACCTTCACCCAGCCTCAATACAACACGAATAAAGTCCTAGTGATCCTAGCTTGATGACTTATGCACATTAGTTGAGACAAGAGGTAATGGGTCTGCATATGAGGTATTGTTTTTCACTTTTCAATCTATAACTGAATTACTCGAATGACAGGAGGAATGGAGGCAAGTTGCAAAATTATTCCTATGATTTTTATGATAAAAACTACTGACAAGGAATTTGGTTAGAGTCGAATGCAGTTTTGAAGAAAAATAAGAGGATGCTTGAATTGGGACATCACAAGGGAGAAACCTAGTGAAAATTTGATGCTTTGAAATTGTCTTTACTTTCTTTCTAAATCATGTCCTCTCTTCTCTTCTGTTTGCTTGAGGACAAGCAAAATCTTCAGTTTGGGGTATTTTGATGCACATGAAATATGCATGATTTTAGGCATGATTTTAGATATATTTGCTCTCAATTCATCATGACTATATGTTACTTTGCATTATTTCATCATATTCCCTTGAATCCTATCCCTTACTGTATGATTAGTGATTCCAGGTGTATTTTGAACGATTTTGAAGATTTTATTGGAGAATTCGATGAAACAGCCTCTGGCACAGCGTGAGCCTGTTTTGGGCCTGTTGCTCATTGCAAAATCAGTAAAAAGCCACGAATCCCCTTCCAACCACAAGTTATCCATTGGATTTCGCCACATTTGTCTTGATCCACGAAGCCATCACGCCACTACATCAATCTCAAGAAGAGCCGAATTCAATTACACAGAAAAATGGAAAGAAATTGCACACAGCCTCAGGCACAAGCCCAGCACAGGCTAAGCCTCTGGAATCTACAGATGACCAGGAACACAGAGAAAAAGAATATAAAACTCAGCCACTTACAGAGCTTCACCACTTGCAAAACCTTCAACTTTGCAATTATGACCTGAGCGTTTCAGAAGACTTTAAGCATGGAAAAGAGGGGATAATCATTACACCCAAGGAATATTATAATTAAACAACTAATATCCTCCCCTTAAGTCTTCCAAAATCTGCAGATTTGCAGATTTCAACCTATCGGCACACCTCCCATGGTGCCTTATCTCGAGGAGCAAGATGGGCAACTGAAACTCAACTTGCCCAACTGCCATGCCTTCCAGCACGTGGGAGAAGAGAGGAGAAGAAGATCCACGCCTATAAATAAGAAGAAAGAAGGAAGAACAAGGAATCAAACTGAACCCTCGACAAAATACCCAACTCTGCAGAAGCTTTGGAACAGAGGTTTTAAGGGGAAAACACGATTCTGCAGCCTTTTCTAGGCAGAAATCGTGTTGTCCCTAATCTCCAGAAGTGTTCCAATCCTAATGCTCTCTTTTATTCTCTTTGATTTTGTAACCTTGATTAAGAACTAAAACAACCCCTCTTCGGTTGAAGGGGTGAAGCATGTCTCTGTTCTTATTGTAATAAATTGCTCTTCTTATGTTTTTAACCTGATTTTCTTGTTTGGTTGTTGCAAACTTGCTCCATGTTTGAGTCTTGATCAAACCCATACATGATTTTAGGTAGCTAGGTGAAGGACCGAAATGAGAAACCATAGTTGCTGGAACAACAACAACCAACCCTTAGCTCTTAGTTTTGAAAGAAATTAGGAACTAATTAGGGAATTAGCCTCAACACCAATTCTTAATCCCCTTGGTTTGACCGATGCGAAAGCATTAGGATGAGTGAGAGCCTTGGGAGGAACCTGTGAGTGAAAACAAGTGGGTTCAGTATAGGTTGAGAGCGCAAGCAAGAACTGATCTGTGTAATTAATTTTGTGTTCTCGATAGGCCCAGCCATAGGCTCAGCACTGGCTTAGCCTGTTGAGGCACAGTCAAGAAGAATGACACCACTTTCAATTTGATTCTTGATTGATTATTGAGTAGCCTATTTTTAATCTAGTAGCAGCTTGGTGAAGGACCAAAAGGAGAAGCCAAGTGTCCTAGACCAACAATAGTCAGCCTTCGCTCCATAGCCGTTCGAAAGAAGATTGGGAGAGACTGTGGGTACCTAGCACCAACATTAAACTTCACTCTTAAGTGGACGTCTATTATAGTGACAGAGGATAGATGGAAACTTGGGGAGCTATCAATAAGATCAAAATCCGTTGGTAGTACTTCAGGTTGGGAGCCCCTTCAAGATATCTCATTAAACACAGGGCGTCAAACAGGCTCAGTCTGTTATGATGTTGTTGAGCAATTTAAAGCATAAGGCAGGGCATGTGAACCCCGGATGCCTAAGACTTCACCAAATCTGATCTTTTCCTACTTATTACTTTCTACTTTTGCTCATTTTAATTTTCAATTGCACTCACCCATATTTCACTTCTGATTTACTGTTCCAAGCCTAATTTGTCTAAATTAAGGAGTAACAATCTCATCCCAGTCCCTGTGGATACGACCTTGATAGAATACTACAACTACCCTGTGCACTTGCAGGAACCCTACCAAAAAGCACAAAGGAATATGAATCACATTAGCAAATATCACTACCTGCAATTGTTAGCAAATCCCTAAAATAAAAACAAGCAAAGAGACTCCTCTCTTGATGTGAGAATATTCAAACATTTTCTGAACTTTTTATTTCTCAAATAATTTGTCTAAAAACAAAGCATAAAGGTCCTATTTATAGAGCTCCCAAGTCGGCTACAAAGCAATCCCTTGCCGACTTGGAGTAACCTCCCTAACTCTAAGGCCAAGTCGGCCACACTAACCCTAATGGACAAGGATTTGACTTTTAATCCAACAACAAATTGGACTAATTAAAACCCAACAAAATAAACCCAAAATAAAATATATTTCGGCCCATTAATTGGACCATTAATAATCCAACAAAAATAATAAAAACAACAAACAGAATTCCCCCAATTTAACAGTAAAAATTGACATGGCCCAAGTGTGGCCCAATGAGGTCGACTGTCTTCTAGGCCTCTTCTATTCCTTCCCACACAGTGATGCATGTGGGTTTCTTCATAAGCTCTTCTCCCATCTTGATTACTCGATCTTCTTGCAATTCGAGATTGAGCAATGCTTGAACTTGTTGTTGCAATTGATCTTTGATCTTTTTGGATCGAGCCCATGTAATTGGACCTGTGGGCAACACCAACTCGCCAGCTGTTCCTTGAGTGTCCGCATCCATGTCCGCATCATAGTGCATGCTATAAAATGTGTGTAATGTCATACTCATCAAAATCATAAATATATCCTCGCCTAATACCAAATCATTTCATTAATCTATAGACAAAAATACATCTAAAATCCAAAATAGTAAAATATATGTAGGTCAAATTTGGATGTTCACAAATATTAGTTTTATAAATTTTTTTCTGGATCCTCCTGACTCCTAGTGTTCATTTTGTTATAATTTGCATGTCTAACAAATCCCAGATCTAATCCAAGCAAGGCAAAGACATATTTATCCACATTTACTAAATCTTCAAATTTTGATTATATATAATCTCATACATTCAAACTTTTATATGAATCTTTTGATTTTATTTTATGTTTATGGTCCATTTTTGTTGTGTTTCTCTCTCGCTTCGGCTGTGAACTTTTCTCCTTATCTAGGGTTTTGTGGTTTTGTCTCCTATCAAGATTTTTCTCCCTTCTATGGTTCTTTCTCGCCTTCTATGAGAGAACATGGCGTCTGGAAACTGCTCAGAATCGAGCAAAGAGGATTTTCCTCTTATGAATCCAAACTTGGATGAATAGGAGTCGATGGTTTTTGCGGATGAGGGGAGTGGATCAAAACCGTCGGAGTTGGGTTTGTGTCTGGTGGGTACTCTTTGGATGGAGCAACCTTTTAACATCCAATCTTTCATGCGAACGATGAAACAGGTGTGGAAAGCTACCCATGATGCTGAGATATCCCAACTCGGCAAAAACCTGTTTGTGTTCCAATTCCATCACTAGAGGGATAAGGAGAGGGTTTTAGAGTAGGAGCCATGGAAATTTTGATAATCAAGAAGCTACGGAAAGTCCAAGGCCATGAACAGCCATCTGAACTGTTGATTTTTCATGTGCACATCTGGGTTAAGGCTTATGATATACCACTAAATTATCGCAAGCAGAACCTGGTTGAATTATTGGGTGAAAAAGTAGGATCGTTCCTTAACATAGACATGGAGAGAGGCTTAGGGAAAGGCAAGTTCTTCTGGTTCAAAGTGGTGAAGGACGTTAGGATCTCTTTACTCAGAGGTTTTACTATTGTACTGAAAGAAAATCGTGGGTGTGAATCTATTACAAGTGTGAAAGGCTCCCATGGTTTTGACACCACTGTGGCCGTTTAGGGCATATTGCAAAAGATTGTGTTCATGTGGATGATGATGATCTACTTAACCCAGCTCTATACCAGTATGGGGAGGACTCACGAGCATCTCCTTTTAAAACGAGTCACAACACTATAAAGGGAGCCCAATAATGACAAAGTGATGAGAAAAATGGTTTTTGAACCATCCATCCCCGACTCAGTTTCAATCTCTGACGATAATCTATCAAGGAGGTCTGGGAATAAGGCAGGATATAGAAGGATGGCGGGTGCTCATATAAACTTTGGGAGGAAACAGGGTACAAGGGAGATGGAAGTAATGAGTCAATTGTAGGAAGTTCAGGTTGTCTAGTCATAGAGAGTGTTGAAGGAAACCATACCGGTAACATCAAGGAGTTTGGGAGTTGTCGTTGCTTCCCCCTGTACTGATGTCCAAGTGGAGAATATTTAATATTTTTTCACGCAGAAATAATTAATAATGGGCAGGTTTTTAGGCCAAAGCGCAATCATTTGGATGAATTCTTTATATTTTTAAATATCTTCCATAAGGTATTAAATATATATATATAATTGATGATGGGTAAATTCGGAAAAAAATGCATAAAGTGCTACAAGCACCCACGACATGCACAAGACTGGACCAAGCTGACCACACACTATAATTTCCAACTAATCATTCCCATATTCCCTCCACTATATAAAGACCTGCACATGGAAGCATTTTGCATCAAGTTCTCCTCCAACAATTCATTCGGCAAAAACACAATTAGTACTTTCTTTTGTTACTTTATAATTTTAGCTTGGCTTTAGCTTTTGGAAAAATTCTATTCTTGGAGATTTCTCACATTTGGTTCAAGGTTGGCTCCATCTACTGGTAAGTTTATTCCTTAAATTAATTATGTTGAATTATTTCCAAGTAATTGTTATTTTCTTTAACGCTATGCCTTGCAAGAATTCTTGTCTAGGATTAGGGATTGAACTTGTTATTGTTTCCATGCACATTTAACTAAAGTTTTGTTTCTGAATTTATACTTTTTTAATCCGGTAATAAAACTTCACTATGTTAGTTGCCTGATCATCAATTAGCATAAATCCATAATAGGAAAACGTTAAGTGACAGCTTCGTTTGCCTATAGAAAAACGATAACCGGGCTATAAAAATCGACCTTGAGGAAGGCGTGCTTTTTATTAGAGATTAAGTAGGTAAATTTCATAATGCTCTTAGTTTATTTCATCACAGGCAAATGGATAGTGGACATAAACCAGGAAGGGATTTTATGGCACTACGATAGTAGGTTATCGATCTAGCTTAGATTTACCGTTTCTTTTAAGAGAGTTTATTTTCAGATTTAATTCATAGATTTTACATAGGCTAGCTGTGTAGTGACAGAACATGGTCTGCTTATGTGACGCTTAACTGCATGGAAATGTTGGCAAGGAATTCCCCGAAGTCCTAGGTGTTCAATATTATCGACTTTAATCACTTCTATCTGTTTTAGTTTTCCGATCCAATCATCAAACTCATCACTATTAATTATTCTTTTAGATAATCATAAATTTTTCGGTTAAGTGGTAATTAGCAAAGATTCCTGTGAGACGACCTTGTGTGCTACAACAACCCTGTATACTTGCAGGAATCTATCAAGTTTTTGGCGCTGTTGCCGGGGATCAGCGTTAATATTACTTAATTCTGTGATTAGGTTAATCTAGATTTTTGTATTTCATTTTCTTTTTCACCCGTTTGGGTAGTTTTTCTTTTGGCTTTTTTCTTCAGGTTTCTTCAAGTTTTACTGGAGGGGAGATGGAAGGACACGTAAGAGGCATCATCGAGGGGATCGTGGTAGTCCAATACGGACCTCGGCACAGGCCGGTCCGGGATTTCTCCATCCCCGATGCAACCCTTGCACAGTTCATTGTGGTACGCCCAACTATGCAAGCAAATAACTTTGAGCTAAAGCCAGCCCTAATCAAGATGGTCCAAAACGAGCCTTTCGAGGGTTCCTCCGTTGAAGACCCAAATCAACATTTGCAAGATTTCCTGGAAATCTGCGACACAATCAAGGTAAATGGAGCCTACGAGGATGCTATCAAACTGCGCCTTTTTCCTTTCTCACTCAAGGACAAGGCGAAGGTGTGGTTGACTGCACAAGCTCCTGGGACGTTTGACACATGGGCTGCCTTATCACAGGCATTCTTGAAGAATTTTTCCCACCCAGTAAAGCCATGATATTAAGGAACAACATCATGGAGTTCAAACAGAAGTCCAATGAATCATTCTACGATGCGCAGGAAAGGTTTAAGGATGCACTATGATGATGCCCACAACATGGCCTTCCTGATTGGGTGATCGTGGAGAAATTTTATGCAGGCTTGTTTGAATCCCTCCGTGCACATGTTGATGCTGCAGCTGGAGGAGTTACTTTAGCTAAAGACGCTGAGGATGTGTATGAACTGTTCGAGCACATCGCCAGCAATAAATTTGAATGGCCAGCCAAGATACCTGGCGGAAAAACTGTCGGCGTTCTTGAACTTGACGCTATGAGCCTGATGAACGCCAAGTTGGATGCCATCTTGAAGATGAATGGGAAAGGACAATCCCATTCTTGTGCTAAGTGTGAAGGAGGTTATCAAGAGTGCTCAGCAGAGGGAGGCTATGAGCAAGCATGCCAAGAGCAAGTAAGTTAAATCAACCAGAGAGTCCAAAAGGACCCTTACTCAAACACCTACAACCCAGGTTGGAGAGACCACCCTAACTTCTCTTGGAAGCCTCAACAGCCCAACCGAAATCAAACCGGAAGGGATCCTCCCGATATCCTCCGAAACAACCTGCACAGGCGTATCAGCCAGCTCCTAAAGATGACTTGCTGTCGCTACTCAAGTCATTTATGGAGGAACAACGGCAAGTCATGAAAAGGCTTTCTAACAAAATCAACAATCTTGAATGTCAGAAAGCACAAGCTGGCCCCAGTTAGGGCAATCTTGGCAGATTACCGGGCAAACCGGAGGTCAACCCTAACGCTCAATGTAATGCAATCACTCTTAGAAGTGGTACTCAATACGAAGAGCGGCAACCACTTCTAGCCCGATAAAAGAAGCAGAGCATGGCCAGGCCACGCAAAAAGACAAGCCTGTGGAGCATGAGCAGGTTGTCTCAACCGAAAAGGGGAAGGCAAAGAAGGATGAAGTTAAGGCTTATGTTCCACCTATTCCCTTCCCTCAACGGCTCAACCCACTGGTTCACGGCAAGAAGTTTGGTCGATTCCTTGAGATCATGAAGAAGCTCTACATTAACATTCCGTTCATCGAGGTCGTGTCCCAGATGCCTACATATGCTAAATTCTTATAGGACATCCTGTCCAATAAGAATAAATTGATTGACTACGGGACAGTAGCCTTGACGGGAGAGTGTAATGCGATCATTCAAAACAAACTTCCAGATCCCGGGACGTTCACTATCCCCTGCGACATAGGGAAAGTTTGCATCGAAAGAGCACTTTGCGATCTTGGTGCAAGTGTTAGTGTGATCCCTTTGTCGATTAGCAAGCAACTCAACCTAGGGGATCTGAAACCCACTGCTATGTCACTCCACCTAGCAGATAGGACGGTCAAGTACCCAGTGGGAATTTCGGAGGATGTTCCTATCAAAACTGGGAACTTCTTCGTCCCGGTTGATTTCGTGGTTCTCGACTTGGAAATAGAACACCACGTACCCATCATCCTAGGACGACCCTTTTTGGCAACTGCTGGTGCCATCATTAATGTCAAGGATAGGAAGCTCTCGCTACAAGTCAGCTCTGAAAAGATTTGCTTCGCTGTTGATGAAGTAATTCGTAAAGGAGTGCCAGACGACTCGTGTTACCGCCTTGACACAGTTGAAATATCAGTTGACAAAAGCTTTTCACAGGAAGGTTGTGCAGACCCACTATTGGCATGCACTGCTCTTAATAAAGGCATTCAGGACCCAAACCCTGAAATAGCAAGCTATGCACACCAACTTAAGGTTTGTCCCTCGCGTCTGATGAAGAAGTCATGAGATTTGCGAAGTTAGGCAAGGTGCTAGAAGACATGACAGAAGAAAATGCTCCGAAGGTTAAGATGAAACCTTTACCTCCTAAGCTCTAATCTCCATTACTGGGAACAAACTCCACACATCCAGGCGACACAAATGTGAGTTTTACTGAGGGAGAGGAAGATAAGTTGCTGAAAGATAAGGAACGACACAAGAAGACAACTGTGTATTCCACCGATGTTCTTATTGGGATTAATCCCTCAGTTTACACTCGTGAAGCTGGCTGAAAAAGAACCAAACACTGGCGCGAGAGTAGCATCCAAAAACAAGACCTCAGAATTGGAAACCGAGTCTTGTTACCTAAGCTTTATCATCCTAGACAGCCTACTGGACAAGAGGTAGTGAAACCATTCCTCGATCCACCCTCAGCATGAGGAGCTCCGAGTCCAGCTACAAGACGTTAAAGAAGCGCTGCGTGGGAGGCAACCCACGATTCTTTCCCTTCTTCCGCAAATAAAAGCCAGCAAGTTCACTATCCTTTAGTTCTTTTGTTGTTTCAATTTATCTTCTTCTAAACATTTTTGGTCCGCAAGCTCATTCTTTGTTAAATATGATTGCTGCCCCAGTTTTGTTTTTTGGAATTTTCTAGCTTATTTTTGTGCAGTGAGGACACTGCAAGTTTTAAGTTTGGGGTAGCTATACTTTCAGCATAGTGGCTGCGGTTTTTTATTTCTTTTTAGCTTTCTGAGCATGATAATAAGTAATTTTCTTCAGTTTATTTTTCGTTTTTTCTTTTGTTTGAATAAATTTTTGCAAGTTATAGATGAACCCGTTGGGCTTAATTGGGCCCAATCCGACACAACTACAACGATTTCTCCGAGTTTCTACGATCAAGTCTCGTGTCCGCTTGCATGAATATTGGGGATGAGTTCCCAAATGGCTGAGTTACGCTTGTTGGTAAATTATTCCAATAGGTTTCAATTCGCTTCTAACCTCTTGACTTTGCTTGTTTTTGTATAAATAAATTTGGCATAAATCTTTTGCATCTTAGAACAGGTTCATAACCAGATTAAAGCAAAATTTTCACAAGGATTATTTTTCAGGGATAGGATTAAGGCATTCTTTTGTAGCCACACACAGACCACATAGCCTACCCATGTATGTACATTGACCATCGCAAACCACTTCGGGCTTTTTTTCTGATAGCCACTATTTTTCATTGATAAACCCACATTCAGCGCCTGTACCCTTTGAACCTATGGCTATCACCATATTTTTTTCATAAATACCCTCCCATGTGCATTTGCCCAAATTCATCTTTCTTTAACATATGCCTAACATCAAGAAAAGTGGTGGTTCATCTACACACAGGCACAACACAAGCAGCCTGTGTTGACATTGGAGAGATAATTTGCCTATGCCTCCAAGCAGAAAAAGACAAAAGAGAGATAGTTCACGAAAAAAAAGAGATACTACACACAGAATTGATGTATCTCACAAAAAAAAAAAGAGAAAAGAAAGAAAGCAACAAAAAACTCTCCATGGCGCACATAATGTTCAATAGAACCATTCCGAAGACACTTTGCTTGGCTATGTTACAGTAAGATTCTCCTTTTGGGCATTAGCTTCTTTTGAATCCCTTTATTCTTTTTTTTTTTCTTTAATCATAACCCAAGTCTCATTTCAACCCAAATAAAGAGCTTTTGATTCCTGTTAAGTCATCGTTGTCATTAGTGGAGATCGGGAAGTGTATCGACATATTTGACCTCATTTTTGTTTTTACATATGCCAAATTCATTATTAATAGCAAACAAAGAGGGAAGTTGTGATTAGAATCAATGGCATTAATTGCATAACAAAATGCATATTCGGATCATCTTGGCACTTGTTCTCACGATTCTTGCAGGTTGGAATTTGAGGCTTCCTTCGTGACTTCTTGGAGAATTCACATGTAACTTTGGTCGGTTGGGGTCTATATATATCTATATATATATATATATATATATATGTATATATTGTATATATTGTATGGAGGTCACGCCACATGCACAAGAAAGAGTCAAAGTGAGATTGTTTGGTTTGATGGTCACGTGACGACATTTCCCCTGCCGTCCACTTTTGCTTGCATCATAATCATCCAAGAGGAGCTTGGTCAAGGACATTTGGCAACACTTGCTTAAAGGAGGGAGTCCACTTCTTGCTGCCTTGCAACGGTTTGAAGTGTGGCATGCAATGCAATTTTGGGGCAAAGAAGGAAGTAGTCTACTGCCACTTTTGGCGCCACTACAAACAATTTCCAACCAATCATTCCCATCTTCCATCCACTATATAAAGACCTGCACATGGAAGCATTTGGCATCAAGTTCTCCTCCAACAATTCATTCGACAATAACACAATTAGCTAGGGAATTTCTAATTTCTTTTGTTACTTTGTAATTTTAGCTTGGCTTTAGCTTTTGGAAAAATTCTATTCATGGAGATTTGTCTCATTTGGTTCAAGGTTGGCTCCTTCTACTTGTAAGTTTATTCCTTCAATTAATTATGCTGAATTATTTCCAAGTAATTGTTATTTTCTTTAACGCTATACCTTGCTATAGTTCTTGCCTAGGATTAGGGGTTGAGCTTGTTAATGTTTTCATGCACATTTAATTAAAGTTTTGTTTCTATATTTATTCTCTTTTAATCCGGTAATGAAACTTCACTATGTTAGTTGCCTGATCACCAATTAGCATAAATCCATAATAGGAAAACGTTAAGTGACAGTGTCGTTTGCCTATAGAACAACATTAACCGGGCTATAAAAACTGACCTCGAGGGAGGCGTACTTTTTATTGGAGATTAAGTAGGTAAATTTCTTAATGCTCTTAGTTTATTTCATCACTGGCAAATGGATAGTGGACATAAACTAGGAAGGGATTTTACGGCACTACAAGAGTAGGTTATCGATCTAGCTTAGATATACTGTTTCTTTTAAGAGAGTTTATTTTCAGATTTAATTCATAGATTTTACATAGGCTAGATGTGTAGTGACAGAACATGGTCTGCTTTTGCGAGGCTTAACTGCATGGAAATGTCGGCAAAAAATTTTTCGAAGTCCTAGGTGTTTAATATTATCGACTTTAATCAATTATATCTGTTTTATTTTTCTGATCTAATCATCAAACTCATCACTATTAATTATTCTTCTAGATAATCATAATTTGCTCGATTAAGTAGTAATTAGCAAAGATCTCTGTGAGATGACCTTGTGTGCTACGACCCTGTATACTTGCAGGAAGCTATAAAGGGTGTAGGCCCAATTGTGACCTCAAGCTTCACCATCCCTAGTACCTCTCTCCTAGCATTATCATAAGCCTTGACCATGGTACAAGAGGGTAAGAAATCCTCGGCTCCCAATCCATTGTCGATCAATATCGAAGGTATTTGATTTCCTTTGGTCAGAACCCTTATGTAAAGTGCATCAACGTGTGTGTTCCTATTTTGGTCTAAATCCTTGTCTGAAAAGGAAATTTGATTGTCAGCTTCTAATGAGGCTATCATATTGGAAAGCACATAAGGTGCCGTGTTAGCTGAAACATGTGCCTTATTCAAAACATGGAGTACTTTCTCTCGGTGAGGGCGAGAAGACATCAGTAAGCTCCAGATCGAAACATTGGCCTGGATCTTCTTCAACTGTTTTATCACTGTGTCTTCTTCAAGTTCTGTTGTCTCCTCAAACTCCTCAATTCGGAGGGGGTTTCTTTTTGCTACTCGTCCATCAACCTCCTCATCACAATCCACATATTTGCTTAAATCGAGCACCATGTAATGTTGCTCAGGTATGCTTTTGGCAAATATGGCATCAATATCCCCATGCAGAGGTAGTGGGTTTGTCTTGGTGTTAGGCTTTGGCGGCAGAACTATTTTATTACGTTCTATTAAGTCCTGAATCTCATGGTAATTCCTGAAACAGGCATCAGGGGCATGCCCAGCCGCTTGGTGGTAATCATAATATTTGTTCGGGTCTCCTTTAATGGGAAAACTTGGCCTCGCCTCCAAAGGTTGCAACAAGTTCTTCTCCACACATTTCTTGAGCATTTTTCCCAGAGGCATCGGGAGGGGAGTGAATTCCTGAAATTTGCCCCTACACGTACAGGAGTTTGAGCAGCCACATAGTTGATCTCAGTGGATTTCTTCCCTTGCGTAGATTCGAAGGTCCTCCTTGAGAGTGCAGAGTCAGTAGGCATTTTAATCCTAGCAAGAGCAATAACGTCTTCAAGTTGTGTTCCTGCCCCAATGAGAGCCTTAAAATTGGCATAGTAATTGCCAACCATGCGATCGTAATAGGTAGGCTGGAGATTCTTGATTACCATTTGCACTTGATCCTCTTCCGTGGGCTTGTCTGAAACGCCCGTGTCCCAATTTATTAATATATAATAGAATTTAACTATAAAATGACTAAATTGCCCTTATCATTCTCGGGACACGAAAATCATCAACTAAACACCCGTATCCCAAACAACCCATTAAATTACTTACAACATGAGAAGTGACCAAAATGCCCTTCTACCCGGGATACGATATCAACAACATGATCATCATTTAATCAAATAATAAATAATACAATGGAATTAAGTACGCAGCGGAAGACAAAAATACATAGCAACTTGCATGCAATGAACCCTATGGATCCGACCCGAGGAGGAAAGCACCGCCACCTGCTGATATGCACCACTGCTCAATGAGCAGTTAACCTGAAAAAGACTGTAAGGGGGTGAGACCAACCACTGTCTCACCGCAAACAAATAAACCAAAGTGTACAAATACAAATCAACCACAAATACACCGATATTAAGCAATAGCAATCACAGTGCACAAACAAGCCACAATACACAACACAAGTCATCATCAGACTTTAAATTTACAGCTGTCTTTAATCATCTTATTATAGTTATACTTTTTCGTTATTAGAGTTCAACATTTTATTAGGGCCCTCTACTGTGTGCGTCGAGCTCGGTCCCGTCTCATGAGACAACCAGGGCTAAAGCCCAAATATAATCAGGGCAAGGCCCAATACAATCAGTGAGAGAGAGAGAGAGATAGACAGAGAGAAAGAGGGAGGTAGAAACGGTCATCACAGACCCATATGCTAAACCGCATATACCATGCTATCCCGCATGCAATCCCGAGGGGTATCACTTCCCGCTCGAACCAACCGGTCAACAGCCCCACAGTAGAATTATTATAGTTCGTTATTCTCAGTTATGCTTAAAGAGTTGTGCCATACGTTATGATCAACAGTGTTGTGTGGATTTAATATCTTATTCTCAAGTCTGGGCCTCCAGCCCACAGTCCACCACACTAACCACAAATCTATATCTCATGTGTTTTAACATAACAAAACAAGTCATGTTCGATAGGCACAATATATCACATCGGACAACAGGTTACATAATCAGGCACACCACATCATAGGTATCATAAACATAACACACTTTGCAAATAACAACATCAGTACATCAGGCATACACGCAGACAGTATTCAGTGTCAAACAAATATTACCACTTTGCATATCATGTTAATTAACCAAGTATTGTAGGCAGTAATGCATACAAGGGTTTATATGTCCTCACCTGGATCATTTAGAAGCTAGAGCTCTATCGATCAACTCCATGAGCACAACCAGTGCCAAAACATATACGCATATATCACTTAAACATGTTTCACTATACATTATGTGATGCAATATTCAGTTTATAAGTAATGATCCTTAACCACGACAAGACATTAAAGTAATAAGTCCAAAGAAATTCCAAACGTGCAAGTCGTGGCTTCAAGGCCAAAACTAATTATGATTCCAAACAAATGGCTTTTGTGGTAAAAATCATTTTCCTTTAAGAAATCAAGGAAAACATCGAGAAGTTGATGTGTAGATATAAAGATTTAATGACATAAAACTTCATGACAAGTCTATTTAACTAGTGTAAGACTTTGGCTATATTCATGCATCGGAAACAAAATTTAAAGCCACTGAAACTTCCAACTGACAATTAAAGTGAACTAACTACTAGGTGTCAATGCAAGCCTCAAAGATTTCATATCAAGATCAAACCCAAGAACTCGGGCCATTTTTCCCAGACCATTCCAGTCAAAACCTCAAACCAAAACATGGTTCCATTACTTCATTAAAACATCTTTATTAAAAACCCCAAGACTTGGAAACGACCTCCTAGCCATGTTGTCCAACACTTAGAACCCCGAATTCAAATAGACATTAATTGTAACACTCTTTTACCATTTTTCGGAAACCCCAAACAATTAAGGAAATAAAAAACCAACCCATTACTATACTTGCTGTCAAGTTCCAAAATAATAACCAACGAACAATTAATTTCCAGCAAGGATATGAACACTTAAGAACACCCAACCGAACAGTTTACCTAACACAACACTCACAAACAGTGACTAACAATAAAGCAGAAATCAAGCTCCCAGAAACCTTACCCGATAAAAGACTTAGCCCGAACCCAGAATCACTGACATCAGATTCCGTTCACCAGCAAACATCCACCCAAGCACACCGAACCAGAAACCATGGCCGAGCACAACCCAAGCTCCACATGCAGCCCGGCACTGTTCGGTCGTTAACGAACCCAGGCTCGCCAGCAACAAACAAAACCCAGATCGGGTTAGTACCTCCAACCACAACAATGAACCCAAACAACCACCAGCCCGTTAGCAAGCAAATGCCAGTCACCAAACAACAACATCCACGCGCATGCCACCGCCATGACGAGCCCAGCCGCCACCCACAGCATCAAAGAACCCATTAACACAAAAACCCGAAATCGACAAAAGAAAAGAGGAGATAAGTAAATGGAAGGGAAGGGGAAAGAGGAACAGAGGACCGCTTACCACAACGGCGGCGAGCTCAAACCCGAGCTCACGAGACGCGCGCAGGTGAAGCAAGCCTTACCCCCTGGTCAAAACGGCGTCATTTTGTTTGGCAAAACGACGTCGTTTTGTCTCCCTCGCACCTCAGGTCAACGCAGCCTTACCCCCTGGTCAAAACGCGAGCCATGCTCGAGTTTTATGTTATGAGCTCCCAATAACGAGGTAGTTTAGGTCAAAACTACCCCAGTACATGTGTTTTACACATTAACTCAAATAAAATTCAATTTTAATCCTGAAATAATGATTACTTCCCACATGGAAATAATAATAATAATAACATTGATAATATTGCCTAAGAATAAAATATTTTCCCAGACCATAAATACCCAGAAATTTCATGAGGGTAAAATTGGAAATTAAATTTTAAAATTCTGAAAATCTATAGAAATTAAATAACAAAAATCCAGAGCATTATAGTTCTACCCCACTTCACAAAATTTCGTCCTCGAAATTTGTAGAAAAAGTCAAGTAACCAAGTTCTTAAGTGACACAATAGGTGTCACCCGGTATCAAGATACCATTGGCCAAAACAACCAAGTAGAACCATCTTGACTATCAATTGCATCTCCAAGCAAGAGCTTCGACATACCAAATCAATCATTGACACAAGACAACATGATCTATAGAGCTTAAGATCAAAGCACTTACCCATGATTTTACTCTAATCATGCTCAACATAAATAATATCAAAATCAATAAACCATTTCATTTATCATCACTCAACCAAATATACTTAGATAACAGGACTCAAAATTGTTACCTAAATAACAAGATCATCACTCCTATTGTGAATACGTCAAGACCAAAAATCCATAATCTATTTCATGTTATGAACCTCAAAGTATTACCTTTTTCACACACCAATTCAGCCAAACTCGTATATAATCCGGATCATACCTTAGGCACTAGAATTCGATTATTTCCGAATCACAGTTATAATTCCATACCATGGATTCCTCAAGACCTAAACATCCTTGCATAACTCATACTTATAAATTTATCGCCCAAGTCACACTTAACATGAAAATCAATGTTTCTTTAATGAAGAAATTAAAACATCATTGTATCTCTCACCAAATGATTTGCTAACTAGCAATTGAATCACAATTCCCGAGACCACCTCAAAATCAAACCTCAATATAAACATACTTCTGACATCCCCATCAACACATGAACTATAACCTCAACAAAAATTCCTAACCAAAACCTTTTGAATCACAACCACAATTAATACTTCAAATCTCAACAAATTTAAGTACCTCAAGTACCATTAAAAGATTTTTTTTTTCCAAATATACTATTCGATCAATCCTCAAATTAATTTAAGAAATTATCCGCTCGAAGTCCAAGCAAGATTTAATCCATATTATAATTCACAAATAATTTCAAATCCTCAAGCTCAGCAAATCAGACCACAAGTAACATGGTCACCATGATCACCAAAATTACAAGAATCCTATCTATAAGAATCACACTATATCATCACTTGATAGATGTAACATCCAAAAACAAACTGATGGTTCTTACTTGTATTGGCTAGTTCCATTTCTGGAACTATAAGACATGTTACCGTAGGAAAGCACCTTCCGACAACAACACAGGGAGAAGCAACAACAGTGTACTCACACAGTCAAGAAACCTAAGCAAAGAATCAAGAGTCTACACCGACTCTAATAAAGCAGTGGATATTCCACAAAACAAACCTTGCAATAGCCTAAGCTGTAAAGGTAAGCATGCCATTTCAACGATAATACCGGGTCATTCCGACCCTCAGCAGGTGCGTGTCCTCCACCGGATCCATAGTGCGACTCACTATATGAATGCATATGACAAATGTAACAAACAACTCGAAAAGGAGCAGACTCATGCACATAAATGCACAAAACCAGCCGATACATCCCTAAACCCTAAACGCCCCGGATTTTCGTTATTTAATTTCTATAGATTTTCGGAATTTTTAAAATTTAATTTCCAATTTTACCCTCACGAAATTTCTGGGTATTTATGGTCTGGGAAAATATTTTATTCTTAGGCAATATTATCAATGTTATTATTATTATTATTTCTATGTGGGAAGTAATCATTATTTCAGGATTAAAATTGAATTTTATTTGAGTTAATGTGTAAAACACATGTATTGGGGTAGTTTTGACCTAAACTACGTCGTTATTGGGAGCTCATAACATAAAACTCGAGCATGGCTTACGTTTGACCAGGGGGTATGGCTGCGTTGACCTGAGGTGCGAGGGAGACAAAACGACGGCCGTTTTGCCAAACAAAATGACGCCGTTTTGAGCACCAGCCGAACCCTATGATGCAAATTACCTAGACAAGCTTGGATATGGCAAGCTTATCTTCAGAGGCATCAAAGAGGAGCATCGATCTCACAAGAATTTCAAGAAGAGTTGGACATCAAAGCCAAGGACGCGAAGAACGCGTGCAGAAATTTCTGGACCGTGCAGTGTTGGAAATAAATTCATATCTCGAGCTTTAAAACTCGGATTGTTGCGATCTTGGACTCTCTGGAGAGATAAGACAAAGATCTACAACTTTCATGTTGAACCCAGAAGCTAAATCGGCCGTTTTCCTTTATTAAAATGCGCTTGAAGTCGACGGACAGATTCTGTCCGGAAATTCGGTTTCGTTTTTTTTTATTATTTGGGCTAAAGTGTTTTTAGTTGGATTTTATTATTTGTTGGGTTGTAATTTCGTCTTGGACTATATTTGGGTTATTTTTTGTGGGCTTTAGTTCAGTTATTTGGTTTTTAATTGTAAGGTTTTTAATTAGTGTCCAAATTATGTGGGCTCAATTAAAAACCTAGTCCAATTAGGGTTAGGGTTTCGGTCACTTTAGGGTTAGGAATAGGGTTTGGCTGACTTGGCCCTATTAGGTGACGACCTAGGTTAGTATAAATACTATCTTTACTTTCAGAATTAGGGGATGACGAATTTCAATAAAAAAAAACGGTTACTCTTTGAGAGTTTCTTTTCTGTTTGAGTGATTCAAACAAAACCCTAGGGTGCTGATTCTCTAGGAAAACCTTGTGTGCTGATTCACTAGGTTTATTATAGGGATTAGATTTACATATCAGATTGCAAATCAGTGAGGCGTGAATTCTAACTCCTTTGGTGTTGTTTTCTGATTTCTTGTTGATTGGGAACAGGTGACGACATCTCCTTTTGGTGATTCTCAATTCCTTAATTCGTTTTCATGCTGACTTGAGGAGGAATAAGGAGTGGTGGATTGCTTAGTTTTATTGAGATTGAGGTCGGGACCACAATTTGATTCAGTAGGAATTCTGGTGCTGATTCTAGGGTTCCTGCCGTATCATCTTTTGGTAGCGGAGCAGGTTTCAATCAATCATATCTTTTTCGTTTTTGTTGTTGTAATTGTGTTTTCATTCAATTCGTGGTCTGTTCTTGTTGTTTTTCAATTTTTCAGTTCGTGCTACAGTAAACCCTAGTCGACATTGTTCATCGCTACAGTAAACCCTAATCGTTACTGTTCGGTTTTTACTGTTCATAGCTACTGTTCATCGTCGATACTGTTCACCAAAAAAAAAGAGTCAAATTTTATTATTTCTTTTACTGTCGACATATTCTAAAAAAAAAAAAAGAGAGAGAAAGCCAAGCAAAACTCAAGGCTTGTCGACTTGTGCAAAATTAGGGTTTCTGAAATTGTTGTTCTTGCTGATTGGAATTGCAATTTTGGAAATTTAATTGCTGGGGCTGACTTGAGGCCAAATTGTTGTTGGTCAATTTTGGGTTGATTGGCTGAATTTGGATTGACTGGAAGTGTTGGAAGTTGTTATTTGTGGAATTGGAGTAATCGATTTGTAGGGAAAAAGGGTTACAAATTGATTGTGTTGTTGTTGTTTTGTAAGTGATTTGACTTACAAAATTTCTGCAGGAATTCGGTTTTTCTTTTCTGTTACTTGTCGAATTGTGCTTCTCTTTGTGTTGGGTGATTATTGTTTCAGAATTGCTCAACTGTGCCAATATTCAATCACATACAAGTCTTGTTTTGTGTGTGATCTTTCTTTTCTTCTTGGAGTCTATTTTGCCTCTAGAATTGTTAACCTATCTTTCTTTCTATTAGGGTTTCTTATATTCCTTAGAATTACTTCACTGATTTCGTTGGTTTGATTTGTTTATCTGAATCCTGACTAATAAACCAAAGTTGAATCAGGAGAGGTAAAAGGCTGAGTGATTACATCAATTGCCAAGAGTGTAAACACGTGAGGAATTATTTTCTACTAACGCTTTCTTGCAGGATAACTTCATGGAATATTCGAGATACATTAGTGGAAGATACTGTGATGAAGAAGAATTCGATAGACGCAATACACTCAAACTTCAGAAGATGCCCGAAGCTCAAAAAGTTATTTACTATACTAGATGTTGTGTGAAGGAAAAAGGTTGTAACCTGAAAGTTGATGCGGGAAGATATACCAACTTGGTGAGTACACATATGGTGGACACGCTAGGATTGGAGTGTATGATGCATCCAAGACCCTATCAACTAAGAGGGAAGAATGTCATGAGAGAGATCAAGGTAACTAAACAAGTCCTTGTTTCTTTTTCCATTGGGAGGTATTCCGACCAAGTGTTGTGTGATGTTGTGCCTATGGTTGAGAACCATATAGTGCTCGGTAGACCCTGGCAATTTGAAAGGAGAGTGGCTCCTGAGAGAGATAAGAGTAGGTACTCATTATACATGGGGGATCAGAAGTTTTTCCTTCGGCCATTGTCTCCACAAGAAGTCAGTGAAGATCAATTGCATATTAGAGGAAGAGTGGCAGCATGGCGAGCTGAGCTGGCCGCAGCTCAAGCCAAGCTTGTGGAAGAGAGGAAGGTTGAGAACCTTGCAAAAGGAGAGTTAGAGAGGGAGGCTGAGAGCCTTGCAAAAGGAGAGCTAGAGAGGAAGGCTGAGAGCCTTGCAAAAGGAGAGGAGAGCTCAAAAGAAAAATTTGAGGAGAAAGAAAAGGAAGAGAATGCCGAGAGAGAGAGAAGAAAAGGGTTAAAAGAAGTCTCAAAAGAAATTGTGTTAAAGGGCTCAAATGAGAGAGAAGTGAGGGTTGAATATGAGAGGAAAAAGAGTTTGCTTGTACTTTTGTACAAGGAAGCTTGGTTTAAAGCTAACCTTAACCCTTGTCTTTCTAGATGTGATGTGTTTCTTTTGCAGGTTTCTAGGAATGCTTGTAATGTAGGATTGCCGGTCCTAAAGGAAGAGGGAATTACACATGGGGCGCTGTTTACAATCACAAAGGAGCATCAGATTGCTAATTACTTGTTGCTTGATCCGGGAGGGGAAGCTAGGCGCGACAAGCTTGATCCTCCACGCATAACATTTGATTTGCAAGGTGAGTATATTGTTCGAACTAATTTCAATATCACTGACATTCCTTCTATTGATTTTGTAGGCATCGATTCGAGGACGAATCGCTTTGAGGAGGGAGGGAATGATGCAAATTACCTAGACAAGCTTGGATATGGCAAGCTTATCATCAAAGACATCAAAGAGGAGCATCGATTTCACAAGAATTTCAAGAAGAGTTGGACATCAAAGCGAAGGACGCGAAGAACGCGTGCAAAAATTCCTGGACCGTGCAGTATTGGAAATAAATTCATATCTCGAGCTCTACAACTTAGATTGCTGCGATCTTGGACTCTCTGGAAAGCTAAGACGAAGATCTACAACTTTTATGTTGAGCCCAGAAGCTGAATCGGTCGTTTTACTTTACTAAAATGCGCTTGAAATCGATGGTCAGATTCTGTCCGGAAATTCGGTTTAGTTTTTTATTATTTGGGCTAAAGTGTTTTTAGTTGGGTTTTATTATTTGTTGGGTTTGTAATTTCGTCTTGGACTATATTTGGGTTATTATTTGTGGGCTTTAGTTTAGTTAATTGGTTTTTTATTTGTAAGGTTTTAATTAGTGTCCAATTAATGTGGGCTCAATTAAAAACCAGGTCCAAACTAGGGTTAGGGTTTCGACTAAACCTAGTCTGCTGGGGTTAGGGTTTCGGTTACTGTTCACTAGAGGGCTGGCCGGCCTAGGGTTAGTATAAATAGCATCTTTTAATGATTTTGCAAGGGTTAGACATTCTGAAAATAAAAATTACGGCTTTCTCTTTGAGAAATTCCTTTCTGTTTGAGTGATTCAAACAAAACCCTAGGGTGCTGATTCTCTAGGAAAACCTTGTGTGCTGATTCACTAGGTTTATTATAGGGATTAGATTTACATATCAGATTGCAAATCTGTGAGGCGTGAATTCTAACTCCTTTGGTGTTGTTTTCTGATTTCTTGCTGATTGGGAACAGGTGACGACATCTCCTTTTGGTGATTCTCAATTCCTTAATTCGTTTTCATGCTGACTTGAGGAGGAATAAGGAGTGGTGGATTGCTTAGTTTGATTGAGATTGAGGTCGGGACCACAATCTGATTCAGTAGGAATTCTGGTGCTGATTCTAGGGTTCCTGCCGTAGCACCCTAGGTGTTAAATTCCTTCTTTTCTCTCTCTCTCTCCTCTCTTTTCTTTTCTTTTCTTCTCCTCTACCGATTTCGACTGCCCACCCTCTCACCCCACACGAGCTCTCTCTTCTCTTCCTCTTCCTTTTCACTCAAACCCGCCACCATCATCTCATCTCTCTTCTCTCTCAAATCGAGCCACCACCGCCGCCGCTTCCTTCTTTACTTCAGGAAGTAGTGCCGTAGTTGTCTTGCTTCATGCACAGGGAGGAGCCGCTTGTGGAGTATCTGCGACGGAGGACCGGGAAGCTTGCTTCACCTGCGCGCGTCTCGTGAGCTCGGGTTTGAGCTCGCCGCCGTTGTGGTAAGCGGTCCTCTATTCCTCTTTCCCCTTCCCTTTCATTTACTTATCTCCTCTTTTCTTTTCTCGATTTCGGGTTTTTGTGTTGATGGGTTCGTTGATGCTGTGGGTGGCGGCTGGGCTCGTCATGGCGGTGGTGTGCGCGTGGATGTTATTGTTTGGTGGCCGGTGTTTGCTTGCTAACGGGCTGGTGGTTGTTTGGGTTCGTTGTTGTGGTTGGAGGTACTAACCCGATCTGGGTTTTGTTTGTTGCTGGCGAGCCTGGGTTCATTAACGACCAAACAGTGCCGGGCTGCGTGAGGAGCTTAGGTTGTGCTCGACCATGGTTTCTGGTTCGGTGTGCTTGGGTGGATGTTTGCTGGTGGACGGAATCGGATGTCAGTGATTCTGGGTTCGGGCTGAGTCTTTTATCGGGTAAGGTTTCTGGGAGCTTCATTTCTGCTTTGTTGTTAATCACTGTTTGTGAGTGTTGTGTTAGGTAAACTGTTCGGTTGGGTGTTCTTAAGTGTTCATATCCTTGCTGGAAATTAATTGTTCGTTGGTTTTTATTTTGGAACTTGACAGCAAGTATAGTAATGGGTTGGTTTTTTATTTCCTTAATTGTTTGGGGTTTTTGAAAACATGGTAAAAGAGTGTTACAATTAATGTCTATTTGAATTCGGGGTTCTAAGTGTTGGACAGCATGGCTAGGAGGTCGTTTCCAAGTCTTGCGGTTTTTAATAAAGATGTTTTAATGAAGTAATGGAACCATGTTTTGGTTTGAGGTTTTGACTGGAATGGTTTGGGAAAAATGGCCCGAGTTCTTGGGTTTGATCTTGATATGAAATCTTTGAGGCTTGCATTGACACCTAGTAGTTAGTTCACTTTAATTGTCAGTTGGCAGTTTCAGTGGCTTTAAACTGAATATTGCATCTTATAATGTATAGTGAAACAAGTTTAAGTGATATATGCGTATATGTTTAGGCACTGGTTGTGCTCGTGGAGTTGACCGATAGAGCTCTAGCTTCTAAATGATCCAGGTGAGGACATATAAACCCTTGTATGCATTACTACCTACAATACTTGGTTAATTAACATGATATGCAAAGTGGTAATATTTGTTTGGCACTGAATACTGTATGCGTGTATGCCTGATGTGCTGATGTTGTTATTTGCAAAGTGTGTTATGTTGATGATACCTATGATGTGGTGTGCCTGATTATGTAACCTGTTGTCCGATGTGATATATTGTGCCTATCGAGCATGACTTGTTTTGTTATGTTAAAACACATGAGAAATAGATTTGTGATTTGTGTGGTGGACTGTGGGCTGGAGGCCTGGACTTGAGAATAAGATATTAAATCCACACAACACTGTTGATCATAACGTATGGCACAACTCTTTAAGCATAACTGAGAATAACGAACTATATAATTCTACTGTGGCGCTGTTGACCGGTTGGTTCGAGCGGGAAGTGATACCCCTCGGGATTGCATGCGGGATAGCATGGTATATGCGGTTTAGCATATGGGTTTGTGATGACCGGTTCTACCTCCCTCTTTCTATCTCCCCCTTTCTACCTCCCTCTTTCTCTCTGTCTATCTCTCTCTCTCTCACTGATTGTATTGGGCCTTGCCCTGATTATATTTGGGCTTTAGCCCTGGTTGTCTCATGAGACGGGACCGAGCTCGACGCACACAGTAGAGGGCCCTAATAAAATGTTGAACTCTAATAACGAAAAAGTATAACTATAATAAGATGATTAAAGACAGCTGTAAATTTAAAGTCTGATGATGACTTGTGTTGTGTATTGTGGCTTGTTTGTGCACTGTGATTGCTATTGCTTAATGCCGGTGTATTTGTGGTTGATTTGTATTTGTACACTTTGGTAGTGGTTGGTCTCACCCCCTCACAGTTTTTATCTGGTTAACTGCTCATTAAGCAGTGGTGCATATCAGCAGGTGGCGGTGCTTTCCTCCTCGAGTCGGATCCATAGGGTTCATTGCATGCAAGTTGCTATGTATTTTTGTCTTCCGCTGCGTACTTGATTCCATTGTATTATTTATTATTTGATTAAATGATGATCATGTTGTTGATATCGTACCCCGGGTAGAAGGGCATTTTGGTCACTTCTCATGTTGTAAGTAATTTAATGGGTTGTTTGGGATACGGGTGTTTAGTTGATGATTTTCGTTTTCCGGGAATGATAAGGGCAATTTAGTCATTTTATAGTTAAATTCTATTATATATTAATAAATTGGGACACAGGCGTTTCAGTTGGTAGCAGAGCCGATCTCACTCCACTTTCGGGTGGGCTTGCGCCTTATGGTCCGTTTCTCAGGGGTTTATACTGAGATTACGATCGGCACAGCCCGGTGATCGGGGTGCCACTTTGATTTAAATTGGGCTCCCCTCGCGAGGACGCGAGATCTAAAGGAGGGGAGAACGTGATGACCCAATCCCACATTGGAAGAGAGTGAGAGAGGTCTTGGGCATATATGCACCAAGTTGTTGGCTACCAAATAACTTCAAGCTTAAGCTTTTGGGCCAGGTGGCTTCGGTCCAGCTTTGGAAGTTATTATAGGCCAGTTGACCACTTGGGGCGTGACACTGTCCCCCACTAAGGAGGCCTTGTTATGCCACCTTGTAATGAATGCAGAGAAGGTCTCCTGGGCTTCTTGTTTAGTTGTTTCCAGATGTCTCTTGATCACATCCACCTCAATGTTATAACTGTACTGCTTTAAGAATTCATTACAAAAATCCTCCCACTTACTGACACGGCTCTCATCCAAGGTCATAAACCATTTCAAGACGGCTCCAGACAAATTTCTTTGAAATAATTGGGCCATCAGCTCAGGTCCTACTACCAAAGGTTGCAGCATTTTGACATAAATCTTCAAGTGGGTAGTGTGGCATTCGGTCCCACTAAACTTCTCCATTCTGGCATTTTAAACTTCTCGGGCAGACGAGCTTCAGAAAATAAGGATAATCGATCAAGGTTCCATTCATCCTCCTTTCTCTTCATGCTCTTTACTCATTCTTCAAGCCTTTTGAATTTCTCTTTGTTCACTTTAGGTGCTAGGGCCGTTGAACCATCATCCTGGACTACCTCAGCGTCCTTTCCTAACTCTGTCCCTGAAGATTGTCCTCCATTACTCCCAGAAGACGTGGCTTTCAGCTCCAACAGTGCTTGCAACAAGGCCTTCAGATCAGTCCCCTTCATCAAAGACAAGGTGATACGACAACACTACCAGAACAAAGCTAGATAGCACCTCCTTATCAATCGAGTCACCAAGATCAGAAATCAATTCAACCGAAAGCTTTAGTAATTACCTCTATCACCTCAAAACACAACAAAGGCGTTAAGAAACAATAGAATAATAAACATAAGGAATGTTGTAAACGCCACAAGCAATTCAATTACTTGATAAGTAAACACAATCCCTAAAATAAACAAGAGAGAAATCCTTCTAACTTGCAAAATAAGGTTTAAAAGAACCTCTAACTTATTAGCAAAATAACTATCAATAAACAATATTCATCATCCGTTGAAAAATGAACTCCAAAGGTCCTATTTATACTAGTCTAATACTAAACTCCAATGGACTTGGACTAAGTAATAAATAACAAAATAAAAATCCAAAGTCGGCAAAACAACCAACTCTTATTCTTAATGGACTTGACTTTTGACTAGCTAATTAAAAAGGACCATACAAATTGGCCCATGGCGCAAACAGTAGAAAAAAGCAAACAGTAGAAAAAATAACTCCCATGGCGCAAACAGTACAAATTGGCCCATGGCGCAACCAACTCTTATCCTTCCAGGCTTGCCTCCGTTTGCATCATTCCCTCCCTCCTCAAAACGATTCGTCCTCGAATCGGTACCTACAAAATCAATAGGAGGAAATTCAGCAACATCGAAAGTAGTGTGAACACTATACTTACCTTGCGAACCAAGCGTTATGTACGAAGGATCAAGCTTGACACGCTTAGCTTCTCCTCCCGGATCAAGCAACATGCAACTAGCATTAGTTTGTTCCTTCCTAAATAATAACTCAAAAGTATGCATAACAAGTAATTTATATGGATGATAATCTGTGAAATAAGCATACAAAATACTCATCATCTTGTCCAATTTAGGCATTACAGTCATAGAAAAGGAACTTAAAACCTGATGCTCCCTTTTGATTGTAATCGGCGCCCCATGTATAGATCCATCTTTTCCTAGGGCCGGCAATCTTTTAGGACAAGCATCCTTAGGAACCTGCAAAAGAAACACATCACATCTAGAAAGACAAGAGCTAAGGTTAGAATTAAACCAAGCTTCCTTGTACAAAAATACAAACAAACTCTTTTTCCTCTCATATTCAACCCTCATTTCTCTCTCATTTGAGCCTTTTAACACAATTTCTTTTGAGGCTTCTTTTATCTATTTTCTTCTCTCATTCTCGGCTTCCTCTTTCTTTTCTTTCTTATTTTTTTTGAACTCTCCTCTCTTTTTGCAAGGCTTTCAACCTTCCTCTTTAGCTCTCTTTTTGCAAGGCTCTCAGCCTTCCTCTCTTCCTTACTAGTGTGACAAGAATCGGCCTCTTTCTCCTTTTGCCATGCTTCCACTTGACTTTTAACATGCAATTGATCCCCATCAACTTCCTTTAGAGGCAAGGGTGCAAGTGAAACTCTCCTTTCTCCCATGGTAAAAGAGTACCAATTCTTGAACCCATCATGCACAACTCTTCTATCATATTGCCATGGTCTCCCAAATAACATATGGCATGTATTCTTAGGCACAACATCAAACAACACCTGGTCAAAATACTTACCAATGGAAAAAGAAACAAGGACTTGTTTGGTTACCTCAATTTCTCCCATGTCATTCGTCCAATCCTAAACTTTCCACCATATATGTGCTCATCATGTTGGTGTCGCTTTCCCCATCAATTTTAACACTCATAGCCTTCTCATTCACCAAGCTTCTTGTATAGAAAAGTTTTTCCCTTTGCTCAACACCATCGTCCTTGACTTGAGCATTAAGCACATGCTTATCCATCCGATCAATCGTTTTTTTAAATGACATATCCAATCGTCGGAATAACTCCTGGATATCCGCCAAAGAAGCAGGCCTATCATCATCATTGCTCCTCCAGATCCAACCATGATGTAATACCTGCAAGAAACTTGTTAGTAGAAAAAGCTCCTCACGTGTACCTCTCGTGTTTATCTGTCATGGCAATGGATGACACACTCGCCTTTTACCTCTCTTGAAATCTCACTGTGTTTATTCTTTGGGATCAGTAACACTTAATCAAATAATAAACAACCTGCAACACTTCAAGAAAGAATCAAAGAAATCCTAACAAGAATATAGACAATTCAACTCTAAAGGCAAAATTAACTCCTGAAGGAAAAGATTGTCACACACAAAGAACAAGAAAATTGCATGTGATGATTCTTGTAGTAATTGAACAATAAGAAACAAGGATTGCTCAGTTAGAAAGGCAGAAAAGAAAACACAACAAATAAGCAGAATTAAAGAAAGTTACCCAACTAGATACCCTAACAACCTGCGGAAAGTATCCACCAATTTTTCTACAACACAACACCCACCTTGCCGAATACTCAATTCTTCAACCTTCTTTTTTTAAAAAAAATAATATATAGAATGGTGTAGACTTTCTAACGCAGTTAGTAAAGGTGCATTTGGAACGCGGGACAGAGACGGGCGCGTTGGGACAGTGTCCCAAAGGGGAGATGTTTGGATCACGGGACGAACTGTTCACGCGGGACGCGAGTCCTTTTAATTTGGGACAAAACTGATTTTTTCCGTCCCAAAGAAAACGAGGGGACAGAGTCCCGTCCCAAGAACAATACTGTTCACTTTCCCATTTTATCCTTGTCAAATTTTCGAATTGCTAAAAAAACCAAGGATATAAAAAATACAAAATAAACAAAATCTATTCATTCCCCTCTTTCTTCTTCCCCCGCTCCCCGCTTCTCTCCTTTCTTTTTTATTTTCCTTTTTATTTTTCTTTCTTCATCGTACTGTCTTTTCCTCTTCTCCATAATTTTTTTGCTCAACTCCTCCAGATCTACTTGCAATGGCGGCATGATAACAAAAGAAGAGGGGAAGTGGGGGAGGAGGGGACGAGGAAAAGAGGAGAAGGCGGGGGAGGAGCAGAGGTGGCGGCGATGGTAGGATGAGGCTCTATCGTTGACGGGGGTGGTGTTGACGGCGGTGGTGAGAAGGAGGAGAGGAGGAGGCGAATTGGAAGTGGAAGACCTGGTTTTGATTTAGTCTTAGGCAAACGGTGGTGGTGGTGGTGATGGTGGTGGTGGTGGTGGTTACGAGGAAAAGTGAAGAAGAAGAGGAAGAGATGGAGGGAGTAGACGATGTGGGAAAAAATTATATTAGAAAAAAAAATTAAATTAACTAAATATTTAAGAAATTATGTTTTTTATTTTTAAAAAAAATTAACAAAATTATTTTGAGATGAGGAGAGGGAAGAGTGTGAAGGCCAGAATTGTTTTTTTTTCGTTTTCATATTTTTAAACTAGAAAACATCAACATTTAATTTGGCTAAATCTTAGGTAGTAATTGTGCAAGGAGACTTTTTTCCTATTATATTTTCCTAAATTAAAAAATTAACATTTATTTTGTCAAAATTTCAAATAAGTTCGCATGAGAAGATTTTTTCCTTTTATATTGTTCTAAATTAGAAAATCAACATTTGATTTCTCAAGATGTAAGTAATTGCACAAACAGGATATTTGCTTCCTTTTTTATTTTTAAAAATTAAAAAATCACCATTTGATTTGTCAAAATCTCTAGGGTGAAATGTTTTTCCTTATTTACTTTTCTAAATTAGGGAAAGAACATTTGAATTTGATTTGTCAACATTTCTATTAATTTTATGTACCTATAACTTATGAATTTGATTTGGGAGAAATGAATATCTTCTCAACTATTTCTTAATTTTATATTTAAATTATGATATAGATATTGTACACAACAATAAAATTTCATATATTGATTATATTTTAAATTGTACATATTAACTATGTATTCATCATTTGGTATATTGACAAATTTATTAATTTTAATATTCAAATTACAATCAAAGCACAATCAAAATAAATTACCTACTAAAATTATATGTGTTGTTTAAAGCCTAAATTTGGCTATATTGCATGGTTAAATAATTTCTACAACATTAAGGGCAATGTTGACATTGCAACCTTTAGTCCCGTCCTGTGTGCAGCTAACCATACATAATTCAGTACAACAGTCTCATTTAGTGTCCACCATACCAAACGCCATATTGGACAGAATAATTGTTCAGTCCAGTTCCGTCCAGTCCAGTCCAGTCCCGTCCTGTCCAGTGAACCAGTAGTAGCAAACACGATTGACTTTATTTTTTTAATATATATGTTGAATCGTCCACTGCCAACAAAAAGCTTATGCAAAGTAAAACAATACTATTGGCTGATTCACACAAGTCGATACGCAATCAGCCAACTCACACTTCTTTTTTTTTTTGGTTATAGGAATCAACTAAGGCAACAACAACTTCAATTTCTTAAATTTGAAAGAAGACAAAAAGGTAACACTACTCAATCATGTCGACAGCTTACAAAGACACCACCCGAAACCTTTTTTTGTTTTTTTTAAATATAATTCGGCAACTAAAAATAACTCAAGAACGGAAAAGAAATTGTGGAAAAGTAAAGGGATACATAGTTGCAATTGATACCTAGGCTCCGCTACTAAGATGATACGGCAAAACTACCAGAACAAAGCTAGATAGCACCTCCTTATCAATCGAGTCACCAAGATCAGAAATCAATTTAACCGAAAGCTTTAGTGATTACCTCTATCACCTCAGAATACAACAAAGGCGTTAAGAAACAATAGAGTAATAAACAGAAGAAATCTTGTAAACGCCACAAGCAATTCAATTACTTGATAAGTAAACACAATCCCTAAAATAAACAAGAGAGAAATCCATCTAACTTGCAAAATAAGGTTTAAGAGAATCTCCAACTTTATTAGCAAAATAGCTATCAATAAATAATATTCATCATTCGTTGAAATATGAACCCCAAAAATATTATTTATACTAATTTAATACTAAACCAGTAATAAATAATAAAATAAAAATCCTAAGTCGGCAAAACAACCAACTCTTATTCTTAATGGACTTGACTTTTGACTAGCTAATTAAAAATGACCATACAAATTGGCCCATGGCGCAAACAGTAAAGAAAAAGAAAAGAACCCAAATCCAAATTGTATTACTAATGTGTAAGACTAGTGGACGACTAAAGACGACTAAAGTAATTAATTAAAAAGAACCTAGCCCACTTTACTCCCAATTTAAATGGCTGCACTTGGACTTATTTAATAAAAAATCCTCCTTAGCTAATAGTGGACTGCATGGGCTGCATGAATCATAAGTCCACCAAACAACCAAATTAATTGAAGTATTTGACTAATTAAATAATCAACCCAAAGTTGATTTCCCTCCATGATAAGCACTCTTTCGGTGTGTGCACATGCGTAAGTTCCTCTTCAAGATTTTCATCTCTTTTTGAATTTCTTGTGAGTATAATTTTTGGACATGACTCGGAAAGTGAGCTTGTAATGATGAACTTTAAGTTTGTTAGAATACATCCAAGCTCCATGCTTCTCGCGATTACCGTCTCCAACGTAACCTTGGCGCATATCATTCTCCAACCTTCCAAGCTTGTCTCCGTTTGCATCACAAGGTCTCCTTGGCCACAACTAATTCCTCTTCTCCCATTTTGTTAATGCTCATGTTATCCTATTATTTAAAGGACGGGTGTATAAGGATCCTGGATGGCAAAGGGTTTGCGGCAAGACATATTCTGTCTTTTTTTGTTGTTTTTGGGTTTAAGTTTATTGAAGCGAGAGGCACTCTATTTACACATACTTAAATTCACAGCAATCACATAGGAATACATGAACCATTTATTGATTTATAATGCATGAGATGCTCAGGGTATGCAGCTGGTTAGGGGCTAAAAAGACTGTTGCAAAGGGGCAATACCCATCGTTGCTAAGCAGCGAGAAACGGGTGCACTCAAGCCACTAAACTCGCAGGACAGTATGTAGCGGACTTGGATTTCCTCGCCCTCTCACAGTAGAGGCTTCATACAATTTTCATGAATGCAAGGCACGTATGATGACATATAAAAAAAAAGGGCACACAATAAACCCAAAGATTGCACAAGGTTTCTTAAACCCTCTATGTCTGAAATGTTCGTGTCCCAATTTATTAATGTAAATTACAAATTAATTATAAATTGACCAAACTGCCCTTATCATTCCCGGGACACCCGTATCCCAAATTATTCATTAAAGAATATACATCATGTGAAGTGACCAAAATGCCCTTCTACCCGGGATACAATATCAACAACAAAATCAATGAACATTTATACAACAAATTACACAACAACGAGTATGCAGCGGACTCTATGGATCCGACCCGAAGAGAGGAAAGCACCGCCACCTGCTGATATGCACTTCTGATCATCGATCAGCTAACCTGTATAAAGCTGTGAGGGGGTGAGACCAACCACTGTCTCACCGCAGACAAATAAACCAATAATATACAAAACAAATCAACTACAAGTACACCGGCAATGGCAACAGCAAACACAGAGCACAACAATTCACAATACATAACACCAGTCATCACCAGACTTCAACCATCACTATCATTACTTATATTATTATCTTTGTTATTAAGGTTAAGCATTTTATTTAGGGCCCTCTACTGTGTGCGTCGAGCTCGGTCCCGTCTGATCAGACAACCAGGCACGAAGCCCAAATAAACCAGGCACGAAGCCCAAACAAATCCAGAGAGAGAGAGAGAGAGACAGAGAGAAAGAGGGAGGTAGAAAGGGGGAGGTAGAAAGAGGGAGGTAGAACCGGCCATCACAGGCCCACATGCAAACCCGCATGCCATCCCGAGGGGTATTACTTCCCGCTCGAACCAACCGGTCAACAGCCCCACAGTAGAATTATTATTGTATGTTATTCAATTACGCTTAAGGAGTTGTACCATACGTTATGATTCAACAGTGTTGTGTGGAATTTAATATCTTATTCTCAAGTCCGGGCCTCCAGCCCACAGTCTACCACACAAACACAAATCCATAAATCATATTATTTAGCATAACAACCAAACATGCTCAACTGGAAAATCATATTACACCGGCACACAATTCACTTAATCAGGCATACCGCATCAAAGATAGCATCAATATATACACTTTGCAATTAACAACATCAGCACATCAAGCAAGCATGCATATAGCATTCAAGACCAACAATTTATACCACCAAAACAATTAACCGAGCATTGTAAGCAGTAATGCATACAAAGGTTTATAAGTCCTCACCTGGGCCATATTAACTGTCTCGGAAACCGAAGCCTTGCTCTGCCCGACATATCCTATAGTCGTAACATCCTACGAATTTACACATCACATAAGCTGCTTACTCACGACAAACGAATGATCATGCTAATGTTGTGTTCTTAAACATAATCAGTACACTAGGCCCGTTACTAAGAGATCTGAGTCTAAGCCTAAATCAAATCCAATTTAATAACAAGGCGTAAAGCCCACCTTATTAACCCACCTTTAAACCCCGTTATACAGTTGGTTTTGTAGCCCGATTCTTACGGAGTCCATATTACCATTTAAGGTTCAGCGTATAACCACCGAACCTAAAACCATGTCCAATCCTTCTTCAACCCAAAATAATCAATTTTATTAACAGACGATGCTGAGATCTAGAAACTCATTACAACTAGGCAGTCCATTTAGAAACCAAGAGCATAGAATGCAGAGTTTTATGGTGCCAATCCTCAAGGCAAATCTACTAAACTGGAAAAGAATTGCTTTGAATTATTAATCTTGCACTGAAACACGTCAAAAACCATTATTTCTTCCATCGCACACTTAGCGTAAATTAGTGACTAATAAATGTAAATATTTAGGATAAACAGTGCACCTACATATGATGATTCGATGGAAGTGAATTTCAAAACAAAGTAAACCCATGTGAGACGCACTCTAATGGACTTGAATTCACATGACTGTAAAACAAGACCCCACAATCAAAAGTACACGTGCCAACTCCAAAATCAAAAGAATATGTTCAACATGCCCAGAAACATGGCTTTTGACTATACCGTCTAAAACGAGATTGTGCATAACAGAAACTAGTAAATTTTCATGACACCCCACACCCACATGTACACAAGAGCCGACACCCTTAAACTAGTAAATTTCCATAAACTTGCAATTCTGTAAAGCGAGATTAGATTATACCTAGGCCATATTAATTTGTTAATAGGATAGAAACGGCCAACACAAAAACAACACTAATATTTAACGCGTCATGATCGGGAAAGGCAAAGAAAAGAGTCGTCGGAGCACTAACCGGAATTTGTATATGTACAAACAGTAGTGGCCCGAACCTAGCAGGAACACTGCCGGAGAAGCCCATCACTGTCGTCGTCCGTAACAACACAGACACTACATGACCCGACCTCCGACACGCACGCAATTCCAACCCCATACAACAACACACACCACCACCACCATTGACGAGCCCAGCCGCCACCATCCTCAACCAACCAACAAAACGAAGAAGAGGGAAGAAGAGAGGCATCGACCCGAACACAGACCCGCCTCAAACAACCACCACCGAGCTCCACACCCAATGAACAACACAACAAACCCATTCAGTTCAAAATCCATCAATCAACTATCCACAAAACGTGAAGAAGCAAAGGAAGCGAAGAGAAAAGGAGAAAAAGGCATCAGTGGCTTACCCCATAACCGACGGTGACTACTTCAGCAGCCGTTTTCTCGTGTCGCTCGCACGCAAGAAATGGAGCAGAGCCTCGACTCTCTCCCTCGCTAAGCCCGCTCGTCCTTCCTCCCGAGTCGGAGCGACAGGGCGACGCTTCCGGTGCAGGCGACATGGAGACGGAAGCGAGGCGAGCTGAGTTGTGGAGAAAAAGAAATAAAAGGAAAGAAAAGGTATTTGAAAGAGGAAGAGAATCGGAAAGTAACCATGAACCCACGATTAGAAGGAGAAGGATCCGGGAGCAAGCATGGGAGAGAAGGAGAATGGGGAGGGCGGCGGAAGAGCAGTGACCAGAAAGAAAACCCAAAGGAAAAAAAACGAAAGAAGAATAGAAGAGAGGAAGGGGTTAGGGTTGGCCGGCCTAGACCAAAACGACGTCGTTTTGGTCTAAGGCGCGGTCAACTCCCTCCCAGTCAACGCGCGCTAGGGTTAGGTTTTTATTTTGTTTTTTTTTTCTTTTAATCCAAAACGACGTAGTTTTGAGTGAAACTACGACAAACCCCATATTTCACCCCGGAACTCCAATTGTTCCTGAACAAGGATCGATTCTAAAAGTGAAAATAATATTTTCAAAGTGAATCAATTAATTATATCAATAATTTCTTAACCAAAGATTCCCGGAACTCCGCAAGGGTAAAAATGGAAATTAAATACCGAAAATTTCAAAAATTCCGGAAAAATCAATTAACGAAATTCGGGGCGTTACAGTTCTACCCCGCTTAACAAAATTTTGTCCCCGAAATTTCAAGATGAGTCAAGCAACCAAGTGCTTAGCTGACACAGACAAGTGTCACCCGGTATCAAAATACCGTCGGCCAAACCACCGAGTAGAACCATCATGTCCATCAAATACATTTCCAAGCAAGAACTCCAATATACCCAAGTCAAGCATCGACTTAGTCTAGTATGATCAATCGATCAATAAGATCAAAGCTCTAAACAAAGAATCTCATCCAATCATAATCAACAATATAGATACTAGAACCCATAAACCATTTCATTTATCATCAATCAACCAACTATATCCAATCTTATAATCCATTAAGCACATCCTCAAATAACAGAAGTCAAAATCGTAACCTAAGAAACAAGATCTTCACCCCCACTATAAATACCTCAAGACCCAAAATCCATAATCACTTTCATGATCTGAACCTCAAGTTATTTCCTTTATCATGCACTAATTTAACCAAACTCGTATATATGTCCCGGATCATACCTTAA
>JAKUCV010000123.1:0-150350 GCA_028386065.3 Turnera subulata | reverse complement strand
ATATAAAGTCACCTCAACGACGATTGTCCTGTGGAGTCTTTCCCAAAACCGATCCACCAGCTCCCGAGGTAACACCCGTGCCTGAATACCGGCACACACAACAAATTACAAAACAATAATCACAACTGTGCATGCATGTACCTATATGCTCAACTGAGTTAAACCCGTCCCAAGTTAGTCGACTATGTAATTCCCGGGTCTAAACCCGACTTAATGTTCTCTCACCCAAAACTCCAAGTAACGGGACCTAAGGTTCACCGGGCTTAAGCCCAACTAAGTCCAAGAATAATCCCCGAGCCTATGGTCCACTCATCATGTCGTTTATGAATTCCCGGCCTAAAGTCCAATCTAAGTCCAAGGCCTAAAGCCCACTTCCTTAAGTCCTTAGTTAACCAATTAAAGAATTGGGCTCAAAGCCCGTTACTTAAGGTTCAAGGTCAATCCGAGTCCAAGTCCATCCCGGCCTAAGGTTCTACCCGTGTCGGTATTTTCCGGCCTAAGGTTCTACCCGTCTCGGTTTCCACTAAACACGATTAATTACATAACCCAATTCCGAATTATAATACATGCCATGAATAACTCAAATTATACATCAAGTACAATGTCGGAGTCAAAACCCGAACCTTCGCCGGAAACTTCCCGAGCCTCGCCGGAAAATTCCCGAGCCTTCGCCGGATTCCGGTGAACTTGCCGAAATTCACCCAAAAGCCAACAAATCGACCCCAACAGATTCTGCCCGTGACCAGCGCACTCACACCCGAGCTCCAAATCACTGCCGACACCACACATCACACAATCCAACAATTAACACAGACAAGGAACGAATCAAGATTAGAGTTGAGTGTATGAGTCCTTACCCCGGAAACTACTGCCAGAACCGAACACTGCCCTCTACCGGCACCAGACGTGACCCAAACACACACAGCAACCCGAGCACCTCTCTGCCCGTCACACACCCACACAGTCCACGCGCACGAAGGCGACCCCAACAACAACAATCTGCAAACCCGACCGACAACACAGCAAGCCACAACACAACCACCACAACACCGCATAAACCCGCCCCCGTCCGGCCACCACCCAACAGCACACAATCGACACAACCACAAACGAAACCCATCAGCATAACAGAACCCCAAAAGAAACGGAGACAAAAAAGAAGAGGGGCGGCGCTTACCGGTAATCAACGGACACGGCGGCGGCGCTGGCGGTCTCGGGCTCGTCCTCTGCTGTCTACCTCGCCCCCGTTCGTCCTCGGCGGCGTGAAGCAGAAGAGGAGGAGATGAGAGGAAGTGATGGCGGCGGTTTTTCTTGTGGGTTCGTGAGAGAGGAAAGGAAAGTGAGGAAGATGGGATGTAGGTGACGACGGGAGGAAAAGGGGGAGAGTGAAGTGAGAAGAAAGAGAAGAGGAAGAGAGGGCGAGAAGAGAAAGAAGAGAAAGGAGAAGAAGGGGAGATGGGGGCGGCGGCCGGGTTGGAGAAGATGAGAAAAAAAAATAAGGAAGAAGAAAAGAAAAAGAAAAGTTAAAGGGGTGTGGCTAGGGTTGGCCGCCCTAGTGGACGACCCGTCGTCCGCTAGGCGCGGTCAACCCCTGGTCAACGCGCTTTTATTATTTTTATTTTTTTTTTAAAAACAAACAGTCCCAAAACGACGTAGTTTCGCAGTACCCTATATTAAACTCCGCGTTTCTCCCCGATTTCGAATCCGTTTTCCACGGGACCCGAACCATGGACAATACCCACTCAAAATTGACATTTCAAAGACATATTAATTTATTTCTTCAACTAAAACCTCGAAAATATCCCAAGGGTAAAATTGGAATAAAATTTCGAAAATTCCGAAAAAATCAAATTTTGAAAATCCGGGGCGTTACAATGACATCTCGCTTTATTAGGATTTTCAGATAATGTTTTGGTATTGGATTTCGTGTCCCGGGTTTCAGGGGCATTTTGGTAAATTCTTTTTGATTAAGTATTTTATTTGCAAATTGGGACACGGGTGTTTCAATTGATTTATAAATTTTCATTCTAATACGAAAACTAATTCTAAAAAATTTGTATCTGTATGTCTATAATGTAAAATGATCATTGCCTACATTATATATAAGTTCTTATCAAGATAATGATCAATTTGTAAACCTTCACTTGTATTTTCTCGGCAATTACCAAGAATTACAAAGAACAGTAATTATTGGAAAACATTAGAACTATGGGAAGTAATAGTCGAAGAGTCAACGAAAACTGTAAAGAATAAATGAAGAACAATAGATATTGGAAAAAGATAGAACTATGGGTAAACACTGTTGAAGAGTCAACGATAACTATGAACAAGAATAACATCTACGAAATAGAATACTTATGAAGAAGAATAGTCGCAAGAATTCATGACAGATGTACTTATAATTTATTATCAATAAGAACTATGAAGAAAAAAATCGAAGAATAGTTGAATAGATAATGAAAATTGCAAAAAATAATAACGGGAAAAAAATAGCAAAAGAATTTATAACTCATGTCTTTGTAGTTTATTATTAACAAAAATTATGAAGAAAAAAATTGAAATATAGTTTAATAGTTAACGAAAATTACCAACATGAAAAATGACTACAAAAAGTAATAATAGTGAGAAATAATAATATAATTTAAAAATTAAAATTATATAATTTATAATATCAATGAAATAATAAATATTATTAAAAATAATTAATTTATAAATTCTTATCTAATACTAAAAACTAATTCTAAATAATGCATATACTTTGTCTAGATTATCAAGGAAAATATTTGTTTACATTATTCAAGAAAATATATATAATCAAAAACCTTTACTTATTTTTTTCTTAACAATTATCATGAATTACGAAGGATAACAAAAGCTAGGAACAGGAACAATGTCTATGAAAAGAATAATCATAGAAAGGAATAATCACAAGAACTTATAACGGATGTGCTTGTAGTTTACTATCAACAAAAACTATGAAGGAAAAAAAAAACAAAGAATAGTCGAATAGTCAACGAAAACAACAACGACTACAAAAAAAATAATAACATAATTTAATAATGACCTTAATTGGTAATGTAATTTAATAATTAAAATTATATAATTTATAATATCAATATATTAAAAAAATATCACTAACAATAATTAATTTATAAATTCTTATTCTATTACAAAAACTAATTATAAATAATTTCATTTATCAATAATATGAAATTTTTTGTCTACATTACATATATAGGTCCTTCTCAAGAAAATGGTTGACATAAAATTCTTTATTTGTATTTTTTCAACAACTACCAATCGTTATGAAGAACAATAATTATTGAAAAATAATAAAACTATGAAGAAGAACAACTAAAGAGTCAGCTAAAACTATAAACTAGAATAATTTCTATCAAAAAGAATAATCATGGAGAAGAATAGTCACAAGATCTCATGACGGATGTGTTTGTAATTTATTATCAACAAAAACTATGGTGAACAAAAAACGAAGAACAGTTGAATTGAAAAGGAAAACTAGGAACAAGGACAATGAATACGATAAAGAATAATAATAGAAAATAATAATATAACTTAATATTCTCCTTCATTAATAATATAATTTAATAATAAAAATTATATAATTTAGAATATCAAATGATTACCAAATATCATTAATAATAATCAATTTATAAATTCCTATTTTAATACAAAAACTAATTGTAAATACTTCAAAAAAAATCTTTGTGTACATTGTATATAATTCCTTCTAAGGATAATGATTATATAAGCACTTATTTATATTTTCTCAACAATAACCAAAAATTACGAAGAACAATAATTATTGGAAATAATAGAACTATAAAAAAGAACGGCCGAAAAGCCAGCAAAAACGATGAACAAAAATAGCATTTTCCTAAAAGAATAATCATGAAGAAGAATAATCAAAAAAGCTCATGTAATTTATTATCGAGAAGAACTATGGAGAAGAAGAGTCGAGTAGTCAATGAAAACTACGAACAAGAACAATGACTACAAAAATGAATAATAACATAAAAAATTATCATAGAAATTCATGACTTTGTGTTTGTAGTTGACTGTCAACAAGAACTATGAAGAAGAAAAATTGAAGTACAGTCCAATAGTAATCTAAACTACCAAAAAGAACAACAACCACAAAAATAAATAATAATAGAAAATAGTAATTTAATTTAATAATTTCCTTCAATAATAATACAATTTAATAATTAAAATTATTTAATTTATAATATCAATGGATTAACAAATATTATTAATAATAATCAATTTATAAATTCTGCATAAACAAATTCTAAGTACATTTATTCGTATTTTCTCAACAACTACCAAAAATATGAAGAAGTACAGCTGAATAGTCAGCGAAAATCATGAACAAAAATAACGTTTATAAAAAATAATAATCACAAGAGCTCATGACAGATATGTTTATAATTTATTATCTAGAAGAATTATGGAGAGAGGAGAGTAGTCAATGAAAACTACGAAAAAGAATAATAACCGAAAAAATATTATAATAGGAATTCATACCACAAAAAAGAATAATAATAAAAAAATAATAATATAATTTAATATTCTCCTTCATTCACAATATAATTTAAATTAAAATTATGTAATTTTTTATATCAAAAAATTTAAAAATATCATTAACAGTAATCGATTTTATAAATTTATATTTCACTACATAAACTAATTGATGACAATTCTGGCACATTATGACATCTAAAATGAGAAGCTATCGTTTGATGTTATGTGCTTCATTTTCTATTAAGCATGTCCTGAAATTTTCTTGTTTGCTTGTTTTGTATATCATCTTTAGCACGTACTTCTTCAAGATAACAAAGAACATTTAGTGAGCATATGACTGTTGCCTTTGATAGTCAATGCACTTGCTTTGGTCATGATGATTTCCTTTATAAAAGCTCAAAAGTATATCTTATCTTTGATCATGTCATACTACTTGATGCTACTAATGAGTTGTTGTGTAAGAAATTTGAAAGCATTAGAGTAGTAAATTCGAGACGAGTTGAATGGGATAATTGAACTTCGTCCTCGGATTCCACGTAAAGAAACTTGATCTTCATCAACTAAGTTATGCATACATGATGTGTAAAATCTACAACTGCACAGATCGAGGTAGCACACAAGGTCGTATCCACAGGAACTAGGCAAAATAATTAATCAACAGACTCACTCCGTTAGGCAAAAAATAGTAAATGAGAGTAATTGATTTGAATTGAATTGAAATCGAGATCAACAATAAAATAAATGCAAATAAACTGTGAATTGTGTGAAAAAATCAGATTATGGAAGGTCTAGATTAATCGGGGTTCACTACTTTATCCTTTTATGGCCTAATTATCCTCTAGATTCTGCTAACAGGGTGACTCTGTTCCGTGTCCGCGAATGGGGTGACACTGTTCACTAAAAACCTACAACTTTCTATTCGTTTTCTTGATGGGTAACAACCTAGGGTGAAATTATTGACTTTTGGAGGTATAATTTCGTCTCAGAGGTCAATCTTACCACTTTCGTGGATCAAACCTATTCCTAAGAGCAATGATGTTTTGTGTTGTTACTAATTCCACAATAATCTATTACCTTTCAGTCTCTAGATTAAGGTTGATTTGTGTTTTTTCAGAATTAAACTTCTCCTGTCGGTACTTGATTTAAATCCTAAAGCAAAAACTAAAGATGGCCAGTCTCTAACCTTGAGTAAAGCACACACAAATCAATCAAGAACACGAATAAGAAAAGTTGCTTGAGGAGTAATTAAACCATAAAAGAAATCAAGTAGCTACATCCTTCTTGACCTAGAAAAGAGAGTTTAGTTCATAGCTAGAAAGAAAACAACAATGGAGGATTTGTTCATAATACAAACCGAAACTTGGAAGAAAGAAAATAAAATAAGAGAGCTTCTTCTCCTTCTTGCTACTGCTGTCGACAGTGATAAAAACCAGAGAAAAAGAGGTGCTTTTTGCAGCAGCCGATGTGTCTTTTTATTATTCTGAAACCCTAGCCTTTAATTCCTACAATCTAGCTAAGGTAACTAAAAAGTATGAATTAATATCCTAGGAGTTCTCCTCTTTTTTTTGGCGCAGCAAAGAGTCTTTTTATTTCCTTAGGAAAGGTAGCAGGTCGGTGCCACATCATTAATTGGCCAACAAGTAATCCTTTTGTCGCATGGATTATAATGCTCCAGATTCTGGTCCGCGGGTTTCAACGGTGTGACGCCGTTGAAAACTCATCGACGATAAATCTTCACGAATTAGCTCCAAACTCTCCAGAATTCTTCAGAGTACTTCAATTCTTCCAAAATCAAGCTATTTTGCAACAAAAGGTACCTAAAAGCATAAATTAATAAGTGGAAGTGAAACTAGTGGAAAACAAGCTAAAACTATAAATAACATGCATGATATTAACTAAATGCTTGGCCAAAAGAGTATTTTATGCTCTAAATTAGTATATGATATGCACACATATCAATACAGAAGGCTTCTCAAACGATCTGATACTAATGAAGACAAAATTAGTCTACTCTCAATAAGCACAACAACAAAGTTAGTCAAAGACGAAAATGAAAAGGAGATGGACATAAAAGCTACAACGGTATGATTAATAGTGTCCTATATCTCTCTGATATTAGATTCAATATCAAGATTAGTGCTTTTATTTGTCTATGCTTCAATCATGTCTTAAAGTATCTAATCCAAGAGTCATCAGATGATCTTTTCAAGAGCTCAAATGATACGGTAGAACCCTAGAATCAGCACTAGAATTCTACTGAATCAGAATTGTGGTCCCAACCTCAATCTCAATCAAATCTGGTGCAAACCTCCACCCCTTATGCCTCCCAAATCGGCATGGAAGAAACAAGGAATTTCGTTTTACACAAGGTGCCGAGAATCTGAATCCTAATCAGCAAGAAAACAGACAATTAGCAATAGGAATTCAGAATTACAAAACAGATTGCAAACCTGAAAAGCAAAACTAAATCCCTAGAATTAACCAAGTGAATCAGCACACAAGGTTGACCAAAGGAATCAGCACCCATGGGTTTCCAAGAGAATCAGCACTCAAGGAAGGTTTAGTTTGAATCACTCAAACTGAAAGTTTCAAAAGAAAACTTTTATTTTCATAAACTGTCTAACCCAACCCTAACCAGAAAAAGAGCTATTTATACTAGTCTAAGAAGCCACAAGTCGGCTGCATACCCAACCCTAACCGGCCCCCTAAACAAAACCCTGAAACAACTAGGTTTAGTTTAAGTTGAATCTGCCAACTAACCCTAACCCTAGCTGGACCTCCTAATTTTAATTGAGCCCACATTAATTGGACACTAATTAAAATCTTACAAACAATAACTTAAGCCCAAATTAATTAATCACAATTAATTGGACCTGACCCAATATAAAATAACTAATAATAAGTTCAACCGAAATTAATATAGTTACATTATATTAAATCGGCAACTCAATGTAAATAAAAATCTGGATATGTCGACATGGCCTAAATGTCTAGGAGACTACAGCTGACCCGGGTGGTTACGAGAACTCAGTTAATGAGGAATTAACTGTCGTTTATTTGCCCGAAGACAAAGTCGAAGAGAGGTTCGAACTAGTCCTACAGAAGAACGTCGAGAAACAAGTTCTTACGAACTTACACTTGGTTCTCGACTAAGAACTCGTAGAAACTAGAACGAGAACATTAACCTGGAACTCCCAATGCCATGGCACCATCTTCCTCTCCAATGGTGCTTGAAGGACCCTTGTTTGCATCATCAAATGTTATATCTTTAGATTAGATCACAGTACCCCAAAGTCATTTTCTTTGAAACTATTTAATTATTCTAATAATGACTTTGTTGGATATATATTAGACTAAAAAGAACAAGTTATTTTTGTTAGTGCATTGCATAATCATTTTTATCTTGGTTTAGCAAAAAGTACAATTTGGCTCTATGAAACTGAAAATGTTATTATTGGTGTTATGCCATGCACAAATTGGTTAGATGAGATATATGTTATAGCCAAGATTATAAGTGCTTCCCCATTTTATGTGATAGCTCAAGTGTGTTTATCTCTCTAAAGATTCAGTCTAACATTCATGTACCAAACACATTGAAGAGATACAAAATTTCATCAAAGATCATATGCTTAAGAAGAATATAACACTTGTTCTTGTCAATAGTGAGAATTAACTTGCAGATATTCTCACCAAGTGACTGAAGGAAGATTAGTTCGCGAGGATTCATGTGGAGATTGAAATGCGCACTCCACATTGGACTATCTACAATCCTTCTTTGAAATTCTAAGGAAAGAGAGGGCCTATTTTCAGCTCTATATGCAGAAATCTTTCACAAGCCGAACCTGCCAAACCTGTTAGATTCTTGCAGCGTACATGTTACTTTTCAAAAAAAGGTAACATTGGGGTGGTTGACAGAATACTTTTCAAAAAGTGATAGATGTGGTTGTTGGGAGAATTTATATTGATAACCTGAAATAACTGTTGGGCAGTCAGTTTCCTTCATATCCACTTATCCAACTATCTTTCCAATACTCTCTCTCATATCCTACCTTTATCCTTTGCACAAACGGAATGAGATGAATCCTAACCATGGTGGAAATAATTCTTGTCTCTTTTTCCTTCCACAAATTCGAAAACCAATCTCAAATCAAGCCAATCTGATGCAAACATAAAAATCCTTATCTGTCTCCACCCAAAGTTCAAAATGGAACAGAAAGCTCACTTGAAGTAAGAGTTGAAGACTTTGAAGTCTATCAGTTCTCAAATTATGTAGTCTTCCTACTGGAGAAGACCATAAGTGTTCAAATAGAAGGATAGAGATGATGTTTCAGTCAATAATCATATTCCAAGCTCAAGTAAGTCAAAGGCCCCTCAAGGAGAATCAAGTCAAGCAGAAAACTTCAAGTAGTTTCTGAAGTCTAACATCCCAAGACCATTCAAGAGAAAAACTTGTTGACACATCACCAAGTCTTGGAGAGAAAATTAGAGAAGAAGAAGAAGAAAAGACCAAGTCCTCATCCGTAAGAACAAGCTCAAAGGAAAATACTCACGGGAAACCGAGTCAACATGTGAAGCGCCCCGACCCGTATTTACCATACACAGTAAACACGTGCCGAAACTATTCTTATTGATGGAATAGACAGTACATCACAGTCAAAATACTACACGGTAAATCCAAAAACAGAAAAAGTACAAAGCAACATCTGTCACCCACACTCGGAAACCATTATTCAATCCACATACATTACTCAACAGCAACAGCATAACCCAGTTTAAACAGCATCTCTAACAAAATAGGAAAGCAGCAACACAGCAACATATATTACACTGCAGCGGAAGTCTTAAATGCATATGCAGCGGAGGTATGGATCCGGAGTCAGGTGGAGAAGCAGCAGCCATCAAAAGTCGTACCTGAACTACGAAACAACTTAACCTACGGGATGAAACCCCGCAGGCGAGGGGTGAGTCCGAAGTGCTCACCGACGAAGGATAAACAGAGATATGTAGTCAACCATAATACTTTCGAAGTAAACACAGACAAACACAACACAAGACTCTACCAAAACACAACTAAGCCAAGACCAAAAGAATATTTATTATTATTACCAATTTTATCTTCCGGGCCCCTGTCACTAGACAAGCTAGGGTTGTACCTGGTTATTAACTAATTCTGGATGCCAGGCCCAAACACAATCCGGGATCAACATCCCAACAACAACCAATCCGGGATCAACATCCCAATATCCAAATCATCCGGGATCAACATCCCCAATATCCAAACCAAACCGGCCATGACACCACAGAACTAGCCTCTAACCATTTAGTCGTACCACTACTTTCCACATGACAATTATATCATCATCTCAAATTCAATTCCGATTCTAGTATTCTATCCTCAATTACCCAACTTCCTATTATCCCAAGTTAATCCACAGACTCATCCAATCAACAATCACATATTACCAATTATTCAAAAATAGCAGTTCAATGTTTACTCACAATATCTACAGACCAACAACACAATCCAGCAACATCAACAACAATATCCGTAGCAAACAAATATCAATCAATAAACATCTCAGCAGTTCAATCAAACAACAAAAATACACACACAGTATTACTGGCACATATCCAAGGTTATCCATCCTCACCTTAGCCGATTATCAGGTTTGGAAATGCCCAACAGACTCCAAATCCGGTTCCTCAGGTATCTGCTCGTTATCATCTCCTATATCAATCAAATAGTATGCACACATAAGTGATATGCAAATGTCATGCCAATACTGTATACCGTAAATTAAATACTGACTCGTCTCGGTTACTTCCCCGGGTTAATTTTTCCATTATCATCATAATTCACCATTTATTCCCAGTGTCAAAAATAATACCATACTTATACCTATACCCGGATATTATTCTGGTATTTTATTACCTTGATAATACCCTTTCCATAATTATTTTCCTCCAAAATAATTATTATTTACCATATATAATATATTTTTCCAAAATCATATTTTCCAGAATATTATTTCCCCAAATTTTTCCCAAAATATTATTTCCACAATTTTATTCTATTTTCCCAGAGTTATAGTTTTTTTCCAGATTTTATTTTCTTTTTTTTTTTAAATCAGTTTGGGCCCAAGGGTTAGGCCTGGTCTGCTACATAAGCTCAGGCCCAGGCTCAGCCCAAGCACAGGCCCACGCAGCAAGCCCAAACCAAACCATCAGCCCATCAGCTCAAACCCAAATTACTGACACAGCCCGCGAGACCAACCCGCCAGGCTTCCGTGTCAACCCACGCGAAACCAGGTCGTGTCCACCTTCAACGGGTCTGCTCACCTCGGTTACTGTGGACGACGGCGCGACGAGCAGGCGAGGCTGCGGCGACACGGGCGACGCGAGATGAAGCAGGGAACGGCGAGGAGGCGGCTATGCAGGTGACGGCAGGAGACGAGGCGGTGAGGCAAACTCGGCAGCTGTGAACTCGACACGGCGGTGGCTGCGTCGATCTGCAGCAGTGAGGGAGGCGGCGCGGCTGGTTCGTCGGGGAGGAGAGGAGAGGGAAAAGGACGGTGGCAGGCGTGGCTTGCTGCGACGGCAAGCGAGGGAGAAGAGGACGGAGTAGAAGCAGGTGGTGGCGGCAGTGGGGATCTCGGGTGGTTCACGGTGGAGGAAGAAAAGAAAGAAGAAGGTGGGTGTGTCGGGGTTGTTGCCAAACGGCAACGTTTGGGGATGGGGTGTGTGTGTGTTGGTTTCTTTTTTTTTTTTCTTTTGCAGGTTGGGTTTGTGGGTGTACTGGGTGTTTTTGGTTGCAGGAGTGAAGGTTGGGTACAGACAGTGAGTTTGCAGAGGAAGTGTTGATGGTGATACTGGGAAGCAGAGTGTTTTGAGCTAAGGGCTTGCAAAGGCAGAAGAGGCACGGGCAAGTACTGGCGAGGCACGGGTACACTATCAGCTCACAAGTTCACAGTGGGAGGCGGCTGCATAAATCAATTATGCAGTCGTGTCCCGTCCGGACCATAAAATAACTATTGTACCCCCTTGACTTTATTTCTGGTCCGATAACTAGGGGATAAACCTGACTTTTCTGAAGATTCCTGGACCCGAAAAATTCCAACTTTGGTCTGAAAAATCCGCAGAAAAATCCCGAACGTGGGACAGGGCTCGGTTTCGGAATTCGAAGCTCGAATTACCATAAATTAATTACCCAAGATTAATTTTAATGGTAAATAACGGTAAAATAAATTTTTATGGTACCTATAAAAATGCGAAAAATTACCCGGGCCGTTACAACATGGGACTGAATCTACTCCGAAAGTGCTACTATCAGAGAGAGTTCAGAATAAAAAATTTTTATTGAAGCACCACCAGATCTTGAAGAAATAATTATTGAAGAGCCTGAAAAGGCTACTTGGCTACAGATTTGGAGAAGTTCGAAAGTGCTTTTCGCTTCTACGATACCAAAACGAAAAATAAAGAGAAGCACAAGACTAAAGAGGAGGACTTCTTACCAAAGCTTCTCAAAGAAAGAGAAACAGAAAGTTGTTAGAATTTCAAACTCTGAAGTATGAGAAAATTTTCCAAAATTGAGCAAGAAAAGTCCAAGTCTAGAGAAGAAGCTTCTTTAGTTCCCATCATAAGAAGTAGACGCTTGTTAAATCGAGAAAAGGGATGAAGAAAAGCAAGCTTGCTGAAGATGCCTATCCATCTAGTAGGACCAATAAAGGGAATGGCAATGATCAAGAACTGTTGTTGGCACATGATGATATGGATGGAAGAACCATTGGAATGAAGGAGGACTTGATGGTTTCTAATAGAAAACTTGAAGGGGTGATGCAAATGAGCATGGACATATTGTTGGCTAAGGTCAGAGATTCTTCTTACTATCATCCACCACCTGCTGCCACTCTACAAGAAGAAGAATCTATTGCCCATTAAACCGGGTTTGACTTCTTCTCATCTATTGCTCTTTAGATTCATGCATTCCTATGTCATATGTATATTTTTAATTGCTTGTTTGGATTTTACATTATTTTTCATGGGTATATTGTGTTGATTGTTGTATTTTTTGAATACTATACTACATGTTTTGTTATCTAAGGTAATGTGCTAATTGGTTTTATTCATGCAAAATAGGACAGATACCATTGATGAGCTTTTGATCTCTTATAGTTGATGCTTTTAGAAATCATTGTAGAGTCACTATCACTACATCATATTATCATAACACTCTGATTTCTTACTTATGTTATTGTTGATGTTACATATTTATATATGCTTGTTGATTGATACTTTGAGTTGATATTTGGCACGATTGATGCCAAAACGTGAGTATTTCTACTTTGTTGAGTTATTAACACCTTTATGCAGGAACTTTGATCGTTCTCTTATAGTTTCACTTCAGATTTATCTTATAAAGAGAAGATCAATTTTGAGCTCTAAATTTTATAAGCCTGAAGATGTTTATCCTGCTAGTCGCTCTAGGTGTTAATGCATTTTTGTTGCAGGACTATAGCTATCCCTTTGCGCTGTGATTTGGCCTGAGTAGTGCCAAAAAGGGATACAATCAGTCTAACATTGTTTGTTGACGTTTCTATTGACCATGCTTTATTATCGCTTTGTTGTTGATTTTTTAGAATATAGTATCTTAATCTATTATAATTTAGCTTCTCTCAGTAATTCACACTTGGTCATATTTGCTTTTTGAGATGCCAAAAGAGGGAGAAATAGTGTTGCGTGAATGCAAGTACTTGCATACTTATGAGATATTCTTATATTGCAAAAATATTTTATCTAGGGGGAGCATATGTTGAGGGGGAGCATACAATACATTAAATTCACATCTCCACATTTGATTAAGTTTTGTCATCATCAAAAAGGGAGAGAATGTGAATCGGATGATGATTAGCATGATGATTAAGGTTAATTAATTGAGTTTATTAACATAAGGCATGCACTAAATTGACATATTGATTATACTAATATAATATGCCTTTAAATATAATTAAGCATGCCAATTATTATTATATGTTAAATACACTAACTAGGTTATGATTATGACAAACCTATATGTGTAGTATCTTTTCTTTCTAACTATGAATCACAGCTCACATGGAAACAGAAGGTCCAATTGATTATACTTCGCCCTAGCCCAACTCGGGGAATCACTCCTCTCACTCACGCAGTCATCAAAAATCTAACGTGGGCTCCAAGCCAAGGTCACGGTCAGTAGGGTCTGGTAGCAGCTCTCAGGACTACTTGGAGACAAGCCTTTCATCTGATGCCCGATATATACAATTTCTTAAACAGTGTCTGGAAAGGGCCATCCATTCTGGGAGGGTAAATCGAGGCAGAAAATTCAAGAAAGTGGTGGTGAATGGGAGTGTGGTTTCAATTGATTCCTCTTCTACGGATGATATTAGACGAGTTAATTTGAGATTGAGCCAACAGATGACGCAACCGAACCAAGAGGTCTCCTTTACGGAGGTGGAGGCACAAGAGACAGTTGAGGTGGGAAATCTCTTGGGTTGGGAGGTTACTGAGGACCAACAGATGGTGGTGGCCATGGCTAAATCCTTGGTAGAGAAGGAAGCTCATGCATGGAGCTTGTCAAGGCTTGATGTTTAGTCTTTTATCATGGAATTCAAGAGGATCTACATACGGGTCAAAGCTCAAATACTTGCAAGATTTAATTCGCAAACACTTAATCAGCTTCCTTTTCCTTTGTGACATAAGGGTGATGGCAGTTAATGAACAATGGTGTCATCACATCTGGTCACCTCAAAATCTTGGTTTTATTGCGGCAGATTCTATTGGTCAGTTGGGAGGCTTAGTATTCATGTGGGATTCTGATGATTTCCGATGCTTGCAACATACCAGGGGGAATAGATGGTTACTTGCAGAGGGGGTTTTGACGAGTGTGGATTTAACATGCACTTTCTGTTGTGTGTATGGACCCAGGGGTATAGATGAGAGGATTTCATTATGGTCAGAGTTGGCATCCTTGAAACAATCCTCCACCTCCTCTTGGATGGTGTTAGGAGATTTAAATGAAATTTTATGCCCAGCGAAGCGGAGGAGTGGAAAAATTTACAACAGGGGTGCTATGCTCTCACGAGGTTTAAGGACAGATTATACTTGTTGGAATTTCCATTACAAGGACAGCGCTTCACTTGGGCAAACTCTGTGTCAGCAAGCAGAATAGACCGAATAATGGCGGAGGCGGAGTGGAGTGTGGCTCTTCCTTCTCTATCTTTGCAGACGGCTCATAGGGGATATTCTGATCATTGGCCCTTGATTTTGAGCCAGGACAGAGTTAATTGGGGATTCAAACCTTTTCGTTTCCTCTCCTGCTGGTGGGAATATCCCAAGTTTATGGAGGTCTTGCAAGGGATGTGGAAAATAATCGAAGAGGAGTTGCCTGGTCGTTACTGTTTGATGAAGAAATTAAGTAGACTCCGTACCCATCTTGCACAATGGAATAAAAATGTCTTTGGCAATATTGATTCTGCCTTGGACGAGTTCAAGAGGAGAATTGATGAACTGGAGTTGTTATTTGAAGAGTGAAATTTGACGGATGAGGAAAAGGTAGAATTGGCTGAAACTCAGATTTCTCTACTAGAACGGGAGAAACAAAAAGTTAGTTTGTGGCAACAGAAATCTCGACTTACATGGGGCAATCTTGGGGATCGAAACTCACATTTTTTCCACACTTTTGCATGCAACCGTGGTCGGAAGAAAGGCATACACCGTATTAAAGTTGCAGGCAGAGAGATTTCGGATCCCGTGGAAGTAAAAAATGAAGCTGTTAATTTTTTCTCAGGCCTCTATCGTGATTCTCTTGATTCTCATCCCGGTATTGGAAATCTACCATTTTCATGTTTGGATGTCTCTACAGCTACGGCACTTGAACAGCCAGTCACATTGGATGAGATTAGGAATGCTTTTTGGGGATGTGACAGTTCAAAGGCCCCGGGACCGGATGGATTTAATTTCTTTTTTTATAAGAGATGTTGGAATTTCTTAAAGGATGATATTATGGATTTGGTGCAAGCTTTCTTTTCCTCAGGTCAGTTTCCAAAGGGTTCGACTTCTGCATATATTACCCTAATTCCCAAAAAGCCTGGTGCAGAATCTTTTAATGAGTACAGACCGATTAAAATTAATTCATGGCCTTAACAAAATTATTTCTAAAATTCTGGCGGAGAAGATCAAACCTATTATGACCCGGCTGATTAGTCATACATAGTCGGGTTTCATTGCCGGCAGAAATATTCTGGATTGCCATATGGTTGCATCGGAGGTTGTTCATTCCTTGAAGTTATCACGCCGGAAACCTGTAGTGTGGAAGTTAGATTTCCGAAAAGCGTATGATTCAGTCTCTTGGGACTATCTTCTACAAGTAATGGAAAAGATGGGCTTTGGACGAAAGTGGTTATCCTGGATCCAAGCATGTCTTCAATCATCGACTCTTTTGGTGTTGATTAATGGTTCCCCCACTCGTGAGTTTGGTATGAATAAAGGTTTGAAGCAAGGGGATCCCCTATCTCCGTTTCTTTTTCTACTTGCTGCAGAAGGGTTGCCTTCCTTGCTTTCCAAAGCTCAATCCTTTGGCTTAACTTCTTCAGTGGAGGTCCATGGAGTTTCTGTTTCTGTGCTCCAATATGCAGATGACACCCTCCTATTTTCTTTGGCAGACAAGTAGTCCTTAATTAGTCTAAAAAGGGTGTTGCATTGCTTTGAACTCTTATCGGGGCTCAGTATCAATTTTCATAAGAGTGGGTTAGCCGGATTGCATATGACTGAATCGGAACTGAATGATTTAGTGGGAAGCTTATTATGTAAGTCGGAGAAAATTTCTTTTGTGTATTTGGGGTTCTAGTGGGGGCCAATATGAAGCTCACCAGGAATTAGGAACCAGTTATTACAAAGTTTCACTCGCGGTTACACTCTTGGAAAGGCAAGTTTCTTTCTTTCGCAGGGAGGTTGGTATTGCTTAAGTCTGTCCTTTCCTCACTCCCTCTTTACTATCTCTCCATGTTCTCTTTGCCCCGGTACAGTGGCCAAACGGTTAGTTTGGATCCAGCGCAATTTTTCATGGGGAGGAGTACATGCCACCCGAAAATTATGTCTTGTAGCCTGGTCTAACCTTGCAATTCCAAAGGAGAAAGGGGGCTTGGGTGTGGAGCACTTGCTATTAAAGAACCAGAGTTTGCTTTTCAAATGGTTATGGAAATACTGCACTAGTGATGGTGCGCTATGGCAATCTATCATCCAGGCCAATTGTGACAATCGTGGTTCCTCTCTTACTCTTAACTTCCACCTCTCTCGGGCTTCTCCAGTTTGGAAGAACATTGTACGAAGTGGAGATTACACTGGCCTTAATGACATGCCTCTACAAGCTGGCCTTGTATTATCAGTTGGTAATGGAGAGAGGATAAGCTTTTGGCACGATACTTGGTCAGTATCTGGGTGCCTGCAAGAGTTACATCCACGGTTGTATCGCATTTCTCAATTCCAGTCAGCCACCTTATGTGATGTTCTTCGTTCTGGGTTTCTTTTGCTGGAAAATACTGCAGCCTGGTCTCATTTGTTGTATTCGTGGGAGAGGGACTTGTGTCATCATCTTTGGGAGGATTTGGTGGAGCAACTTATACAGGTGGACATAGAGGATTCATGGACATGGATTTGGGGGACAGATGGAGGTTTTTCTGTTAGTAGTACGTACCATGCCTTGTGTGCTCCTGTTACCTCACCTCAACCCCTCCCTTGGCTCTCTCTTGCACCTCCCCACGTGGAATGCTTCCTCTGATGTTTGTTGAATAGGGGCCTTCCAATACGTGCAGCTCTGGTACGCCGGGAGATTATCCTCCCAGCCGACTCGCTATGCCCCCTTTGTGGTGACCTCCTCGAAGATTCAACTCATCTCTTCCTATGGTGCCCCGTCTCCTATGCTTTATGGACTAAGGTTTGCCGTTGGTAGGGTATATGTTGGGTGTGCCCTCGTGATGTTGCCTCCTGGTTTATCCAATGGCCACACCTTACAGGGAAGCGCAGTTCACCAGCTTGGTACCTACTCGGCTTGGCTATTCTTTGGACCTTATGGCTGTCCAGAAATGCTCTAGTGTTTTCACAGAAACTGGTACAACATGATCAGTTGCTGGACATTGTCATTACCCAGGCCTTTCGGTGGTTCAATCTCAAGCACCCTCAGTTCCCTTATAGTGTAGGGATGTTACTTGCATCAGCAGAGTCATTTAAGCATTGGAATTCCAGTGCATCGGTTGTTATTCGTCACTTCGCATGAGGGAGTTTTAAGTGTTATGATTCAATGTTGGGTTAGATGTAACCATTACTAATCCTACTAGTACATACTACTGATCATTAATAAACACAGTCGCTTAGCATCAAAAAAAAATGATGCTCAATCCGTGATCAACAATCTTGGAAGAAGAGTGAGTGGAATTGGAACATGTGTTAGTGGGCATGATGGGTCGCTTTCAACTACAAGCTCCCATGCCACTCGCATTTGTTTAATCCCTATGGGGATTGGTCAACGAACCTAGTACACTAACATTTTTGAGTCCTAAATCTATGATAAAAGCAACCTTAAACAGATTAAAAGACAGCTGAATTCAAACTTCCTAGGTCCAACCTAGGACTATGCTAAACAATGACATCAATGACAAAAAGCTGCTGACTGTTGTGTCTCGTGCCAAAACGTGAAATGGACAACAGGTAAAAGGAACGTTGACAATCTGGCGCCTTCAATGACAAATCTGACAGCGACAACAGATAGAAGAAAGTTGGCTTTCTTTGGTCTTTGTGTCAAGCTAACCTATTACTAGGAAGTCAAAGCAACCTAGTACTCTATACTTCTGGAACTACACAGGATGATTCAACAAGTTGCAGCTTCCTCTCTTAACGTTCATATGAAATTAGCATGTGAGCAACAACCTTGATCTTCACAAAAGGTGCTAAGTAAGAATGACTACTTAGGGATTTGAACGTTGTGGCGCCTTTCATGCCAAAACTCGATGCAAGTGACAGTGACACATAGTTGTCACTCTTGGAGGCTTCTTCCCCCTTGTCTCTATATAAGGAAGACTAATTGATGAAGAATGGCAGAGCTTCCAATGGAGAAAGAAATGGGAAATTAGCTGCAGCTCTCCTCCTAAGCTTGAGTGTTCAAAATATCCTTGTGCATTACTTGTAAATCTCTTGAGTGAGTCACTCATGAAGATATCTTGAGAAAGAATTATATCTTAGACAAGCTTATGAGTATCTTATCTGTTGATTAGTGATAAGCCAAGCTAGGACTAGCTTTGAAAGAAGGTTTGCAAGTTGCACCTTAGAAAAACTTGTGAGAGATATGCTTTGTTGGTTTGACTTGTGAAGAAACCAATTGAGTGAGGTAGGATAGGGGATATCTTACTGGGAAATTCAAGAGCAAAGCTTAGATTAGCTTTGTGGATATGAGGGGTTAGAGTTTAGCCTAGGTAAAAGCTTGTACTATAGGTTATTGGTTAATCCCGTAGGTGGACTCCTTGAGTAGTGGAGGTAGTCCTTTGTGGCGAACCACTATAAATCCTTTTGTGTCAATCTCCTCTTCTCTTTACTTAAGTATGTTATTAACTGTCCAATTATTCAACCAAAAAAAAGGTACACTTTTTAGGAAAAAAATCAGTAATTTTTTTACGTTCCATTCTAACAAATAAGTCCTATACTGCGAAAAAAAAAAAAACAAATGAAGCTACTGCATGTGCAAGTATTGACACTTTTTGATTTTTTGGTTGAACATGTATTGACAGTTTGACAGCGCTAGATACTGATAATTTGCCAGACAGGTGATGGCGAATGGGACCAGAAAACCGAAAAGCACCAAGGATAAAAAGGAACAAGGGGGTCTAATAGAAATATACTTTTATTTACAATTCTTGAATTGGTCAAGATGGAAAATCTGTTCCAAGCCGAGTAAATTATCCCATTAGGAGGAGAAACAATGCAGCCAGACAGCAATCACTAGAAGACCGAGTGAGATACACTGGCAAACCTGAACAACAGCGAAATGCCTTTGCCGGGTCATTGTAAATAAAAGCCCAACAAGCCAAGCCAAGCCAGCGTGCGTTGAACAAAGAATGGAACTCTAATATGAGGTTTTTCTTTTTAGAAAAAAAAATTACAAAATTTGGAACTCTACAAACAGCATTATGTGTATTAACAGCGTCATAATGCTGAGAGGCAGCAGCAGCTTCAAGAGAATGTCCCTTGATGAGCTGCTCACACTCAGCTGTCCTGCATTGATGAAGTCCTTGCTAGAAGTTACAGACACATTTACAGATAAAGAGCCTGACAAATAAGAAAAACAGAGAAGATTTAGAGGTACAGGATGATAGCCATTTTGTTTCTTGCAAGTAATAAACAGAAGGCAAAGGAGCTTAGACTTTGTGTTTAACTTACAATCATAGATGGTCCACCCAATGCGTTGTCGAACTAGATCGTACACAAAAATCTTATCTTTAAGAACAAGATCTGTGAAGTTGAAGAAACCAACACAAATTAATCCAAAACATAAAAAGGTAAATTCCAAGTAAACGAAAATCAAGATATTTTATATGATAATAATCCCCTCAATGACGCAAATTCTGCAGGTTAATGGAATTTGTCATCGTTAATTAATGGGGGAAACAAAGAAGAATTTTGAGAAACAAATAGGAAAAAGGGTTTATAATGAGTTCAAGTCCAGCCTAACCTCCCAAGATTGTTACTCCTTGAACTTTTTGAAACCCCATGCACCACAAAGCAGAACCATCCTGCTACAGCAAAAGTCAAGCATATTATAACTCTTGAAATGGCAACAGCGCACTACTCTGAAGCTGTGTGTGTGTGTATATACAGGAATACTGCGGCCAAAAATCGAAAAGATTAAGTAGAAGTGAAACGGCCAACTTACATAGATGCCAAGATGCATGAGATATTCTTCTGGTTTTAACACCATGGACGCACCACCAGCGAAGTTTAAACTGACTAGCGGAAATATCTCATCTACGCTGAACAGGAGAAGGAAAATTCCTATTTATTACCAGTGAGAAGAAAATGGGACAAAAGAAAAAAACGGAAATACATTCTTTTCCAAAATTATTCGTCGATCTCAGAACTTGAAAATAAAGTAAAAGACAGAACCTGGTGACGACTGTATAGCACTGATTTCCTTTATATATTGTGGGAGACGCTGATTGCGAGACAGAGCTAGTTATCTACAAATTCAACAAGTCAGTGAACTCTGGAGCACGCTCCAAGAAGTCCAGAAAAACTGGCCCATTTAATGTCATCCAAAAACACTATAAGGTAATATTGCAACAATATTTAAGCAGCTTGCCACTATCACATCACAATCACCAACTTGCAGAACCTGTTTTCCGGTGTTTTCTTTTATATCCTTTTTAAGGAATCTTTCACGAGAGATTTAAACTTCAGCAAAGACGAGACTAACCTCAATCTCATGAACATAAGAACCTTTTAGTTTATCCTAATACATACATCTATATAAAATGGCCATTCCCGCAATAAAAGAACATACAGGAAAACACAAGTAATAATGAAGACAAAGAAAGTCTAGAGAAATGATATGAGGATGAAATAAAGTAAACAAAAAAAACAGCGAGGGCGAGCCTCTGATAGAACAACAAAAGAACTCCCACTTACTACCTTGCATGATGCCAGTGCACTTAGATTGTGTCACTGTAAACTTAAGTATGTCAATCAACAAGGAAGCATTTAATGTGTAGCCTACTAAAAAGAAGCCCACCATAAGTCTAGAAGTCTAGTTAACAAATGCCAAACTTAATTGGCCGAAAGAAAATCATGCAAGACACTAAAGTCCTGTTCGTTTACCTCACTTCAACATGCAATACAGGTTATTATGACCAAATGCTTTCATCTCCTAAGAGGGATTGGCATTTCCACCACATAGATCAAGAAAATAAAAAGACGGAGTAACATGGGGAAACGTTACTTACAGCACTGACGAAAGGAATATAAGCTTCTTCTGCAAGGTATGCCAAAGTTGTTCCTGAGTCAATAATGGTTCCTCTGTTATTTGATGTTGCAAATGCTGCTGGATCAATTGGTAGCAAATGCCCATTAACAGCAATGCTCAGCAGATTTAAGTTATAATGAGGCCTGAACATTTGAGGAAATTGTCAGGCCAACTACAAAAAAATTAGTATTCACAAACTCCAAATCAAATTAAAATAAAGGTGATGAACATTAAGAGGCAGCATGATGATGTGGTAAGAAAGAAGAAAAAAAAAAAACACACACACACACACACACACACATCAACTCGTGGTTGTTGGCAACTCTGAAAAAATTATTAAATGCTACTTATTTCTGCAAAGGTCAGCATCCAGTGGTCCAAAAGCTAGATAAGGAGAATGATGAAATGCCAAGAAAAATAAATCACTATGATGGGGAAAGTTTAAATTCAGCAGATTTTGCAATGGAACCTGTTTTTCTTTACCCAAAATGTTTAATGTAGAAACTTTTTTTTTTTTTTGTTTACCACCGATATACATTCCAATTCAATAACAGCAAACCCAGCACGGTACTGCACTGAATGTGACATCAGATGTCTGTAATAAAATAAAATCTACAAGGGCTTCTCACCTACTAAACACTAATACAAAACAATTCAAAATATGGTACTGGAAATGCCTTCTTCTAAATAAGAACTATGTGCAACAACTAATAAGCTAAAGAAACTGAAATATTAAGAAACATAGGTTTCTAAGGACAAAATAACATACTGCGAAGGGACAATTGGACTATAAACAATGCCTGGCTCCAGAATCTCACCAAGAACCAATATACCGCCTCCCCTTCCATCTCCTTTCAAGCAATGAGAGAACACCCTGGGCGTTATTCCTCGGGCTGACAGTTGTGATATGACAGAGAGATCTCCTTGGCCAAATCCAAAGATTCCATCAACTGCTTTATCCGGTTTAGTCAAGTCGCCAGACTGGTAAGTACTACACCTGTTCCAAACCCATCCTTCCAACTAAATAAGCTTCGACTAAGAAACCAAAGAGAAGATCAAATATAGGACCCACGCCAACACCCAGAAGTTGAAATGTGATGATAAAATGATCAATGTTTTTTTAAAATGGAAATGCAGTAAGAGGAAACTAAATTTATCACTTTTATGCAGTGAAACAACCCAGCAACTACAGTGCTGCTTTATGCCATTAGTTGCAGTTGATTGGAGAAGATCAAACTTTTATTGCCAAAGTCTTCATATAACAACTGGAGGCAGGAATCATGGCTTCCAGTGTTTAATCGAAAATGATCCGGTATGGTTGCAGTTGCCCGATCTATCATTGCATAATTTTCATTGATGATTTGGAAACAAAAGAGTATTGCAACTATGTCAATCAACTGCACATCATCTACTTCGAAAAATAAGTACATGTAAAACATTGCATGTTCCAACTCAACCTGGGTTCTGCCAACTATCTCTTACTTTTGCCCATGCAGCATCACCTTCATATAGTCCATTCTTTTCTTCTTCTTTTTTTTTGAGAATCATATATATATGTATGTGTGTGTGTGTGTATATGTATATATAATCCATTCTTTAATATAAATAGTAAGGCTTACCCAAAGACAACTGGAGCTGAAGAGTTAGCCACCAGTGACTGCCCCAAAATAGCATCAAAATAAAATGTGTCAGAGACATAATAACCGGATGTTCCACTTCCGTCTCCATATTGGAACGCGTAACTGCATTGATCATTCTGAGAACACTGAGTTGCCGTAGTTTGAACAGCTGATGAGCAGATTGTGTCTGAACAGCGGACGGGACCCACAGTTGATGAGCTGGCAGCATCAAAGTAACTAAGAGGAACCTGCAAAAGGGAGCATAGATAAGAAGATGACAGCAAAATTCTTTGTTTCCAGTTTCGAAATCGAGAATAAAAACCATCACATAAGTGGCTGTTGACAAGCTAAGGAATTACTCCAAGGCCACTGGATTGGGGGCAGTTGCTACAGGAACTGCAGGAAACCCACAAGACATCACTTCCGGTATCAATTTGCACACTGAATTCTCTAGGAGGAGAGCCAAGTTTCACTTTTGTAAAGTAAAGCCTAAACAAAGCCAAGAAACCCACGAATTACTAAGCCATCAAAGCCAACAACTAAGCACAAAAAAATCAGTAGGTTGAAATATAGCATCATAAACAGAGAGAAGTAGCACAGAAACTGAAGAGAAAAATAGAAAAAGGTATATTACAAGGGAACTGAAGATCCGTCGACCCTGATTGAGAAGGAAACCCCAATGCAAGAACAGCAAAAACAACATTAGTTAATCAGTAAAGTAATCATGCAACATATAAACTTCACACAGAAAAGTAACAACTCTTTTGGCAGCAAGAAACTCGAAGAAGGAAAGCGCTAAAACAACTTTTCCTTTCCTTTCCTACTTTTAGGATCAACAAAAATGCTAAGGGGTTTTTTTCACGCATGTGACTACAGTTACTACCGTCAAGGAGTGCATAAGCACAATCCAGTACGTAATTCTAAATTCGAATCCAGTCTAAAGAAACCCATCAATGCAATCTCATTTAAATAGCATTAAATGAAGCTCCGATTCTGCATCATAAACCATAAGTAGCAAAACAGAGAGAAAAATACAGTCGAAGCTTTCTCCGTCAATGCAAACCATTAAAGTAACCACCAATTAGGACATGAAAATAGCAACAAAGAAGATGACAAAAATTACCCGACGAGATAAGGATCAGAAGAACCTTCAACAGCAAAGTCCACAACTCCACCCACATAGCTGCTTCCTTGCAAGAGGCGAGCGTGCCTGACTCGGTCCCGTGCCCTGAGTTGGTCGAGCTGGACGGGGTGGTTCAAGGGGAAGGCCCTCTCCAGGGGGAGAAGACTAGCACAGTAGACAACCGACATGGGCACCAGCAGCGTAGTCAATATGATCAAGAAGGAGCATAAAGAGTGCATTTTGATGGGTTTTTTGGATTCCTGAAGTTGCGTTACAGGAAGAGATCGATTCGGTGGTGAAGGTGGTGATGGTGGTGACGCTGCTGCTTCTTGCTTTTGTTCATTTGAGAGAGAGAGGAAGAGAGAAGTGGACAGTGACACAATAGACAGGAAAAAGAGAGAGAGAGAGGATGGATTGATTTAAGGCTAGAGGAGAGGTTTCAAAAATGGATTAAATGTACATAAACACCAAATTACAAGTGTTTAAGAAAAGCTGAGTTCTGCGACAAAAAAAAAAAAGAAAAGCTGAGTTGGATATGAATGAATAAGGAAGGATGTTGGATTGGAATCCTAGAATACCGAAAATAGCCCCTTCTTTGCTTTTCCCCCACTTGCTGAGTTTTGGATTGGAGGTTAAAAAATAATAATAATAAAAAGAAATCTATAGTAACGTGCATGCCTTACTTAACGGGATAACTACTTGGCAAGTCCTAAATTTTCTTGTTTTCTACAATTAAGTCCTATACCTTTAACAATCCCCACTTAAGTCCTATTTCTTTATTAATTACATCAAACAAGTTCTAAACCTTATTTTCGTCAAGTCCTTCGGTTAAATCTAATTTTTGTAAGAGGATTAATTACAGTTTAGTCCCTCAAACTTTTGATTTAAAATAAAAAACTCCTTAAACAAAAAAAATAAAAATATCATAAAATTTTATTAAAAAAATAAAATCAAAAAAATTTTAAAATCTTTAAACATAAAACCTAAAGTGCTAAATTTTAAACCTTAAACAATATAAAACCAAAACTATATACTTTAAATTTTAAAAATTTAAAACCCTAAACCCTAAAATTTTTAATCCTATAACCCTAAATCTTAAAACCTTAAATTCTAAATCATAAAGCCTACACCCTAGAACTCAAAACTCAAAACCCTAATTCTAAAACTTTAAATTCTAAACCCTAAAATACTAAATCCTAAATTCCAAATCTTAAACTCTAAAAATTTAAATTCCTAAACTCGATAATTCTAAATTTTAAGGTTTAGGATTTTAAAATTTTAGAATTTATGTTTTAAAAATTTTAAAATTTTTGTGATTTATGTTTTTAATTTTAATATATTTTTTTAAATAATATTTTATGGTATTCTTATTTAAATTTTAATTTTTTATGGAATTTTTTACTTTGAATCAAAAGTTTGAGGGATTAAATTGTAACTAATTCTCTTATAAAAGTTAGATTTAACGGAAACACTTGATGGAAATAAGGTTTAGCACCTATTTGATGTAATTAATAAAGGAATAAGACTTAAGTGGAGGTTTTTAAAGATATAAGACTTGGTTGCAGAAAACGAAAAAATTTAGGACTTCCCAAGTAGTTATCCTTTTACTTAACTTGAAAGCTACTGCCAATAGTATACTATAATATTATAGATAGATATTAGGGGTAAGCTTTTTGCATAAAACTATAAAGCACATGTAAGTTTTATAAAAAAAAAATAAAGCACATGTAAGTTGAGGCTGCACCATATGCTGGTGCGCATTAGGTTACGTGATAATTGATGACGGAACTTAAGGAAGATCCTCTACTTTAAAAGTTGACAAATTTACCACCTAAGAAATTCGACTGCGCGGTCTAGATACGGGGAGGCTAAAAAACTTGTAGTACTCCACCATATTGAGGTGTGCAACGCGGGTCGGATTCGGTTTAGTCGGGGCAAATCTCCTGATATTGAAAGTAGAACAAAAAAAATCTAATAGTCCTAAAAAGTAAAAAGCTCAACTCAGTCCAGCCACCCATCCTATTCCCTATGATTATGAATTTTGAGGTCTGTTCACATATATTAATATCACAATGTTGCTGTAATAAATACTAAAAAAAGCTAAACCATAACTTCATCTTTTGGTACAAACCAATATACCATTGCAGGAAATTAGTTTAAAAACATGGATGCTTGCACACGGAAAACATACACAACAGAAACAAATGAGAGGAAGAGAAGAAAAAATAGATGACAGCAATAGGTATGTAAAGACTTGTACAAAATTGCTGAAGTGGCATTGTTTGTACCAGCCCCAAAATCGTGGGCTTGAGGTTGTATGACTATTGGGCTTATGTGAGTTTGGGCTCGAGATTGATCGTTGGGCGTCCAAAAGTGATTTGCATGCTGGACTGTCATCAGTCAACTTAAGATCGATGGGTGATGGGTTGGTTTTCAAGATGGGCTGTTGGTTGATGGTTGTTAAGAGATTTTTCTTTATCTAGGATTAGATATGACGGTAAAGGATGGGGTTTGACTGTTGAAGATCTCCAGAGTTCAAATTTGAATAATGATCTAGTCTTATCTTGGAGGATTGGTTTCTGGGAACTGATTTATCTTTTAGGTTTTGGATTTAGAATTCAACTCAATTTATCATTGGGATTTGAAACCTTATGTTTATCTTCTGATTGTTGTCAGTACCTATATAAGGTCCTCGACAGTTCTTGTATCGGGGCCAATGGCCAATGCCGAATCAAAAGAACTTACTTTTTATCCTAGTTTTCTTTACTACCTTAGTGTAGATTTATCATATCTCTTTTAGCGTAACTTAGCCTAGCTTGGTTTTTCCAGAAAGTTAAAACACCAAAACCCGGTACAGGACGCCTGACACCGTCCGTTCGGCCCTTCAACGGTCGAATTCAGTGGTCGGTTCGGCCATTCAACGGTCTGATCGGCGAGTCGACATCAAAACCCGGTCCAGGACGGGCGACACCATCCGTTCGGCCCTTCAATCGTCGGATCCGGTTGTCGAATCGGCCCTTCAAACGGTCGGATCGGTAAGTCGAGGGTCGCTTGTTGTTCGTGCGCGAACAGTTTTTGGCACAGCCAGTGGGGCACGTTTTCCACTGCAGAGGTCTTGCCGCTGAGCATTCATCATGCTCGAGACGAGAAAAAATCTAGAGCTCATAAAGGTCTTGGAAGAGATCGTTCTGGCTCGAGAGGCGATTAAGGAAGATCTGAAGAAACAGCCAGGCTTTACCAATGCCCTTGCGAGCGCTAGACGCCCTGGCCCAGGTTGAAAAACAGCATGGGAAGCAAAAAGTGGAGACTCTTATCAAGGAGATCAAGGATTTGTTAGTCAGCCAGAGCAAGGCCGAGGACAAGAAGAAGGTCAATGAGGGAGATTCGAATGAAGATAATCCTTTCGCCGGCAATGAAGAACCAGCTGCCCAGGAGCGTGAGGAGGAAGGGATGAAGGGCTCAGCTTTCGGTTTACTTTATTTTAGTTTTCAATACTAATATTAGTATAGTATTAACACTTTCTTCTTTCTCTAATTTATTTTTCTTTTCCTTCTAATGCAATTGTGTATTTTAATTTGTACAATATATTTTCTTTTGTTTTTTTTTTCAGGAGAATGGATATTAATACTTTGGATAAGTTGACCCCTGATAATGAATTATGGACAATTCAAGTTAGGATTTCAAGGTTGTGGGAGTCCTTGAATACAAAATTTCAGAATTTCCTTATCAGTTTAGATTTGATTTTAATTGATGCAAAGGTATGTTTAAATTTTTCATTCCTTCTATTTTAACTCATTTTTCATTTTATTTGTTCTTTTATTTTTATATTATTTCCTTTTCATAGTATTAGTTTTTGTTAATTTTCCATTTTTTTATGTTTTCATTTTTTGTAATTTGTATTGTATTTTTTCCTCATTTATAAAATATTTTTTTCGTTCCATGGTATTTTTTTAAATTTTTTCACAATTATATATTATTTCCCTATTTTTATTTTTTTGGCATTGTATTTGTTCTTTTAATTTTGCAGAATTATATATTATTTTCCTTTTTTTTGGCATTGTGTTTGCTTTTTAAAATTTTTCATAATTATATATTTTCTTTTTTTTATATTTTTTTGGCTTTTTGTTTTTTTAATTTTCTAGAATTATTTATTATTTTTACATTTTGATTTTTGGCATTGTGTTAGTTGTTTTAATTTTCGAGATTTATACATTATTTTTCTGTTTTTGTTTTGGTATGTGTTTTTTTTTTCAGAATTAGTTGTTACATTCATGTTTTAATTTTTTTGGCATTGTGTTAGTTTTTTTTTTTAATTTTTTAGATTCATACATTATTTTCTTGTTTTAATTTTTTTTGGCATTGTGTTTGCTTTTTTTATTTTTCCATAATTATATATTATTTTGCTTTTTTTGGTATTGTGTTTGTTTTTTAATTTTTCAGAATTATGTATTTTCATGTTTTTATTTTGTTTTTTTTAGTTTTCCAGAATTATTTATTTTTTCATGTTTTAATTTTTTTGGCATTGTGTTATTTTTTATTTTCCAGATTTATGCATTATTTTCCTTTTTTTTTTGGCATTGTGTTAGTTTTTTTAATTTTCAAGATTTATACATTATTTTGCTGTTTTAATTTTTTTTGGCAATGTGTTAGTTTTTTTAATTTTCCAGATTTATACATTATTTTCCTTTTTTATTTTTTTTTTATTTTTTAGGATTTATAATATATTTTTCTTCCTTCCTTTGTAGTAGTTTTCTAATTTTTCTAATATTTTATATATTATTTTCCTTTTTTTAATTTTGTTTGTTTTTTTAATTTTCTAAAATTATTTATTATTTTCATATTTTAATTTTTTTGGCATTGTGTTTGTTTTTTTAATTAAACAGAGAAAATGTTTCTCAAAACTATAATCTATATATATAAAAAAAATAACAAAACAATTTTGTTTCAAAAAATTAATTAATATAGAAGATTATTAGCAAAAAATTATTACCCACTGGAAGTGAGTTCAAAAAATTATTCAGTTGTAGTTGTGGAAAAAAATATAGAAAATATTAGCTTAAAAGTATGAATAATTTCTTTTTTAAGAATGGGGATACAGATTTAGAAAATAATATTTTTTAAGAAAATAATATACTTATTCAAAATTTTATTGTAAAATATTTTAAATTTATACTAACCAAGTTTTTTCCTAAACAAGTTTTATGTGTATACTTTTAAAATAATTTAAATCACACATTATTATAAAATAATTTAAAATTTGTAAAGAAAATATAATTCTTAAAAAAAAATACTAACAAGCCTGTAGAACCCACAGGTAATGAACTACTATAGCTTAATAGCTCCAACCGTAAGTTTAAATTTTAAAGTCATAAATCCTAGAAGAACATCTGTCAATTTTGTAATGAATGTTTGACTTAAATCTAACGCACCCAACACAATACAGGGAAAAGTAAACAATAATGGTTTCTCTCCATTTGGCTGGTTTAACGCAAAAATTCCTTCAAAGATCATAAAATTGTGCCTACCAGATTGAAGAACTCAACAAATTAGTGTTAACCCCAATTCACCCCCACTTATCCTCCAAGACAAATTATACTAATCCACCCCGCCTACCCTGCTAATATATTCAAATCTAAAGTTTTGAACAACTATTCCAAATCTTTCGACACACACTTCAAAACTCACAACACTAATAGTCCGTTTGGTATAAATTTAGAATTGGAATTGAATTCAAATCATTAAAAATTTAGAATTTGAATTCATTATGAAATCAATTCTCATGTTTGGTATACTTTTTAATAATGAGGAATTGAATTCAATTCCAATGTTTGGTATAAATCAAATCATCAATTGAATTGCTAAAATTACTTAAGTTGTCCTTTTGTTAAAAAAATTAACACTCCGTTTGGTATCATGGAATTGAATTCAATTCCAAGAATTGAAATCAATTCCTTAGTTTGGTATAATTCTACTTCACTTAAAATAAGAATTGAATTCCATTTTTTATTTTTGGAGCAATATTTTGTTAATATTTCAAATCCAAGCAAAACCTATCGGATTTGGAATTCAATTCCATTGGATAAGTATTGGTATGTCTAAATGACAAAAATAACCCTTTTTTTTAGCAAAAGGACAACTTATGTAATTTTAGCAATTCAATTGATAATTTGATTTATACCAAACATTGGAATTGAATTCAATTCCACATTATTAAAAAATATACCAAGCATGGGAATTGATTTCATAATGAATTCAAATTCTAAATTTTTAATGATTTGAATTCAATTCCAATTCCAAATTGATACCAAACGGACTATAAAATAAGAGTATAGGGTCATTTTTGTCATTTAGACATACCAATACTTTTCCAATGGAATTGAATTCCAAATCCGATAGGTTTTGCTTGGATTTGAAATATTACCAAAATATTGATATAAAAATAAAAATTAGAATTCAATTCCTATTTTAAGTTAAGTAGAATTATACCAAACTAAGGAATTGATTTCAATTCTTAGAATTGAATTCAATTCCATGATACCAAACGGACTATAAACTGTTTGACAAATCAAATCAAGATAATATTTTCCCCATTCTTTTTTCCCATTCTTCCCATCCTCAACACTCTTCAAGGAATCATCCACTGTCAAATCACCAGTAACCGGAGAAGCAGTAATAGCTGAAGCCTGAGGGTCAGCAAATTTAGTAGGGGAGACACGGCAACCGGCTCGTTGATGCTGGTTTTGGGTTCTGCTATCCGAAACTTCTCCTTCACCCTTGGCTCGTGGTGCTCATAGTCATGTTCTGCCATTTATCCTATCAAACCAAAGCAACAAATTATTTTAGCATAAAAAAGCAAGAAATGATAAACTTGATGATGAAATTGAATCTATATATGAATAAATTAAGAGTATAAAAATAGAGAGAAGAAAAGGAAAAGGAGGACCTTAAAGTAGATTCTGAAGAGACCAAAATCTGCCATCGTCGTCGTCCTTCCTTAAGTGTTGCTTCCCATGAAAAAAGGAGGAGAAAAAGTGTATACAAAGAAAAGGAGAAGACGGGTTTAAGGTGTGCATATAATCTATTATGTATTTTAAGAGGCCATATATGTGACGATTCAACGGTGTTCAACGCATCTATCCTCACACAACGGTGTACGTAAATGTGATGTTGTCCAAAGTATTAGTCAAATTGGCTTCTCTCTGTTGTTTAATAGGCCACACGTTATCTTTGAGGGAAAAATTAAGGAAAGAGAGAATTAATAGGGGAGATGCAATGTATCTTTGGATTAATGCAACCCTTGGGTTTTTCTTGTTTTTAACTATTTATTTTTTCTATTTACCTTTACGCATCCATTATAGGTGTACCTTTACTAATAGGCCACACGTTATCTTTGTGGAAAAAATTAAGGAGAGAATTAAGGGTGCTTTTGGATCACTGGACGGGACTGGACTGGATAGGACTGGGAAATAGTGCCATCCAATGTAGCGTTTGGTTTGGTGAACACTGAGTTGGACTGTTGTACTAAATGATGTTTGGTTAGCTATACAGAGCTCGGGACAAAATGCAGTAATATCAATTATTGCCCTTGATCCTGAAAGAAGTGGTTAAGTATATAGAGTGTATAGATTTTTTAGGCTTAATAAATGAATGTGATTTATAGATATTATAATTTATTCATTCATAACAAAATTTTGAGCATGAGCAAATTTTTTAGTAATTTCAACTTGGTTTGAATATAAAAATACTAATTTATGACTACAATAAATTTAATATTTATGAAGAGTTTTGTGAAAACTTATTTCACCAATTTTGATTATTACTTGCTTCACTTTTCACTTGTTTTCAAGACTATTACATTGTCAAGTGCATTTGATAGGGTAAGACAAGCATGTATATTTGGCTTATGCGATGAACAACATGAATAGTAGTGATTGAAATCTTTTCATAATGTAAGTAATGACAACTAAAGCTTGATTGATTTCATAGGTAATACAAACATCCGAGTTCCTACCTGTAATACGTTTAATTAGCCCTTACAAATATTTAACAATCACCATGACTAATAATGATAAAATAAACCCAATTTCCATTTTCAATAAGTCTACATACTTGACATTACCCTCTAATGCAACTCTCAAGTCCTCAAAATCGCCCGTGTCCCTCTGGTTTGGTATATTTGGAGGCGCAGCTGTATTTGCAGCCGGGGTGTTAGTGTAATGCCCAAAAACCAATCATTGGATGATTATATAGTCATGTATTTTGATTAAGGTTTTATTCCAATAAATATGTTTGTTAATCTTGCTTGAACATATTTATAACCTAGGAATATTTTATATTCTTGAAATGTCCCTAGTCGATTATTATTAAGACTAGCGTATGTTGAGAATTATATGAGATATGAATTCTACATACGGGTACAAGTTAGAGAACTTGTGGACTGGACTGTCCCGACATAAGAATACTGCATGGACTCATATTGTCATTAGTGATTCTTATATGTACTATCCTTAGACCTGAGATCATCAAGGTTCCCAACACGTGAGTCATATACTTTGATATTACTCTTGGTCATTCGTAATTGAGTAGACCTAAGAGTAATTATTGGGTACATGATATAATGTGTAGTGGGTTTTGTATGATCAAGATGAAATTCGTCCAACCCATATAATGGGTATCTTATCAGTTGGGCCCCTTGATAGAGTTAAACTGTAAATGCATGGCCATGCTCAGATTAAGTGATATGGGGATATCATTTGTATCTGTATCACACAGTTAACTCGGAGATCAAGAAACGTTAGATCAAACATAAACAAGAATGACATATTCCAGGTCCCGTGTTTGATCTTGATATTATGGGACGAAAGGGTAATGACATTTTTCCGAGGCATAATGAATCAGTACTGATCTTGTCGTTTGGGTAGCAATGATGTGTTGCTAGACACCGCTCATTGTTTATAATTGTAAATGAGAGTTTATAATTATTGCCAAACGTCACAAGTGCCTACAGGGTCACACACTTAGAACTGTTGATTCGAGCTAGTGGTTAGACTATGGTTGGACCATGGTTCGACCAGGATATTGAGCTAGTGGTTAGACCATGGTTGGACCATAGTTCGACCGGGTTGTTTGGGTTGATTCGGTTCACTAATTACCAGAATTATTGAACCAGAATTAATGCCATATGATGTGTAATCCTATATATGATGATATATATGTTTAATGCCATAGTGGAGACTTTATCATAATGGAGACATAATCATGAAAGATAATGCATGATGATGTTGGCCATTGTCTAATTAAACTATGCCTAATGTGTATTTGACATAAGTGAGAGGTTGATCAGATTTTTCAGACCAAGCTTATACACATTAGTTAGACAAGAAACACATCAAACACTCTAGGCTCTTTAGCTCTCGGAATTCTGCAGCTAGCACTGCGGTTCGGGAGTACTCAGGTTAGTGATCGTGTGATGGTTGCTAGCAGTCATCAACGGTTCGTGAGGATACCGTAGAGGAATCGGATTTTTGTCCCGTTCTTGCTGGTTCGGCCCTACTCTAGAGTGAAAGGATTCAGCAAATCCCAGGTACGAAATTCTTGTTATTCGGTTTACCCCGTTTCACATGGATCCTCCATTAGTTCCGGGTTTATCCGCTGCGCATTTTATCTTTTTGTTTGCATGCCCGGTTACTTACAGTGGTAGCGGAGCCTCTTGTGAAACACTAAACCGAATTAGTTGTTTATATGTATGATATGCTATATGTGATGTGGCGTGATCATGTTGATATATGTGATATGTTGAAATCGGTTTTGTCGAAGGTGTTTGACAATAAGTACTTGATTGGTATATGATATCAATCAAGGTGTATTTTGGCAGTAAGTCGAATGAGTTCGACAGGGATGATTGAAAGGTATATGATACCAATCAAAGGATAAATCGATGTTCTGAAGTTCTGCCAGAAAGTTCGAAGAATTTTCTGCAGATAATTGAAGGCTGGCCGATTTGATTTGGTCAATTGTTGTTTTGGTTGTTTGGAATTGTTGGAGTTTTTGATTTGTAGGCGTTTTCACTTACAACATTATTCTGCCCACAATTTCGTAAGTGATTTGGGTAACAAAATCCTACTATCCGCAGTTTTGTAATTGATTTCGGTTACATCCTTAGCATCTGCCTGCGGTTTTGTAAGTAATTTGACTTATATGTTGATTGCTTGTTAACATGTTTATCCTTTTATAACCATGTCATATAGCTTGGTATTGGTTATATATGATGCATGGTTATTGTATATGCGATATATAATTTGTTAATTACATGCATGTTATGTATGGATATAATTTGTTGATGTAAATATTAAGTTCCTCATGTGTTGCCTTCCATTGATAAGCACTCATCTATGCTTAGATCAACACTTGGTAGGTTTGCCAAAGCAAAGTGCCATTGTTTATCGTAGCAAGATGCGATGGGATAATTGTAATATCCAAATTGCTTGTCGTGGGTTGAACTTAACTAAGTCATCTTAATAGGATTAGGGACCTAGAGGCAAAGAGTTGAGAAAAGTTTATGAGATAGACAAGAATAAGAGTTCTTCACTGAACTATCCAAGAGTTACATGAGATGTAATTGACAAAGAGTTGTCTATCTAAATAACTATGATGTAAGTGATTAGCCAAAGCTAACTTATCTTGTAGTGAAATATGGATCTTGGCCCACTTATCATTATCTTGATTCATATAGTGGGAGTATCATTTAATAAAATTCTTTGTTAAATGATTTTAAGTATACATGACTCTGATATTGTGTGAATTGATTATTGTAGAGTTATCATGGCACAAAACACAAGTACTATGTCACTGCGATCAGTCCTTGAGAAGGAAAAACTGAATGGGAATAATTTCCTTAAGTGGCATCGCAATTTGAGGATAGTCCTCAAGCAAGAAAAGAAGTTGTATGTCCTTCAAGGGCCTGTTCCTAATGGACCGACACCTAATACTCCTAGGGCGGAAAAGGATGCTTACAAGAAGTATGTTGATGAAGCATTGGATGTTGCTTGCCTTATGCTGATCACCATGAACTCTGAGCTTCAGAAGCAACAAGAGAATTTGGGTGCTTTCGATATGATCGAACACCTGAAAATGCTCTTTGAAAAGCAAGCAAGGCATGAGAGGTATGAGACCTCAAAGGCATTATTCCAATGCAAGATGGTTGAGTCATCACCTGTCAGACCTCATGTGCTCAAAATGATTAGATTCATTGAGAGCCTTGAAGACCTGGGTTTTCCTTGGCAAAGAGAGTTGGCCGTTGATCTTGTCCTGCAATCGTTGCCGGATAGTTATAGCCATTTTGTCATGAATTTCAACATGAATCATCTTGACAATTCTTTGTCTGAGTTGCTTAACATGTTGGGAATAGTTGAGCAACAAATGAAGGTAAGTAAATCCAACAACATTTTGATGGTTGGAAATGGCAAAGGGAAGGGAAAAGCCAAGTCTAACAAGAAGAAGAAATTTACCAAAAGGTTTGGTTCATGTGCATCTTCTTCTTCACATGTGCTGAAACCTAAAGGTGGTGTTGCAAAGGAAGGACAATGTTTCCATTGCAAGAAACCTGGCCATTGAAAGCATAATTGCCCTGTTTACCTTGAGGAGGTAAAGAAACAGAAGAGAAGTAAGACTTCCACTTCAGGTATTCTTGTTGTAGAAGCTAATATTTCTATCTCTGCATCATGGGTATTAGAAACTGGATGTGGATCTCACATTTGTGTAAATGTGAAAGATTTGAGAAAGAGTAGAAGATTAGCAAAGGGTGAAGTAGACCTGCGTGTTGGAAATGGAGCAAGAGTTGCTGCATTAGCCGTAGGGACTTATTATCTTTCTTTACCGAGTGGTTTGGTTTTGGAACTTGATGATTGTTATTATGTACCTACTATAAGCAGGAATTTGATTTCTGTTTCTTGTCTGGATAAGAAGGGTTTTTCATTTGTAATAAAGAACAACTGTTTTTCTATTTATTTGAATGATATTTATTATGGTGGTGCATATTTAAGCAATGGTTTGTACGTTCTAAACCGAGAAACTCCAATCTATAACATTAATTCGAAGAAGGTTAAATTAAACGATTCTAATACAACCTATCTCTAACATTGTCGTTTGGGCCATATAAACGAGACTCGTATTTCTAAACTCCACAAGGATGGGCTTTTAGACTCTTTTGATTTTGAATTATATGAGACATGTGAGTCATGTTTATTGGGCAAAATGACGAAGGCTCCTTTTGCTGGTAAATGTAAAAAAGCTTCAGACTTGTTAGGCCTTATATATTCTGATGTATGTGGGTCTATGTCAACACCGGCTAGAGGTGGATTTCAATACTTCATTACATTTACTGATGATTATAGTAGATATGGGCTATGTGTATCTTATGAAGCACAAGTCAGAATCCTTTGAAAAGTTCAAAGAATTCAAGAATGAAGTACAGAATCAACTTGGTAAGAGTATTAAAATACTTCAATCTGATCGAGGAGGTGAATACTTAGACCGAGAATTTCTTGATCTTCTAAAGGAATGTGGTATAGTATCACAATTTACTCCACCAGGTACACCTCAATGGAATGGTGTATTTGAAAGGAGAAATAGAACTCTGTTAGACATGGTTCGTTCTATGATGAGTCAAGCTGACCTTCCTTCTTCATTTTGGGGACATGCTTTATTGACTGTTGCCTTTACACTTAACCGTGTTCTATCTAAATCGGTTGAAAAGACACCATATGAGATGTGGACTGGGAAACGCCCCAGTTTGTCTTTTATGAAGATTTGGGGTTGTGAGGCTTACGTAAGACGACAAGCATCAAACAAACTCGGCCCTAAATTTGACAAGTGCCTTTTTGTTGGATATCCTAAAGAAGCTAAAGGATATTATTTCTATAATCCCATAGAGCAAAAAGTGTTTGTTGCTCGTACTGTTATTTTTCTAGAAAGAGAATTTATTTCTAGAGAGATCAGTGGGAGAAAAATAGAACTCGAAGAAGTTCGAGCACAACAAGAAGCTATAGAGGCAGAGATGGAACAAGAACAGGAACCACAAGTTGTTGGGGGTGAAAATCCTATACCTGTAACACATGGACCACGAAGGTCTGATAGGACTCGATATGAGCCTGAGAGATATGGATTTCTTTTGACTCATACTGGAGCCGTGATGCTCATGGATGAAGGTGAACCCACTTCCTATCAGCAGGCAATTACGGGTCCGGACTCTAAGAAGTGGCTAGAAGCCATGAATTCTGAGATGGAATCCATGTACGAAAACAAGGTTTGGACCTTGGTAGATCCACCTGAAGGGGTAAAACCCATTGGGTGCAAGTGGATCTATAAGAAAAAGACCGACATGGATGGTAATGTGATTACTTTTAAAGAGCGATTGGTTGCGAAAGGTTTCAAATAAGTTTATGGTATTGACTATGATGAAACTTTTTCGCCAGTTGCCATGGTTAAGTCCATCCGAATTCTATTGGCTATAGTTGTATACCATGATTATGAAATATGGCAGATGGATGTCAAAACCGCTTTCCTTAATGAAAATCTTTTGGAGGATGTGTACATGACACAACCTGAAGGTTTTGTCACTCTAGAGAATACTAATAAGGTATGCAAATTGCAAAGATCTATTTATGGATTAAAGTAAGCTTCTAGGAGTTGGAATCTTCATTTTGATGAAGTAATCAAACAGTTTGGTTTTATTAAAAATGAAGATGAGCCATGTGTTTACAAGAAGGTTAGTAGGAGCACTATCATTTTCTTGCTGTTGTATGTTGACGACATTCTACTCATTGGGAATGATATTCCAACACTACAGTCTGTAAAGACTTGGTTAGGAAAGAATTTTTCAATGAAGAACTTAGGTGAAGCTGCCTACATGCTAGGTATAAAGATCTATAGAGATAGATCCAACAGGCTTCATGGCCTAAGTCAAAGTACATATATTGACAAGGTGCTTAAAAGGTTTAGCATGCAAGATTCCAAGAAAGGTTTCTTGCCCATGTCACATGGCATAACTCCCTCAAAGAATCAATGTCCTAGTACATCTAAGGAGAGAGGGCGAATGAGTAAGATCCCTTATGCATCAGCAATAGGATCTATTATGTATGCCATGATATGTACTCGACCAGATGTCACATATGCATTAAGTGTCACAAGCAGATATCAATCTGATCAAGGTGAAAGTCACTGGACAGCAGTTAAGAACATCCTTAAGTACTTGAGAAGAACTAAGGATGCATTCCTTGTATATGGAAGCGTTGATGAGCTTCTTGTAAAGGGTTACACAGATGCCAGCTTCCAAACTGACAGGGATGACTTTAGAACGCAATCAGGATATGTGTTTTGCTTTGGAGGTGGTGCTGTATGCTGGAAGAGTTCAAAGCAAGAAACAGTTGCCGATTCTATAACTGAGGCTGAATACATAGCTGCCTCTGATGCAGCGAAAGAGGCTGTTTGGATTAAGAAGTTTATAACTGAACTTGGGATGGTTCTGAGCATTCACAGTCCGATTGAGCTCTATTGTGACAACAATGGGATAATCGCACAGGCTCAAGAACCTAGATACCACCAAAGATCCAAACATATACTCCGACGCTACCATCTTATCAGAGAGATTATTGATAAAGGCGATGTGAGACTATGCAAAGTTCCTTCTGAGAACAATCTAGCAGATCCATTAACTAAGCCACTCACACAGCAGAAACATGATGGTCATACTAGATTCATTGGTATTAGATACATGGATGATTGGCTTTAGTGCAAGTGGGAGATTGTTAGTGTAATGCCCAAAAGCCAATCAATGGATGGTTATATAGTCATGTATTTTGATTAAGGTTTTATTCCAATAAATATGTTTGTTAATCTTGCTTGAACATATTTATAACCTAAGAATATTTTATATTCTTGAAATGTAAGAATATTTTATATTCTTGAAATGTCCCTAGTCGATTATTATTAAGACTAGCGTATGTTGAGAATTATATGAGATATGAATTCTACATACGGGTACAAGTTAGAGAACTTGTGGGCTGGACTGACCCGACATAAGAATACTGCATGGACTCATGTTGGCATTAGTGATTCTTATATGTACTATCCTTAGACCTGAGATCATCAAGGTTCCCAACACGTGAGTCATATACTTTGATATTACTCTTGGTCATTTGTAATTGAGTAGACCTAGGAGTAATTATTGGGTCCATGATATAATGTGTAGTGGGTTTTGTATGATCAATATGGAATTCGTCCAACCCATATAACGAGTATCTTATCAGTTGGGCCCCTTGATAGAGTTAAACTTGTAATGCATGGCCTTGCTCAGATTAAGTGATATGGGGATATCATTTGTTTCTGTATCACACAGTTAACTCGGGGATCAAGAAACATTAGATCAAACATAAAGGAGAATGACATATTCCATGTCCCGTGTTTGATCTTGATATTGTGGGATGAAAGGATAATGACATTTTTCCGAGACATAATGAATCAGTACTGATCTTGTCGTTTGGGTAACAATGAAGTGTTGCTAGACACCGCTCATTGTTTATAATTGTAAATGAGAGTTTATAATTATTGCCAAACGTCACAAGTGCCTACAGGGTCACACACTTAGAACTGTTGATTCGAGCTAGTGGTCAGACCATGGTTGGATCATGGTTCGACCAGGATATTGAGCTAGTGGTTAGACCATGGTTGGACCATGGTTCGACCGGGTTGTTTGGGTTGATTCGGTTCACTAATTACCAGAATTATTGAACCAGAATTAATGCCATATGATGTGTAATCCTATATATGATGATATATATATGTTTAATGCCATAGTGGAGACTTTATCATAATGGAGACATAATCATGAAAGATAATGCATGATGATGCTGGCCGTTGTCTAATTAAACTATGCCTAATGTGTATTTGACATAAGTGAGAGGTTGATCAGATTTTTCAGACCAAGCTCATACACATTAGTTAGACAAGAAACACATCAAACACTCTAGGCTCTTTAGCTCTCGGAATTCTGCAGCTAGCACTGCGGTTCGGGAGTGCTCGGGTTAGTGATCGTGTGACGGTTGCTAGTAGTCATCAATGGTTCGTGTGGATACCGTAGAGGAATCAGATTTTGGTCCGGTTCTTGCTGGTTCGGCTCTACTCTAGAGTGAATGGATTCAGCAAATCCCAGGTATGAAATTCTTGTTATTCGGTTTACCCCGTTTCACATGGATCCTCCATTAGTTCAGGGTTTATCCGCTGCGCATTTTGTCTATTTGTTTGCATGCCCGGTTACTTACATGGGGTTGGCGGATTGTCATCAAAAATATGGGCATTATCATGCACCCATCTTTGCTCACAGAGCACATATGCAACTTGTTCTTCCTGCAAGGTTTTAAAACCTTTGAACCTTGCATGCGGAAATGAATCAACTTGCAACTTAACCTCGTCCTAATTGTCATACACACCATTGCGTCTCTTGTTATACACAATATAGTACTTATATTTGCCCATGGTATCCACCTACAATGAACTCAAATCATGGTTACATTTACAATCCCAAAAGCACAACATTGGCAAACAAAGCAACCACAAAACACATTGAAGATGCACAAGCAAAGGGCCTTCAAATTGCCCCTTTAACCAAACAAACCAGCCAATGAAAGCACCCAAACCAGACACAACATTTGCTTGCAAGTTAAATGCAAGGAGAGGGCATTCATTACTATGCAAACAACCATCTTCCATTCCTGCAAATGTGTCTACATAGAAAAGGTAGTAGATGTGAACCACGCCACATAATAAGTCATACCTACAAAATGCATAATGCCATGACTAACTACCTTTGAAATATCCAAAAATGCATAGCATTGATGACTAAATATGCAGTTAATATCTAAACTACTAGAGGGGTTAATTCCTAAGCCGCTAAGAAGTTAGTAGGCTACTTTCATATGTACTAATGTTATACTGCACCAAAAATGGCAACACCTTCTAATCGGCAACCCAGATTACTTCCCTAAAAGGCTGGAGACGAACTCAACTCTCTGTTCTGGCTCTAGCTGACAGAAATATGGCGCAACTTCAGGCTGCTTGCCCATCGCCATCACCACCTTGACGACATCAATTACCGTAATGCCTATTTTCCTCAGCTCCTCGCCCAATGACTGTGGTGAATCCTTCCCCCTAATTACAGCAGCAATGTCGCTCATGTGCACGCCCTGAGACTTGAATCCATGCACAATAGCGTCGGTCAATGCCCACAGTGCTTCGTTTGCAGCAGGCCGACCTTCCTCTTCGTACTGCCGCATGAACCCAACGCCATACTTGCATCAGGTGCAACAGAGGAAAAGGCAGCACCTCTGCCAAGAGCAGCTGTACTTGCCGGCAAGAGTTGGAGCAGGTTCATTGTTGGATGCAACAACAGTATCGGCTGTCTCTTGTTCCTGCATGTTTGCCATTGCTTCCTCAGGGGTTTCAGCATGGTCTCCAATAGCCCTATCACGGCCAAAAATGCGTTGAAGCTTGGGGAACTGTGGGAAGGCTCGACCGCACACATACTCCCTTGAAGGGTATTTCTACAAGTCACAAACACATTGAAAAAAAAAAAAGTTAAATACAATAAAGTGAACATTGAAATGGGGAAAATATGTAAACAAGCCACAAGAAGGGAGTAGGTCTGGACTTACAATGAGATATGCTTCAAGGATGTCCGGTGCATCCACCTCCACGCAGTTCTTCTCCGAATTCCATCCAAAGCTGCTGGTATTTGCCATTTCCTGTGCAGCGAAATACTTAGCCTTCAATCGCTTCATTTTATTCCTTACATGGTTGGCGACAAGGCCGTAGTTGGGGAACTTCGCCTTCATCCGAGCCACAATCTGGATTATGGCCCCTGGCCGAAATGACCCTGCATCAACTTGGTGAGCCTCAACCACCAATTCTTCCAGAATGTCGACTAAGGCATCGACCTATGGATCAGTCCAGACCCTACTATCTCCCATGCTTACACTAAACCAACAATTTCATCATACAACCAGTAGAGTAAACCAATAAACACACCAACAATCACATATCAATCAGATTATACAGCTAGTCCAATAAAACATCAATGACATTTGTGAAATAAATTATTCTGTCCAACAACAATCACACAATGCATCAAATTCGGCTGTCCACCAATAATGAACATAAATGAATTGTCATAATACAATCATAGAGAAACTAGAATTATTGACCACCGTATAAATATTCAATACACATGAACGAAATTTTGGAAAATTGTTTTAAGCCAAGTGGCTCATGCACGGTTGGTCGTCCAATCATCAAACATTTCTTGTGCAAGGTCATCACGCCAAGCAGTCCATTCATCACTTGTTTGAACACTTTGAATGTACTCAGTTGCCTCTTCTGAATCATCTCCCTCTATGTTAGGAGCCTCAGTAATCATGTTCTCCTCCGGATCAACAGACATGTTAGCTCTAACAAAGTTATACAACAAGCAATATACTATGATTGTCCTACCCTGGGTTCTAACTAGGTAAAAAGATGGACTCCTAAGAATTTCCCTTTTTTTTTAATAACCCAAAAGAATGTTCAATGACATTTCTTGCCATTGCATTCTTCATGTTGAAGAATTCCTCTCGGTTTCTTGGTATTCTTGGCCCAGAAGTAGCCCATTCTTTGAGGTGGCACCTCACACCTCTATGAGGAGCACAAAAACCAGGACTGTGTGTATATCCAGCATCAGCCAAATAATAATTACCTAAAACAATTAGAAGTGTTCTTTGCTATTAAGTATCAAGTGAGTTAGTTTTATATTAAACATAAAAAAAATATAAAGTAAGCTACTTATGAACCTACCCCTGGGAACTTGCAATCCGCCCCTTCTCCCAATCACATCACGCAACACCCTTGCAACAGTAGCAGACCCTTCCCACCCAGGGAAGACATAAATGAAATTCATGTCTCGATTGCAAATTCCTAACACATTGGTTGCTATGTGACCTTTTCTGCTTCTATACCTAGACTTCACCGAATCAGGAACTGTTACATCTATGTAGCAACCATCTAATGCACCTAAACAACCCTTAAACCATTTCCAACTACTATCGGTGCAGTCCTCAGAGACAGGTTCAGGTTTCACAAATAACTCTTTCTGCACACGAATTAGTACCTTCAACACTGCATGAAAATGCCTACTGATTGTCTCACCAGACCTCTTAAACCTAGTCTGGAGTGGCCTATTCTTCTCGTGGTGTGCTAAGATGTGTGTGAAAAGCACTACTTGCTCCTCTACTTCTACAGAACCGTTTGATTTAAGACCACCTTTCACCCTAAGTAACTCACTTAATCCAGTAAATGCATTCATGTCCATCCTAAGATTTGAAATAGTATCTAGATCCAACCCCTTACACATTTTCTCAATCACTTTCCTCCTAGTCTCACACGTGGAAAAACTTCTATCTCTCAATGCTCTCCTATTCATAGTTCTCTCATCTATTGTATGCATATATGCAACTACAAACGCAGCACAACTCAACAAAATTTCTAGATTCATACTCCATATGACACACATCACAGCAGCAAGTTTAGCATGTTTGCGGCGGTCCATAGTCGGTCTATAAAAAGCAACCAACAGGAAAAAAGAATTACATTATGCACATTGACAACCATGCTAACAAGAAATGCAAAACAATACAACATATTCACCACAACAACATTTCAGCCTCACACAAACATCATTCCAAAACAAGAAAAAGAAACGACGAGCATACCTCGGATAACCTTCACAATAAACTCTCAGCAAGCTGGTATGAAGTTTCTCCAACTAACCAGCCCTTTTAGCAACCAGAAACTATTCACACAAAAAGCAGAATTTTAACACAAACTCAACAATGCATATTGACCAATTCAAGTCATAGATGCTTCACACAACTCAGGGTTTCACAAGAATTAAATTAATTATCATAGGAAGTAAATGGATATTTGGTACGTGGCGTTGTGCACAAAGTCAGCCTACCTAACCAGATGAGGATTATCTAGGTATGAGTTTCCAGCCCATATACCGTATATCCAATTACAAATAATGCATATAGACTCTACTGATTATCTAAAATATTAAGACACAATACCAAAAACCGATCAGGGAGCAGACATATTAAACAGTGAACATGCATCAACCACGGGCGAATCAAAGCAGACAATCTACAACTACAGACCGATGAAATAATACATTGCATATACACGGTGTTACAGAGCAACACAGTGAGTTAAAGAACATTGTCTACAAGAAGATTAGGGGAGCAGGGAAATCAAAGTGCAGCAATGACAATTGAAGCACCATATGACAAGTACCAGTGCGTAATGCAAGAACACATTGCAACTACACTGTTACAGAGAGCAATTCAGTGTTTCCCATATCAATTTAGGGTCTCACAAAATATACATCCCAGTAAACATATCAATCAATTCAAACATGTATGGAAAACCTATACATCACAGTAAAAATATCAATCAATTCAATTCAGTACCTGCAAAATTTGGGCGTTTCGACAAATCACAAAGCATCAGAGGTAAATGAAGCATCAGACAACGATAAGCAGGGATAATTCAAAGGATACATGCCAATTACACTGTAAGACGAAGCAATTTAGAGGTTTTCCAAATTAGGGTGCTTTGGGGGTTTCGACAAATCACAAAGCATCAGAGGTAATGAAGCATCAAACAATGATAAACTGGATTAATTCGAAGGATACATGCCAATTATACTGTTAGACGAAGCAATTTAGGAGTTTTGCAAATTAGGGTTTCTGCAAAATTTGGGGGTTTCGACAAATCACAAAGCATCAGGGGTAAATGAAGCATCAAACAACAATAAACAGGGTTAATTCGAAGGATACATGCCAATTACACTGTAAGACGAAGCAAATTAGGGGTTTTGCAAATTAGGGTTTCTGCAAAATTTGGGGGTTTCGACAAATCACAAAGCATCAGGGGTAAATGAAGCATCAAACAACGATAAATAGGGTTAATTAGAAGGATACATGCCAATTACACTGTTAGCCGAAGCAATTTAGGAGTTTTCAAATTAGGGTTCTTGGATAATTGGGGATCGGACTCTAACCTTACAACACAGTTATGCAGATGAGATTTCAACCCACAATACACCATCATAAACACAATCCCATAATTAACAAAGCATCAACACAACACAGCATGAGAACCACAACACAAACCCACAACAGAAAAACACAACACATCCACATATAGAGCGAAACGAAATGAAGTGAAAGAAAAGCAGCGACAACGAACAAAGGAAGAGGAGAGGCTAAGGTGGAGAAGAGAGGAAAAGTTAAGGAGATGAAATCGGGAGAGAGCAAGTGACGGGAGAGAAAAAGAGACGAGAGAAGAAGAGACGGGAGAGAGGGAAGGGGGAGAGAGAGCGTACCAGTGAATGAGGCTCGATGTAGATTTAGTTGTCGTTTTTATATGCCTTGGTCTTCTGGGCATTATGGAAAAATGGCAGGGGTAAAGACGACACGAGAACAGTGCTATCCTTGGGACTGTGTTCTGTCCACAGCATTTTAAGTGGACGAGAAAATTTATTTTCGTCCCAAACCACGTGGAGGCGCGTCCCGCATGAACAGTGAGGCCCTCGATCCAAACATCCACCCCTTAGGCCCTTGTCCACTCGCGCCCGTCCCTATCTCACGTTCCAAACGCACCCTAATAGGCCAGATGCAATCCCGTATCCCAAATTAACCAATTTATTTATTTATAACATATAAAATGACCAAACTGCCCTTCCATCCCAGGATACGATATAAATATGATAAATATTATTTTATTATGCAATATATTATACAATACATTATATAATAATCGAGTATGTAGTGGAAGACAAACACATACAATAACATGTATACAATGTACACTATGGATCCGATCCGAGGAGGAAAGCACCGCCACCTGCTGATATGCACTCCTGATCATCGATCAGTTAACCTGCATAAAGTCTGTGAGGGGGTGAGACCAACCACTGTCTCACCGCAAACAAATAAACCAAAGTATACTAGTACAAATCATTCACAAATACTGGCATCAGGCAGTAGCAACCACATTGCACAACAAGTACAATGCACAATAGAAAATCATCATTAGAGTTTAAACTTACAGCTGTCTTTTATCATCTTAAATATCAATATAAAATAGCAATAATCTCAAATTTTAAAATAATCCCGGGAGATGACACACGCAGTTCGAGCCAGGACAGAGTACTCTGTTGGTCCTGTATTCGGGTTATATTAGTCCCGTTCCGGGTTATGTTAGTCACTCTCTCTCTCTATCTGTCTCTCTTTCTCCCTCCATCTTTCCCCCACTATTTTCTCTCTCCTAGAACCGGTCATCACAGACCCATATGCTAAACCGCATATACCATGCTATCCCGCATTCAATCCCGAGGGGTATCACTTCCCGCTCGAACCAACCGGTCAACAGCCCCACAGTAGAGTTATTATAGTTCGTTATTCTCAATTATGCTTAAAGAGTTGTGCCATACGTTATGATCAAACAGGGTTGTGTGGATTTAATATCTTATTCTCAAGTCCGGGCCTTCAGCCCTCAAGTCACCACACGAACCACAAAGTCATATAACATTTATATTTCATAACTTAACTCATGCTCGACAGGCACTGTACATCTCACAGGCACACGATTCACATAGTCAAGTACACATCAACAAAATTATCATCATCACGATACACCGTACAAACAATAAAATCAACACCACAGGTATACACGCATACAGCATTCAATGCCAAGCAAATATTATCACTTAATAAACTATGACAATTAACCGAGTATTGTAGGCAGTAATGCATACAAGGGTTTATATGTCCTCACCTGGGCCATATTAACTGTCTCGGAAGCCGAAGCCTCATTCTGCCTTAACATTCCTATGTTCATAACATCCTACGAACATACAAGTCATATAAGACACTTATTCATGACAAGTACTAAATGCATGCTAAAGATGAAATCTTGAGCCTTCTAGCCCGTTTGTGTTCATTAACCGTGAATCCACTAATAAGTCGGGGTCTAAGCCCAAATATAATCCTCAAGCTCCACAATTTCATATTTAACTTAAATCCATATTATAATTGATTGGTCTACAGCCCATCTTAATTTAATTACCATTTATTGAGCCTAAGCCCATTCCATATCCATAATAGTCTTCGGGCCTAAAGCCCATATGTACATAACATGACATTAATTGGGCCTGGGCCAAATCTGTTCTCAATAATCATGTTAGACCAACTCCCGAGCCCAATCTTTCCGGCCTAACGCTACCGTGCGCGTCGGATGAATTCCGGTCTCGCGCACTCACCACTTGACACACTCGGTTTACACTAAGTATCCTTTTTCATTTTAATACATCAATGCATTTACAATACAGGATGAGTACAAAACCAAATTATGACATCACCAGGAATTTACCAATTAACACCGACTCGCCAGAACATTGCCTCTGCCTACAGGAACACTACTCCGCCGCCTGAACAGTAAACCGTTCGCCGGATTCTGGCCAAGCTTCGCTGGAATTTCACAACAAATCCCAGAAACGTTTCCCTAACAAACTGTCAAACACAATAATCAGCCACACGACATCCAACTCCACAAATCCATGTCTACAGAACAACATAACCCAAGAAAAAAACCAATTAAAACACCGAAACACCTACTGGAAGAAGCAAATTAACATTGTTAGCACCTCGGGTCTCGGATCCGTCACCAAAACACCGAACCCAGCACCCCTATACGCCGTATCCACTGCCCCGAGCACCAACAACTGCTGCCCGACCAAGTCCGACCAATAACCTCCTCGACCACCATCAACCACCGTCGGCAACACAGCAACAAGGCCACCAAAACCCACCTTCCGACCCAAGCCTCGCCAAACACACTCAATCCATCGAACCGGGAACAGCAACAACAAATCATCATCCCACTGCCACCGTCACAACAATAAACAACACAACACCACCGACATATCAACACCCAGGGGAGAGAAAGAAGAAAAAGGAAAAAGGAACAGAGGGCACGGCGGTACCTACCCAGCAACTCAAAGGTAGCGGCGAAGACTCGTGTCAACTTGCAGCACAGGCCGTGGCACACAGAACCTGGGCTCCGCCTCGGCCTCCTCTGCAATCAACGGTGACGGTGGCTTCTAGCTCGTTCCGCGAGTTCCTCCTCTGGTCACGGCTCATACGAATAAGGAAGGAGGCTACATAGTGGCGGCGACATGGAGAAGACGAAGCTGAGAGGAGTGGGGACGACGGTTTGAGAAACAAGAGAATGGAAAGGGATCGTGGGGGGGAAGAGGAAGCCAAAATCGAAAAAGGAAGAAAGGAGAGGAGAGACAGAGAAAGAGATGGATTATAAACCCCAAGCTAACCCTAAAGCCCGACCAGCTCTCGAGACAGCGTCGTTTTGGTCATCAAAACGGCATCGTTTCGACCTCCTAAAGTCGCAGGTCAACGCGCCCATCCCCCTTGGTCAAACGCAACCCTTTTACTCTTTACCTTTCCCTGAAACTACGTAGTTTCGGACCAAACTACATCAAGATTTGTGTTTCACTCCGAAACACAATAAAATTCCAAAAGAACCCGATAAAAGTAATAATTCCAACTTAAAACTAAGATTTCAAAGGAAAATAAATTACAAATATAAATTTTCTTGATCAATAATCCCGGAATTTCTATAAGGGTAAAATTGGAAATAAAATTTCAAAAATTTCGAAAATTCATAAAAAAATTAAATACCGAAAATCCAGGGCGTTACAGTTTATGACTTGTATGTTCGTAGGATGTTATGAACATAGGAATGTTAAGGCAGAATGAGGCCTCGGCTTCCGAGACAGTTAATATGGCCCAGGTGAGGACATATAAACCCTTGTATGCATTACTGCCTACAATACTCGGTTAATTTTCATAGTTTATTAAGTGATAATATTTTCTTGGCATTGAATGCTGTATGCGTGTATACCTGTGGTGTTGATGTTGTTATTTGTACGGTGTATCATGATGATGATATCTTTGTTGTTGTGTACTTGACTATGTGAATTGTGTGCCTGTGATACCCCTAGGGATTGCATGCGGGAAAGCATGGTATATGCGGTTTAGCATATGGGTCTGTGATGACCGGTTCTACCTCTCTCTTTTATCACCCCCTTTCTACCTCCCTCTTTCTCTCTGTCTATCTCTCTCTCTCACTGATTGTATTGGGCCTTGCCCTGATTATATTGGGCTTATGTCCTGGTTGTCTCATGAGACAGGACCGAGCTTGACGCACACAGTAGAGGGCCCTAATAAAATTTTAAACTCTAATAACGATAAAATATAACTATAACAAGATGATTAAAGACAGCTGTAAGTTTAAACTCTGATGATGATTTTTTGTTGTGCATTGTACTTGTTGTGCACTGTGGTTGCTACTGCCTGATGCCAGTATTTATGGTTGATTTGTATTAGTATACTTTGGTTTATTTGTTTGCGGTGAGACAGTGGTTGGTCTCACCCCCTCACAGACTTTATGCAGGTTAACTGATCGATGATCACGAGTGCATATCAGCAGGTGGCGGTGCTTTCCTCCTCGGGTCGGATCCTTAGTGTACATTGTATACATGTTATTGTATGTGTTTGTCTTCCGCTGCATACTCGATTATTATATAATGTATTGTATAATATATTGCATAATAAATTGATGTTTATCATGTTTATATCGTATCCTGGGATGGAAGGGCAGTTTGGTCATTTTATATGTTATAAATAAATAAATTGGTTAATTTGGGATACGGACGTTTCAGTTGGTAGCGGAGCAGGCCGTAGATCCTTTTGGGATGTGATTATACGTTTGTGCTCTTATGTGCATGAGTCTGCTCCTTTTTGAGTCGATTATTGCATGGCCATATGCATTCATATAGTGAGTCGTACTATGGATCCGGTGGAGGACACGCACCTGCTGAGGGTCGGAGCGTTCTGATATTTTTGTTGAAATAACATGTTTGCCTTTACAGCTTAGGCTGTAGCAAAGTTTATTTCTGTGGAATATCCACGTTTTGTCAGAGTCGGTGTAGACTTTTGACTCGTTGCTTATATTTCTTGTCTGTGTGGAACTGGCCAAAATAAGTAAGAACCATCGGTTTTGCTTTTGGATGATACATCTGTCGAGAGATGATTTGATGTGATTCTTGTAGATATGATTCTTGTGATCTTGGTGATCATGTTATTTGTGGTCTGATTTTCTGAGTTCGAGGTTTTGAATGTACTTGGGAAATTATTTTATGGATTAAGTCCTGTTCGGAGTTCGAGATGATTTCTTGAATTAATTTGAGGTTGATCTAATGATATATTTGGGGGAAGAAACTTTTAATGATACTTGAGGTATTTAACTTTGATGAGTTTGGGGATATTAATGGTGATTGTGATAAAAAAGTTTTGATCATGAATTTCTGTTGAGGTTATAGTCCATGTGTTGGAAGGAGGATGCTGGTAGTATGTTCATATTGAGGTTTGATTTTGAGGTGATCTCGAGAATTGAGAATTCATCGCTAGTTAGGTAATTGTGTGACAAGAGATACAGTGGTGTTTTAAGTTCTTCATTAAAGAAACTTTGATGTTCATATTAACTTGGGCGATAGACTTATAAGTATGAGTTAGGCAAGGATGTTTGGGTCTCAAGGAATCCATGGTATAGAATTAGATTATGAAGTTTTGGTAATGAGTGGTTTCTAGTGTCTAAGGTATGATCCGGGATATATACGATTTTGGCTGAATTGGTGTATAATAGAGGATTTACTTTGAGGTTCAGGATATGAAATATATGTTAGGGAGTGTTGGTCTTGAGGAATTCACATTGGGAGTGATGATCTTGTTACTTAGGTAACAATTGTGGGTTCGGTTATCTGAGGATATGCTTAATGGATTAAAGGATTGGATAGATTTGGTAGAGTGATGATAAATGAAATTGTTTATGGATTCTTGTATTATCAATGGTGAGGATGATTGGATAAAACTATTGGGTTAATACTTTGATCTTATGCTTTATTAATCATGTTGGACTAAAGTTAATGATTGATTTGGTACATCAGAGTTCTTGCTTGGAAATGTGATTGATGGACATGATGGTTCTACTTGGTAGTTTTGGCCAACGGTATTTTGATACCGGGTGACACTTGTTTGTGTCTGTTAAGCACTTGGCTGCTTGACTTATTCTGCAAATTTCGAGGACAAAATTTTGTTAAGTGGGGTAGAACTGTAACGCCCCAGATTTTCGGTATTTAATTTCTTATGGATTTTTGTAATTTTTGAAATTTTATTTCCAATTTTACCCTTATAGAATTTCCGGGATTATTGATCAAGAAAATTTATATTTGTAATTTATTTTCCTTGGAAATCTTAGTTTTAAGTTGGAATTATTACTTTTATCGGGTTCTTTTGGAATTTTATTGTGTTTCGGAGTGAAACACAAATCTTGATGTAGTTTGGTCCGAAACTACGTAGTTTCAGGGAAAGGTAAAGAATAAAAGGGTTGCGTTTGACCAAGGGGGATGGGCGCGTTGACCTGCGACTTTAGGAGGTCGAAACGACGCCGTTTTGATGACCAAAATGACGCTGTTTCGAGAGCTGGCCGGGCTTTAGGGTTAGCTTGGGGTTTATAATCTATCTCTTTCTTTCTCTCTCCTCTCCTTTCTTCCTTTTTCGATTTTGGCTTCCTCTTCCCCCCCACGATCCCTCTCCATTCTCTTGTTTCTCAAACCGTCGTCCCCACTCCTCTCAGCTTCGTCTTCTCCATGCCGCCGCCACTATGTAGCCTCCTTCCTTATTCGTATGAGCCGTGACCAGAGGAGGAACTCGAGGAACGAGCTAGAAGCCACCGTCGCCGTTGATTGCAGAGGAGGCCGAGGCGGAGCCCAGGTTCTGTGTGCGACGGCCTGTGCTGCAAGTTGACACGAGTCTTCGTTGCTACCTTTGAGTTGCTGGGTAGGTACCGCCGTGCCCTCTGTTCCTTTTTCCTTTTTCTTCTTTCTCTCCCCTGGGTGTTGATGTGTCGGTGGTGTTGTGTTGTTTATTGTTGTGACGGTGGCAGTGGGATGATGATTTGTTGTTGCTGTTCCCGGTTCAATGGATTGAGTGTGTTTGGCGAGGCTTGGGTCGGAAGGTGGGTTTTGGTGGCCTTGTTGCTGTGTTGCCGACGGTGGTTGATGGTGGTCGAGGAGGTTATTGGTCGGACTTGATCGGGCAGCAGTTGTTGGTGCTCGGGGCAGTGGATACGGCGTATAGGGGTGCTGGGTTCGGGGTTTTGGTGACGGATCCGAGACCCGAGGTGCTAACATTGTTAATTTGCTTCTTCCGGTAGGTGTTTTGGTGTTTTAATTGGTCTTTTTCTTAGGTTATGTTGTTCTGTAGACATGGATTTGTGGAGTTGGATGTCGTGTGGCTGATTTTGGTGTTTGACAGTTTGTTAGGGGAACGTTTCTGGGATTTGTTGTGAAATTCCAGCGAAGCTTGGCCGAAATTCGGCGAACGGTTTACTGTTCCGGCGGCGGAGTAGTGTTCCTGCAGGCGGAGGCAATGTTCCGACGAGTCGGTGTTAATTGGTAAATTCCTGGTGATGTCATAATTTGGTTTTGTACTCATCGTGTACTGTAATTGCATTGATGTATTAAAATGAAAAAGGATACTTAGTGTAAACCGAGTGTGTCAAGTGGTGAGTGCGCGAGACTGGAATTCATCCGACGCACACGGTAGCATTAGGCCGGAAAGATTGGGCTCGGGAGTTGGTCTAACACGATTATTGAGAACGGGTTTGGCCCAGGCCCAATTAATGTCATGTTATGTATATATGGGCTTTAGGCCCGAAGACTATTATGGATATGGAATGGGCTTAGGCCCAATAAATGGTAATTAAATTAAGATGGGCTGCAGACCAATCAATTATAATATGGATTTAAGTTAAAACATGAAATTATGGAGCTTGAGGATTATATTTGGGCTTAGACCCCGACTTATTAGTGGATTCACGGTTAATGAACACAAACGGGCTAGAAGGCTCAAGATTTCATCTTTAGCATGCATTTTGTATTTGTCATGAATAAGTGTCTTATATGACTTGTATGTTCGTAGGATCTTATGAACATAGGAATGTTAAGGCGGAATGAGGCTTCGGCTTCCGAGACAGTTAATATGGCCCAGGTGAGGACATATAAACCCTTGTATGCATTACTGCCTACAATACTCGGTTAATTGTCGTAGTTTATTAAGTGATAATATTTGCTTGGCATTGAATGCTGTATGCATGTATACTTGTGGTGTTGATTTTGTTGTTTGTACGGTGTATCGTGATGATGATATCTTTGTTGTTGTATACTTGACTATGTGAATTGTGTGCCTGTGAGATGTACAGTGCCTGTCGAGCATGAGTTAAGTTATTAAATATAAATGTTATATGACTTTGTGGTTCATGTGGTGACTTGAGGGCTGAAGGCCCGGACTTGAGAATAGGATATTAAATCCACACAACCTATTTGATCATAACGTATGGCACAACTCTTTAAGCATAATTAAGAATAACGAACTATAATAATTCTACTGTGGGGCTGTTGACCGGTTGGTTCGAACGGGAAGTGATATCCCTCGGGATTGCATGCGGGATAGCATGGTATATGCGGTTTAGAATATGGGTCTGTGATTACCGGTTCTACCTTCCTCTTTCTATCTCCCCATTTCTACCTCCCTCTTTCTCTCTGTCTATCTCTCTCCCTCAGTGATTGTATTGGGCCTTGCCCTGATTATATTGGGCTTATGCCCTGGTTGTCTCATGAGACGGGACCGAGCTCGACACACACAGTAGAGGGCCCTAATAAAATGTTAAACTCTAATAATGATAAAATATAACTATAATAAGATGATTAAAGACAGTTGTAAGTTTCAACTCTAATGATTATTTTCTGTTGTGCATTGTACTTATTGTGCACTGTGGTTGCTACTGCCTGATGCTAGTAATTGTGGTTGATTTGTATTAGTATACTTTGGTTTATTTGTTTGCGGTGAGACAGTGGTTGGTCTCACCCCCTCACAGACTTTATGCAGGTTAACTGATCGATGATCACGAGTGCATATCAGCAGGTGGCGGTGCTTTCCTCCTCGGGTCGGATCCATAGTGTACATTGTATACATGTTATTGTATGTGTTTGTCTTGAGCTGCATACTCGATTATTATATAATATATTGTATACTATATTGCGTAATAAAATGATGTTTACATGTTTATATCGTATCCTGGGATGGAAGGGCAGTTTGGTCATTTTATATGTTATAAATAAATAAATTGGTTAATTTGGGATACGGGCATTTCATGCAATGTACCTTTGGATTAATGCAACCCTTGGGTTTTTCTTGTTTTTAATTGTTTATTTTTTCTATTTACTTTTACGTATCCATTATAGGTGTGACTTGTGGCTTTATTTTAGGATAGATTTTTTCTCAAGTCCTAATTCATGAGGCTGCCACTTGGCTTCACAGATTTACAAGAACGGGGTGAGGTATTATATATTTATACTAGTGCAACTACCCCTGTTACACACGGGTGCAAGGCGCACTTGAATTAGGCCGTGTTGCACACGGATTTTGTGAGGTGTTAATGATCAGTAACCATGAATTTTTATACATTTGTTTTTGTTTTTAAAACGACTTAATGTTCGTTTTGGAATGCTGTTTTTTTGTTGTATTAACGGGTATAACTATTACTGTTCTTCTCCTACCCGAATTTTGATATGGGCTTAAAAGGTTACCTTGCTCACTTGTTTCGGGCTGTTTTGTTTCTTGATCTATTTTTTTTAGCCTAGCCGGTAGCCTTTTTCTCATTACGGGTTTAATATGTCGCCTTTCCTTTACCCTCCGAGCTTATTATTCCCAAGTTCTTGACCTAACATTTCTCTACGTGGGATTCTTGCGTCTTGTGGGTTCCGATTCGTCCTTGGAGGTGAAAGTTGCATTGCCGGTAGTGGTATACATTTGTTTTATTCCCTACGGGTGTGTCAGTTCTCATTCTGCAAGTTCCATCCTTCTGCTATAAAATTTTGGCGTTTTGATTTCGCTAATTCCGGGAGCTTGAGTCCGTGAGTGGGAGGCGCTCCGATTCATTTCTAGTGGTGCACGCAGTGTTCATGTCTCCGACGGGCGTGATGCGCATGGGACGTTCTCATCATTTTGGATTCTGATTTCTCCGATTGTGGATTAGCCCTAATCCCAAATCGATTTCGTTCTGTTACATTTTTCCATTACTATTATTATGCCCTTTGTTACTGGGATGTTATTCCAAATTTCCCGATTTCGTTGGTTTCGTACCTGTTCTTGATATCGCAAACACGCACATTGTTTGTTTTGTGTAGGTTGGTCCGGTTAGAGAAGCAGTTGTGATGGTGTTCATGGAGGGCTGGTACTATGCGCTGGCAGCACTATTATGCTTTTGTCTTCAGATTTATGCATGTAAACCTCAATTCTGGCATTGATGTTTCTCATTACAGTAAGCTGAAGTCTTGTCGAGGGTCTCTTATGTTGTACATGTGTAGGTGTCGTCCGGGACGGCTATTTCTTATCAGATGGGCGTGATTTTTCGGTTCCCGTATTCCCTACCCCGCGTGAATCTCCGTTTGATGCTCTACATACTGTCAGTCGTTATTGATTCTAAGTGTTTGTGAAATTATATTTTGTAGGTCATCATTGGTCTGTCTTAGAATTTAATTGTTTATAGTGTAGCAACGCTTCATATGTGACGATACTGGATGCAAACATGCTTAACAGATTGACTTATTTAAAAAAGAAAAAGAATATTTTATTATTGGGGGAGGGTGCAGGCAATACACATACTGGAAACAAATTGAAAACAATGTTCTCCATGAGGGGAACATTCTTACTTCTTCATTATTGCCTCCTTGAGACTGTTGTTTTCCTCCAGCAGGACCTTGTTGTTTTTGACTTCTGCAATCCAAAGATCGCATTACTCCTCCATTACCTTCTTCCAGGAATCCATTATTGCTTCTTATTTGTACACCAGTCCTTTCAACTGGTCTATCTGTGACAACATCTGGGCGCAGAAGGCTTCCAGTTTCTCCTTATGGTCCTATTGACTGGCTATTACATCCCTAAGAATGGGGAAGTAGTCGGCTGGGTTTGGGCTAGCCATGTTATGGTGGTTTTTTTCATGTGATTGGGATGGAGTGTTGTTTGATGGAAGGCTGTTTATTGCGGTGTTGTTTTGCCCTATAGTTATCCTGTATATATAGATAATTTGGTGCCTATTAGGTTTCCTCCTAATAACTGACTGCTTTGATTGATCCGTAATTGTCTAGGTAAACTTCTCTGAGAGGGCATCCCAATCGACATCTACTCCAAGCGGTTAACCTAAAACATACAATAGTTTGCAACCGTCAGGTAATATTACGGGAGTTTTTTGGGCTTTTGATGGCTCTTATTAAAATAACTGAGTCCTGTTGGATTGGGCTTTGTATTTTCTATACCTATTTCCTTTTATACAGTACTATGTTAACCTAAACTGTGGGATTGTTATATCTAATAGACCAAGGAAGTAATTAGTCCAGAGTTATTGTTAGTTGCCAATATCAGGTTTCTTGAATACGTTGTTGGGGATGTGGGGATGTTTGCTGCAAGATTAGTTTGGTTCTTTGTGTGGGTTCTAGTTCTTCTTGTTCCACTGTGACTATGTTGGATGTCATTGATTATGAAGCTCTCACAATCATTAGTTTTGGAATATAATACATGTCGTGACGTTATGGGGCTTTAGATCTTTAGATGTCCTCTTTCAGTGTATGGTAACGTTGCCCTGATGTATGCATTCAATTTGGGGGTTCCCTTTTTTGGTCAACAAATAGGCTTCTTGATAGCTCTACAGTATTTCCATTGTTCTGCAAGACCGTGTGGATTTAAGTCAAATCACTGGTCAAAAGGCTGTCAGATCTTGGACTTCATTTCCCCTCTTTATTGTTAAAATTCTTTTTTCCTTTTTGAATAATTTTTCCATCCTTACCTCAGCACTCTTTTATTCTTTACCATTCCTACTTTCCACCCCATGAATTAAGAGATTAAAGGTCTACTCTGTTTCTGCCTTCCTGAGTGTATTTAGTTTTGGCCTATGGTGATTGGTGACAGAGTGTAACAGTTTTTTCAAACAGAACTTACCTTGACTAAGCAAATATTATTACGAGGGCACGGTTTCATATCACTGATTTGGCCTTTTTCTGCTTTGTCAGGTGGCTGAAACCATCTTGTCGTGCAACTTGATACAATGGGTGCGTGTTAGTAGTGGAAAACACTGAATTATGCTCAGAATTGCTCAACAAAAGACATTTTATTATAAAAGTTGGGAAGTACAGATAGATAGCAAGTTGGGAATACAATTATTCAGCAAGTTATTTCCTTATTTCTACTGGGTCTTCCTCATTCCCTCCAGGAGTTTTTCTTCACGAAGCTTTGTTACCTCTCTGGCTTTTTCAAGCCAAAAATTGCGGTATTGATTTGCTATGTCCATCCATTTGTCCACCAGTCGGTCTTGTCTTTCCATAGTTTCCTCCCAGCCCCCAACCTGCTCTAACATCTTGAGGCACATGTTTTCGAGCGACTCCTTCTTACTCCTCAGCTCCTCAATCGCAGGCTCGTTGGTGGAGGTGTTTACTTGTGTTTGCTTGCTAGCCAATAGTGGGATTTTTGAAAGGTAGAATTGGATATTGGGATGCAGGAAGGTTTTGTTAGTGGTGAGCAAGGTACGTGTGTATGGTATTTATAGGCATAGTCAGAGCCTGCTATTTACCCTATGTTGGCGCGGGCAATAATTTGTTGTGATTGACAATTAACCACCTCATTAAGTTCGATGGATGTGACAATTGGGAATGGGCGTTTCTCTGTTGAAATCTAAAGCATGGGATAAGGAACCTATTTATTATGTTCATCCAAATCAGGTGAAGCCGTACTTGTTGAGGTTTCTTTTAGGACATCGAGGAGTCATGATTAATACTTACTGTGGAGGTGATCTTTGGAGATTATCTAGGCTTGTTAGAAAAGCATGTGTAGGTTACTTTCTTTAATTGCTTAGCACTAATGGTTGGATTTTATGCGTGCCAATAAAACCCATTAAAGTGGGGTGAAGATAATGGGCTCTACTGTTAGATTTTCCTGTCTTTTAAGTTCATTGGGTGGCGGGCACATTTTTACCATTTCCGTCTATTGGTTCTCCCCTTCAATTAATGCTTTAATTACTGATCACAATCATGAAATATGGGTAATTTCCCCTTGCTTCGTTTTGGTGTTGGATACATAATGTATACTTATTATTTTTATTTCTTCCTAATTTTCATAAATATTGGATAGCAGGCGATGTGACAATGATGGGCGGCAGAGATAGGCCGGCGGTTAGTTTAGGTTGGGTCAGGGTATGATTGGGTTTTGTGTTTAATTCTGGATGTCCATGTTATGCGGGTTGGGCCGAACAATAACGGGCTGTACCCACCTTTAATAGTTCCAAGGCTGTCATTTCGTAATGTATCATTTTCTTTCTTCTGCCTAGATTCTTTGGACCCAAATTGGACGGGCCTGTTAATTATAACTTCGTGAGAGTCATTTTGCTAGTTGGAATGGATCGTGCGTATAAACAAAGTGTTGTTTATTGGAGAATAGGTTATCTACCCGGTTTGTTAATATGTTTTTAACACAATAATCCTTTTTAAAAAAATTCTTGATCATGACAGTCATTATGCATCACACACTTATTATTTTGGGCAATTCCTAAAACACAAATATGTTGTATGAATATCGAAAGTTACTGGAAAATTATTTTCTAGACAGAAAACATTTGCATTGCACATAGGTTGATATGGTGCCATTGAGGGGGCTTTGGTTCATAAAGAAGACGGATACATGCTAATGTAATATCTCTTGAAATACAATGTTATTCATTACATTCTTTTCGGGACTTTCATCATCATCTACAAATATCCGCAAGCCAGCCCTGCTCGTTACTCGAGATACTGCAACATATAACTGCCCGTGCGTGAATACTTACTTGGGCAGGTATAAGCCGATTTTTTTGTAACGATTGGCCTTGGCTTTTATTTATTGTCAACGCATAGCACAAAGTTACTGGGAATTGTCGTCTCCTCAATTTCAATGGCCACTTTGTGTCTGTTGTTAGTACCATTCTTGGGATGTATACTTTGCTTCCCACTGGCTCTTCTGACATCTTTTCTACCTCGATAAACCATTTACCCAATCTTGTAATCATCAACCTTGTCCCATTGCAGAGCCCCATCAAAGGATTAATATTTCGTAACAGCATTATTGGTGCCCCAACCTTTAGTTTCAATGCATGGTTGGGTATTCTTGGGACCTTTATATTGTTTAGAAATTCTACAGGATATAGCATGTCCTATTCCGGTATAGCAGTTGATTGCTTGCAAATGTTGTCACTACTCAGGTAGTAGTGTTGTTCGCCTTCAATTTTGTTCATTATGTACTCGTTCAACTCTGTGACAATATCATTTGTTGGTGACAAAATTACCCTCTTAGCTAAATATCTGGCATCTTTCTGGTTGTCTGTGAAATTGGGGAACATGGAATTGAATATTGCCTCAAAAGGATTGTCTGCTTGGTCTAGAATCATGTCTTCTGGTACCTTAATCCATCCATCATCACCTTCTGTACATTCAGCATCGTTACCAATATCTATTATTCATTTTGCAAAATGTTCAATTGTGTCAGCCTCATCTCTGCTTGTGGCAGTGGTCAATCGCATATTCTCGTTGAGTTCCAATTCTTGCACCTGTTGCCATATGTAGGAAAGCTTTATTGATGAGTTGATTATTTCCTCACGGTGGCCTTTCGGCATAACTGGTAAGAGTTGACTGAAGTCTCCACCAAGTACTGTCGTTATCCCTCCAAACATTTTCTCTTCACTGTCTTGGGTAACATTGCGGATAATATCCCTGAGACTCTTATCCAGACTTTCGAAACAGAACTTGTTTACCATCGGTGCTTCATCCCATATAATTGGTGACGTCCTCCTTAACAAACCTGCTAATTGGGATCCTTGATTGATCTCGCATGTTGTATCTGCTGTTGGGTTTAGAGGGATGTGGAATCTTGAATGCACTGTTCTGCCACTGGGAAGGAGGAGTGATGCGATGCCTGATGAAGCAACATCAAGTACAATTTTTCACTTAGATCTGAGGTAATACACTATTGTCTTCCACAGGTATGTCTTTCCAGTCCCTCCATAACCACTGATGAAGAAGGTATGCCCCATATTGTTTTCAATGGATTGCTTGCCTACATTGAAAGTATTTGTTTGCCCAGGATTTATATTTTGATACAACTTTGTATACTTCTCTTGCTTCTGGACTGTGTCATAGGTCATTTCCTTCAGCAATAATTGGTTGGTTAATTCATTACTTGTTTCACGATTTGGGGCTGGGATATGGAAATCTTCATTTGTCCTGCCATTCCTCTTTAGGATGCCTTCAATCCGTGCTAGGGCAGCATTCCTTAATTGTTCAACTTCCACCTCTATATTGGGACAACTCATTGTTCTACGGATTTGGTATAACAAATCTTCACTTAACAATTCTGCATTTTTCTCCCACAGTCATCTTCCATCAGATACCTCGCAATGCACTAATATGGATGCAAATAACTCCCGCGACTACATCCCAGATGCCCATCTGGAAGCCTCCTCTAAGCAATTGTCCCATTCTTTGTCATCTCCAAGTAATCCTAAAGAGCGACATGCCTCTTGGTATGTTGGGTAAACCACGTTGTCAATAGTCGTGATTTCCTCATATGATCTGCTCCCCCGTACTACTCCAAGCAACGTTCTCAAATAATATCTCTCGCCGCTTGCAGGATGGCTGCAATAGATCCTCCCAATTGTTTTCCCTGATTTACGCCTCCTTCATCGAAGGTGCTATTTGTCCCACACCTATTGTTCCGAAAATTCTGCATACGTAAGTAACCTGGCATCTTCGTTTTCTGAATTTTTTTGCATCCACTGGGTGAACATGGTTTTACGGGCGCGAGGCAGTGCGATGAGTTCCGTTATGTCTGAGTCATCTCTGAAAAACACCGTCTGCTCTTCTTCGATGTGGAAGCTCAGCCTTTCAACTGCAGGTTTTCTGTAATTTATGTCAAACTGGAATATTCTCCAACACGCTTCTATTGTTATTATGCACCTGCATGGTAATACGTTATTTGAAGGATGGTCAGTTCTGTTGGAGGTCTTATAACCGTTAGGGTTTCCCTTACTAATTTATGGTACCTGCAATCCAGATATGTTTTAATCTCATCGTTTGGTGGGCCAACTAGGCTGCCTTATTGAGTGTTGGAAGTGTTGATCTGCTCAACTATAACCTTTGCCCTGTCTGGCCCCTTGTGAAATTACTTGAACAAATATTTGATGCTCCTTGCGTGGTTGCACACCTCCACGTTTATATGTGCCTGATATTTGACAATGAGGTCTCTGTTGTAAGGCAATATAAATTGGTTGTCAATCTGAATGCCATTCCGAACAATGGTGTTGTTCTTCCTTCGCCTGCGATACACCGGGAAACCTTGCTCCTCAACGGTTGTTTTTTCATAATATCTCTTTGGATAATGTTTGGTGCATCGATGATTATGCATGCACAGGGAACGTGGATTCAGAACTCCACATGGTCCGTGAATCATAAAATTTTGTACTGCTTGATACCCCAATTCATCCTCCTTCCTATCAGGGATTTCTGCAGAAATGATTCGGTCAATTTTTGCTAGGCTTGGATTCTTGTCATTACATTGCAGGAAGACCAGAGTGTGTGCATGCGGCAAGCCTCGCTGCTGGAATTCAATTGTGTATAATACTGTTTTAGGAAGACATATTTGAAGATTAGGTTATTTGGTAGATATTGTAGTTGTGCTTAAAATAATAATTATAAGCAAAGGTTGACTTACTTGCAATGCATTTTCCGAAATGGTTTTTTGTTCGAAGATCGCGCATAAGCTCCCGCAACTTTATATGGAAGACACGTACAACTGCATCTGGATGGTTGTGTCTTGAGTTTTGTTGCAAACATTCGGTCAGCATGCTTATCTCAGGCCACTTGGGATTGCATTAAATGTTATAAAAAGGTCTGGGAACCCGGCCCATCGACATATTGCCATTGCATCTTGATAGTTTTGAACTTTGTATCGTGGGCTACCTGTATGCGTGGACGGCAAGATTGTTCTCTTTCCAAGCAGTTCAGGGTTCGTGTCTTCGTGTGAGACTGCATCGTACAGGCCCTTATATAACTCTGCCCTCAGTTTTGTCTAATTGAATTTGATGAAAATTAACCTCTGCTCTTCAATACACGTAAATCCATCAACTATGTATTTATCTTTTAATTTTTCGGCCAGCACTATTGTTCTCCCTTCTTCTTCTCTTACTTGGATTCTGAAGGCATAATATTCTCGCATTGTAAGGGTTGTTCTTTTGATTGGAAGAGTTTGGTTGTCACCCCAATGCTCAATTTCGAGCCTATATCCATCTTCACCATATGGGAACAATAGAGGGTATTGCATAGACATGAAGCTAGGGTGCAATTCAGTTATACGCCGTGAACCCTTCTGTCTATTCTCCACTACAATATCTCTTTTGATTGCATTTTCATCCAAATCTCCAACAATGAGCATTGCGATCTCTGAACTGGTAGGAGTGTTATATTGCCTGCCATCCTTTTCTCTGGAGCTAACAATCCTTAACCGGAATTCACCGACATCACCTTGTGCGTATCTTTCTCTGGCCACTCTAAATGATTGTACCAAGACATTTTTTTCGTCCAACATGCTCATCAGGTCGTCCAATAATGTTTCATCTAGCCTTCTTTCTCCGGGGCTTGACCCCATAATCTGATTTCGATTTTGGACTTCATTGTCTGTGTCATTCACATATAATTATGCAAAACAGGTTTGTTTCCCTGGCATCGGCAACAAAGATCCGATTAGATGGTGATTTTGGCCATTTAGTCGGAAAACATACGACCCTCTTTTACTGTTGATTTCACAATCAATTATACCGCCCATTGAAGTAAAAGCAAATGTGGAATTGTATGCTCTCATATTCTCACGAAATTGAGTAGCTTCTTGAGTCTGTTCGGTGAGAAGTCTCTTCAGTAATGGTGGGGGGTTCTTTGATATAAGGGATTTGCACTTTCCCACTCATATAACATAGGGCAAATTGTGGGTTCCGCGGCCTTTTGCCTTGACAGTTTCTTTCTTCATACCACATGATTGCATTGCAATAACGACATTTGTATGTGAGAGGTCCTATGTTGTAAACTTCATCTCCTGTAGGTACAAACCGGAATGTTAAGTACTACTTGCCTGACTGTTATCATTAGGGTGTTGTATCTGTTGGGTCTGACCTGTTGATGTTGAACCAAGGTTGGCTGTGCTTCCTTCTGGCGATGGCCATATTCCCCTGTCAATTCTGTGTTTCTTATTTTGCGAAATAGAAGCGGCTGCAATCCAAAACATATGTTGGTTCATCATAATGTTGGCATTGTTACAAACGTTAGATTACAAAAATATTTTTATGATATTCAAAACAATGGGGAATGTTTTCCATGTAAATAAGCTGACCTCGTTGTCTGTCTCTCATTGCTTGTAACTTCCTCTTTCTGATAGTTCTATTTTACCTGAATACATCACCTATGATTGTGTAATAGTGGGGAATAGTTTGTATGGATTAGGATTACAAACTATCATATATACGTTATGTTTGCGCTTGAAAATGCATTACCTCTTCTGGTTCTTGTTAACAGTGGGGTACCATGTGCAAGTACAATGATGGTTCCTCTATTGTTGGCCCCTGAACGTGAGCGAACATAGTATAAATCATGATATTTCCAGCTTACTACAAATTATACTAAGTTTTCTATATGTTTCTAATATCGAGTTTTAGTAGTACGTACCAACTGTTCCTTTGCGCTTTCTTCCATTTTGGTTTCCTGAATGCCCTATTCCTCCTGGTAACTTCTTTATATCCATCTGTCATTATCAAGGGGACAATTATATGTATGATACTATACTGTTTGGTAAGGGGGGTCACACTTATGTCTACACCAAATCAACGATATTTGATTAGTTCATACCGTTAATATATTCCCGATGTTCTGTAATGTCGGACGTTCCTTCATTACCCCTCTACACGTCCATTAAAAATCTGCGTTAAGACAAATAAGTTTAGGTTGTCATGTTTAGCCGTTCAATATTTAAAAGTAAACTTTTCGGATGTTAAGTACATTTTTCAGACACCGGTATATATATAAATATAATCATGTGTTCACAAAATTGTTTGCAATTTCATATATATTAAGCAACAAAGTAGCGAACTGCCATTTATTTTTCCCCTTTTTGCTAAGTGCGGTGTCGTTCTCCTTGTGGGCTTAGACCAAATATTTCTCACTGTGGGCTGCAGAACGTTTGGACTTGCAAAACCTAGGTGGTATTGACTTCAAATTCGGTTATTTGTGTGTGTGTTGTTTTCTTAGGTTGGAAGCGGTCTGTTGAAGGTGGTCCTATTTCGGCTTATGTGCCTGAGGTTTGGTAGGTTGATGATGGCGGCCGGAACCCGCAATGTCGATGGTGGATTGAAGTCCGAGTTGTGTGCGATTCTGGTTCGTGTAGGTAGGAGTCCGACGGTGGTGGTCGGAATTGCTGGGCAGTGTGGGATATTGTTGGTAGCTCGGCGTGGATGGGTTCCACCAGGTCTAGGCTTGTCGGCACGGATTAGTTGCTGGGAGTGGGTGTTCTTTCGGGCAACAGACCCACCTCTCTACCGTAAGCCAAACCCTGGATACCCTGTAAGTCACACGTTTTCCCAGTACAGGATGATGTCCATACCACAGATAGTTGTAGTATCTTGTCTAGTCCCGAAGGTTTTCTAGTCGTTTTTTAAACATTATCAAGGCTCGGTCTTAATTATGTAAGCTCTGGTCGCGCGCCTACACTCTTGTTTTCGTTTATCAGCCTAACCAAAATACCTCTGCAGTTAGTATGTAGCTATCATCTGCCCCATTTTCTTTCTACCCATAACTTTACAAAACCATTCAAGAGAGTATTGCCGGTGACCGAGATCATGTTTATCGCACTGAAAGTTGTAGTATCTTGTTTGATTCTGGAGGATTCGTAGTCATTTTTAAAACATTATCAGGGTTAGAGAGTATCGACGGTGAGAGTTTCAGTGTATGATTTGTTTCATAGTGTTGCTTTTCATGTACAAACTTTCGTTATTTTGAATATTGCTGGTTACATAACAGGCTGTGCAGAACACTATACATGTATTGGTTTCTATTCGTCAAATAGTATTGGAGTAATAGAACAAATATGATAATTTCACCAATACTTATGAAGTAAACAGAATTGTAAAACAGGGATATAAAGTGTTTATTCGCAACTAACCTTCACTTATGCTTTAGCCCTTTGTTTCTTGATGTCCAACAGAAGCTAATGGATTACTTCTTTTGCTGGTCCTATTGTAATCTGTGCGAGTTTAAGTAGGAAGACCTCTCGATGTTTGGATCCTCAACGCGGCTACCCAGTTTGTTCTGCCTTGTACAGGTTAGACTATGTGATAGTCTAGTTTTATACTACCTTGATCGGTGCTCAAACAATCTGAGGTAATAATGGATGCAAACTCTTCGTTTACCTATCATTCAAAAACCTGTTTAATCCTTTTTCTATTTTATTCTTTAATTAATGATTTATAATGTTAGTTGTACCGGCAGCTTATGGTCTGATCAGATTCCACCATTTCTTTGGTTGTTTATTAGACTGTTAGAATTAAATTTATGTATTAATATCTCTCTTAACTCATATAACGAAAGGCTAATGATATGCATAAGCATCACGTAATATTCTCAGAACATTGTGTTACAATACATGTCTCATCATATGTAAAGCATGGGTTTGCCAGCTTAATGTTTTATGGTGTCTAACGCCTCAGCTTCTTCGAACTGTAATTATTGTCAGACAGGCACTTGTATTTTCGAATGCAGGGTTATTTTTCAACACAACATTAGTCGCAGAACAGTTGAGGTTACATTTTTATTGATCGTACAATCATTTCATTTCATTACATTCCGCAGTTTGTAGAATTCTATACCAAGGGAACGTCTTAAACAACTTATATAATCTTCATGTTCTCCATCACAATCCTCCCAGGAACTGTGATCCCAATGATTGATTCCACTTTTTTGACATAACCTGTTCAATCTCAAAGTAGGCAAAGGCTTGTGTTCAATCATTTCTTATAGGAGGTACCTGTACTTCCTTCCTAACCATTTACCATCAACACCCTGGAGGTAAAGGTTAATCAAGTTCTGGAATCCACTTTTATCTCTTATGGTTAAACGGGCAATGGCATATGTATAATTTCTGAAGTAAAAGTAAGCAGGTGCCGTTGACGAATACTTAAGGAGTCGTAGACCTATTGATTTATCATTTGCATTGAAGAAGAAATGGATTCCCAGCATTAGAGTAGCATTTAGCCAATCTAGATCACTAAGTTTTGTATAAAAACTCGACACTACAAGGGTTTGTCATCAACTTTGGGACTCTTCTGCATAGGGTGTCTACATGAAGTTGTCCCAAAACCTCTTCATCCAGGCATATTTCACCAAACCTCTTGCAACTGCAGTTCAAAATAAAAGAATAATCAGTCATTGCACGTTTGAAATGTATTAATTTCGAGATTGCATACATGTAACATATTTTCCTAAGAAGATATATCATACCTTTGCCTTATTGCCAAAACTTCTTTCACAACCCGCCACTGTTAGACAGATTATTTGCAATAGTATTGCTTCGGGAAGTCTGTCGAAATGGTTCACATTTGAGCTTATTTCTGTTTCTGAACATTCGATTCTACTTCTCTTCGTAATACAGTCATGGATAGAAGCACTCATAATTAGACAAAGTCGAACAACAGCTAATGTGGGTATTGAAGTGTGGATTCTTATTGGACTTAGAAGTTCTAATCTTGGAAATGAAGTATACTGACTATTTATAATGAGTTTATACACACCCAGACTTCTCATCTGCTTGTTTTTGACATTATTAGGACCACAAATGATTTTGTAACTGTAGATACATTTGGAGTGATTGTTGAGGATACTTGATGCCATATAAGTTGTTCAATATGTAGAGTGGAGCTATAATATAACACCAGAAACCATTTCTTATTCTTAATATTAATGAAAGCAGTCATTAACATCCTCTAGGTTACTTCACCTTGGCTTTTCATGCGAGCTGCCACTATCTACCAATTGATTGTGACTATAAGTTTGTTGCAGTTTTAAACTTCCTCACAGCCATTGTAGTTGTGTCTTAATGGTCCACTATCAGACAAATTAATCCCCTAGTTAGTGTCGGACAGGATGAAGCCAAAGCCGTATATTCAGAGCAAAACTATCAGGAAAAGGGTATGTTTGCATCCATCATTTCTCCACCTCCATATTATCCTGATTGTACTAAAAACAACACATAACTTTCCACACAATAGGTATGCTATACACGGCCGAAGGGTTCTTACTTGTATGCAAGATTTGCTTGTCAATATATTTTTTTTAACCCGGCTTATCCCATACACATCAATAGTTCCTTCTAAAAAGCTGAAAATCTTTTCCTGTCAAGCATTATTCCGTAATGGGGAGAATTTTTTTCCTTCTTCATATCAGACGATTTTTCATTATCATTCATGGCCGATGTTTGAGGAACATTCTTATTACATCTCTTTTACATATCTTACATTGGTTGTTTGCACATACATGGGTGGAACTCTTAACATAAGAATTATTTGGTTGAGTGAAAACAAAATTAAGGCATAAACTATACCAACAGCATGTGATGTTGGATTTTCATGGATCGAGTAGAGGGAACAGAAGGCATCAATGGACCATTACAATGAGGGATAACAATCTGTTCACCAATTTTTCCATTCTCAAGGTTCCAAAATTATAGAGGGTTTCAAAATATGCTCCTACACATGATTCCCTACCATATGTTTTCCAAAAAAGTATGTTTTTTTTTTGCTTGGCCTAGCAGCTCATTTCATCACATTTCTCCATTTATAGAATTCAATACTTAGAGAACGGTTAAATGACACAGTTTATCCCTTGACTTTTTTTATTTCAATGTTTATATCCCTTTCTTTTTAATTTGAAAGATTTTGTCCCTCAACCTGATAAAAAGAGAACAATGTTGTCCAAATGACCTGTTATAACAGGTAAGCCAATGAAAAAGTGACATGTATCATTATATTTTAAAATTATTTATTATTTTATTATTTATTGTTTTATTGTTTTTTATTCTTAAAAAAATTGTAATATATAAATATATATTTTTTTATTTCTTCAACCATTTACCATCTCCCCCAACAACCATGTTCACAAACAACACCAGTGGCGTCGACGGCCGCCACCAAAATCACCAAACCTAGTTCTAATCCTTCTCCTCCTTTCCTCTCATATCAATCTCCAAATAATACCAGAAAATCTTTCCTTCCCCAAAAGCCACACACTGAAATATTTCATTACTAGGTTTAAAACCTAAATAAATAACTGAAAACTTTTGGTAGACAAAACCTCAATTACTCCATCCACAAACAAATCTCCTCAGCCACACCATATCTCCCTCACTCACCTAACGCCGTCTCCTCACCATGAACATCGACCAAATCTCCCTATCTCGATTCGCACGATGTACCTTATGTGAAGGGGCTCCTTCACGCAGAATACCTCACTGTGAAGCAGCACCAAGGGCGATGCCCACCGCGTGGAGTGTCATCGCCTGCCGCCATGGAATTCCTCAGCCCTCCCTTCTCCCTCTGCTGCCCTTCCCTTGCTGCGACGACGAAAGGCACAACATAGTGCCACAAACAGTGAAGAACAAGCCCAGGTGTAACATGATCTATTCCAGCCATATCTACCCCTTGTTATGTAACACGCCTCCACTTTTGATTGGGTAAAAGTAGAAATTTACAAACTACAAGAAAATGGAGGCGGTGGTTTGATAAGGATAGGGGTGAGGATAAAGAATGAAGATGGTGGGGGTAGTATTTATTTGGTCTTTTAACAAATAGCTTTAAAAAATTGACTAATAACAATTTAATTGCGGGTTGGAAAGTTTTGATTTTTTTTTTCTTTCTTGGCCATCAAATTCGATTCAAGTATTGTTTAGTTTTTCTTTTTAGAAATAAAAATTTTAAGAATAAAAATCAGAAAAAGAAAAATTAATTTTCTTCCTAAATTTTAGTTTTTGGTTTTTTTATAATTTTCTTCCTAATTTTTTTTGGATTTCCAAAAGATATATTTATTTATTCTTTTTCTGAAATAATAATATAGAAAAAAATTCAAAATATTAAATTATTGTAAATTAACTGTCCCACCCAAACACATGTCACTATCTTATTGGCTTACCTGTTATAACAGGTCATTTGGACAACATTGTTCAAATTTTATCAAGTTGTGGGACAAAATCTTTTAAATTAAAAAGTAAGGGATATAAACATTGAAATCAAAAAAGTCTAGGGACAAGCTGTGTCATTTAACCCTTAGAGAACACCTAATACTGCTTATATAATCTTCCTTCTCTCGATCACAATCATCCCAGGATGTATGGTTCTAATGATTGACTCCACTTATTTGGCATGACCTTTTCAACCTCAATGTAGGCAACGGCTTGTACCCAATCATTTCTTGTAGAAGGCGTCTGGACTTCCTTCCCAACCTTTTCCCATCAACACCTTCCTGGCAAAGATTAACCAAAGTCTGGAAACCACTCCTATCTTTGATTGTCAATTTCGCAATTGCATATGCATAATGTCTGAAGTAATAGTACGTATCTGTTGAGGAAGCATAGTTTAGTAGTCGGATCCCTCTGGTCTTTTGATTTGCATTGAAGAAGAAATGGACCCCCCAACATTAGAGAAGCATTGAGCCAGCCTATACCATTGAGTTTGTATAAAAAATTCACACTGGAAGGGCTTGTCACCAATTTTGGCACTCTCTTGCACAGAGCACCTATAGATAGTTTTCCTAACACCTCTTCATCCTAGCATAATTCACCAAACTTCTTACAACTGTGGCACAATGGTGAGAATGGATATGTCAGATATTATTGGTCCAGAATATTATTTTTAAAGTTGGGATACAGAATTCAAGCAAGGAATAATCACACCAATCCTTAAAAGCATAAAACATACCTTTGCCATATTGTACCAAAGCTTCTGTCATAGCCAGCAACAGCCAAGCAGATGATTTGCAACAGGATTACTTCTGGTAGTCTCTCGAAATGGTTCTTCCTGATATTTGGCTCTTCATCATAAATGGCCAACCTACTCCTCTTCACACCATAGGTCTGGAGGCAAGAATTCATCTTTGGGTATAATAAAACAAAAACCAATCTATGTATCACGTATAGGTTTGTTTCTGATCTTGAATGTACTATCAAACACAACCATGCTTCTTGGCTATTTATAATAGCTCCATACATGGTTGGCTTTCCTACCTGTTTGATTTCTACATCATTACTCTTAGCACCATAGCTATTCTTTGTAATTGTCAAAACATCATGTAAGGAGCTATATTGTAAGGCAGTTATGCCCCTTCATTCCTTATTGTAATAAAAAATATTTACTGACTGGGGTTTAATGTAAGATAGTACTTCAGTTTTTTCCCCCCACTGACAAAATGTCTAATTATTGTCTCAATTAGTGAAAACCAGGTTGAAATGCCATTTTCGTAATATGATTTAAGAGATGGAAACAATGCTCCACAGTTGATCTTTCTGAAAAAAAGGTATATTTTCTCTCTAAGAGATGGAAACAATGCTCCACAGTTGATCTTTCTGGAAAAAAGGTATATTTTCTCTCTCCTTCTCACTATATTTTCTCTCTCCTTCACACTTTTCATTATCTCCACTGCATATCTGGAAGAGAGATTAATTTAAAAGATGGCCTCACTTCTTGTTTCTCATTTGAGGATGCTTGAAATTATTAGTATTCAAATATATGCTGAACCTTATACTCAACTCACAATATCTTCCGTCTGGCTGGTGCTTTATTCATATAATGCTATTATGTTTAATGGTGTTTAAAATCAATTATCGGACTGATAATCCATGCAAGGCCTAAGATTGGTTTTCAGCTCTTTTGTGTAGAAGTTTGTTGGGCCAGCCTACAACCAAAAACAGTGCAACAATATTAGCTTCCATTACAGGGTGGTGTTTTATTCATGGAATGCTATTATGTTTAATGGTAGATAAAATCAGTTTTCCGTCTGATAATCCATTCAAGGTCTAAGATTGATGTATAGGTTAATATGAGCTCCCATGACATTCAAGCATGAAATCTGTATTCTGATCCAGCCCCAGCAAAACATTCATCAGGCATCTGTTCATATATTCATCCAAGACAGTATATTGCACTGCTCTGGTGGCTTAAGGTTTCTCCGAATGTAGTATTAAAGACATCACATTATACATCATACATATTACACAGTTGGCAAATTTAATTCTATCATTGCAAAGCATGAAATATGTTTTATGTTCCAGAGCCTGCAAAACATCCACCAGGCATTTGTTCATACATTCGTCCAGGACAGCATACTGCACTGCTCTGGTGGCTTTAGGTTTGATGAAATGTAGTGTTAAAAACATCACATTATCCATCATACATATTACACAGTTAGCAAATTTAATTCTAACATTGCAAAGTTTGCGAGTGTCACTTGTCACATCCATTTCGGTACCAAAATCTGTTTGTTGCACATACTTGCCAAGGGGAGCTGTTGAAACACATGATAGTTTAACGTGGTATAAAATTGATATTATCTAGACTGTCCAACTGTTAATCAACAATGAATTATGCTATAATCGGGAGTCATCTACTCTTCAAATTATATTTTCTGCCTTTTGCTGCTGCCGGATTCTTGCGATGTAGGACCACAGGCACTTTCTCCTACATCATCACCATTTCCAACCTTCAGGACATGGGAGGCTGATGGTTTATCTATATCATGCATCAAAGTTAGTGGTAATTGTGTCACTTATATAACTATAATGGAAATTAGCACTTATTTGTAAACAATATGTACCACATGCCTGCATTTCATCAGCAAGGAATATTTTGGAGACAGTGAGGTATTGCCATCCGTATTTCCTGTTTGAAGAAGTTATTTTAATCTGGAAAACCATCTCTCTCTCAACCATTGTTTCAATCTGACATGGCAGCTCATGAATTTTACCATATGTGCAGTCTAACAACTCCATAGCTCTCATTCTTATGAGGCGTTAAACCTCTAGATCAAATAAGGTCAGGGTGAGCTTCCCAGTTTCGTCCACCACCACGATCTCCACCTTGTATCTGGTTGCAGACCCAAACTTTATTGTCAGCATCATTCTGACAAAATAGGACCGTGCAGAGCATATTTTTAGATACCAAAACACAACAAGGCTCTCGAGAGGGGCTTACCTAACAGTTGGGATGGCCCATTTAGATGTACATGAACTGCAAAGCTTTCCAGGGTCATCACGGTCTATTTTCTTCCAGCAGTTGGGGCAAGCAAAGTAACACCACCCATACCAGTTGTGTACCTCCTTGATCTTGCCTTCTAAGGTAACCCTGGTGTCTTTTCTGTCCTCTTCATCATATTCCACCGTCTCCATTTCCAGTATTTCTGAAATTGTCTTACGGTTTTCGAACTTTCGTTCCTCAATAGAAGCTCTACTTGTACCATGTGTTTGGGCCAAAAATATGGCTTCTTCTTCAGCGCAGCTATGACATCCAACAGAAATAAGTTTTGGTCCGCTAACGCATTGCAAATATGAACCAAAGCAAGGGAATTACCTCTCTAAGAATTGCTTCATCTCAGGTATGTCTGAATTAACATATACCTTGGTAACGTTGGTTGAAGATAGAGTATTTTCCCATGGATTCCATAGCAATGTTTTGTGAGCTTCGTAATTTTCATAATACACATCTTACTGTCTATGTTTAGGGTAGCATGTCTCTTTTTTCAGAATATTTTGCTTAGCAATGAAGTCAATGCCAAAACCAGAGGCCCTTTAGAAGTATGAACTAATTCTTCCGAAATCATATCTGCCTGTTTTCCCCATAATGTAACTTGGTACTTGTTCCCTGAAAAGAAAAATCATCTTGTTATTGTGAAATCCTCTGCAGGATTACCACAGGTAGACACACTTCCTGAAGCTCAATTAGGGGGCCAGCAAATGTACCCTGTTATTTTCAGCACGATATTCCGTTTCTGCAATCTACCCTTACGGGTGACAATTAGTTCCAGAGGCCCTATAGTTGTAAGCATGCCGAGGATATCTACAAAAGGGTTGCAAAACTGGTTGTGGTTAATACTTATGGTTGATATCACAATGACAGTCCTTTTATTAAGAAATCAGAATATACAATAGTACCAGATAGGAATGTTGTAGTGTTACATCTCTCAAATATCACTACTGAATCAACAAATCGGAACATATATACGATCTATGCTACAATCGATGCCCTCCACCTTTGTGAATGCCAAGAATTGCAGCTTCATCTCATGTCTATCTGGTCTATATTGACTTGTTTCCATTAGGACTCTGAATTTGCCGAAACGGTAAGCCTTCCCCTCTTGCAGTTTGCTGCTGAAATGCTCTACTTGCATTTTGGTAGCCGTGGCATGCATCATGGTGCCCTAAGCATAAAATAAAATACGGAAGCAACCCAACAGTTGTTAGATACATTATGATAATACTAACTTGCGTCATGAGCATACCAACTGTTGGTGTGCATACTATATGCATGTGGATGCATGGTAGTACCTCTTCATCTCTTATGATTAAATCCAGACTGATTACTTGGTCTTGCATTTTGTAGTTCACTGACTCCTATAACCTTACTACTCTCACCTCGATCCTCCACATTTCCTTTTTCGGGGACAGCTTCCTTAGCATATTGGTGGCCATACTGTGGTGCAAAAACTCTGCGATAAAAAAAAAAAGGATCAAGAAATAAGAAGATATCAGAACACTTGTCAAACCCATATTTTGACAAAATGTTTCAACCAAGATGCGTCTACAAAGTTCAGACAACAGAGACACCTGCAGCAACAGATTCAGGTCAACACACAATCACAATCAAGCACAGGCCGAGATAGGGACAGCCATCAGAACCCCAATGAAACCCTTATTTGACAGTATACAAATCTTGCCCGGATCCTTTCGGTTTTCCCCTTCCTTATCAAAGTAGCCTGCAATTTTCAATGACGAAAAAACAGGGACACCTACACCAACATGCGCAAGTCAGCAATCAAACAAAACACCATTCATACATTCAAGAATCACATTATGGCAATAAAAATTTTATACTAAAGCTTCTTACATACCTCTATTAGATCTACAAGATTCCTTTTCCTTTCAAAATCAGGATGCAATCCTCAATGCATTAGCAGGAACACCTACGGAAAGAAACACAAAACAACACTCTATCAAACACCAAACAACACAGCACCAACCCTCTTAGTAAGCATTTCATGGAACCCGCATTTGGCAGTGAATTTTTGCAGCTAAGCTTCGTACAGACCTGTTTTGATTATTGAGGATTCCTTTCTTTCAAAAATAGACCGCAACCTTGGGCAGTGGGTCAGCATAAACACTTGCGGCAGGAGAGACAAATTGATGGGGACAAACAACTGCACCTCCAGGAGCTCAAATCCTTCACGTTGGTTTCGAAAGACAAAACAGCACGTCTTCCCCCTCATTATATAGCGGGTCAAATGGGGGATCCCGCAAGGCATGTGCATTCTTTTCCTGGTTTGGAACATGAATGGTAATCAATACACTTAATGCCAAGGAGACCTTCCACTTCTCAGGATAATTCACTGAATGGTTAAGGCTGCATTTTAATACAACACAATGTAATTAAAGCTTCTGATATTCGTTTATTCGGCACTTCAAATGTCATACTCAACTTGCTGACATAAATGAATTGGATTGCAAGCAAATCATTTTGATTCCTAAGACGATGAATTGGAAACGATGAGGCCATAATATTAATGGCAATAAAACACATATTTAACTGAAAAATGCCACATGTATGCGCCACAATAGCCAGGTGTCTTCACCAGAATTGGTCACTGTTGTAATATATATATATATATATATATATATATTTATATATATATATATATATATATATATATATATAGATAGATAGATAGATAGATAGATAGATGGCTTGTGTCCACTTAACTTCTTCTTAGATTTTGGTTCATCGCCAACACCACTTGTGTTGTAGTTGCATCTATCTCGGTCTTTCATCCAAGCATCTCTATATTTATTAGGATTCGATGTAAAAAAAAAAGATTTAGGTTCATCATTATAAATCAAATCTGTTTAACCTCGAAAAGACAAATTTATCCCCTCTTAGAAAAAGCTTTTCTGCACTTTCCACAATGTACTAGTTCTTTTTTTTTTTTGATCAACTGGTGCTACTCACTTTTTATTCATGATTCAAATCTCGGTGTACAAGCACGTGAAAAGTGGTTGGGAGGCCATGCTCTCCAGTGCCACAATATCTATTGATCATAGCAAATCTAACTAAGCAGTCCGCCACTTTGTTTGCCTTTCTGTTTATATGTAGAAAGGCATACTGAGAAAGACCTTGTTTGCTCTCATGTATCCTATAAACCCAAGCTTCAATGTCCCAATCCATGGCTATATCAGGAGGCCGAACCAGATTCCCCACCAAAATGCTGGCATCAGTCTCAAACGTGACTCGTTGTAGTCCCAAAAACGCTGCTCTATGAACTGCAATCCACATTGCCCAAGCCTCGCCAGCAGCTGCAGACAAGGCCCTTCCAAATCTCATCACAACATCATGAACCGCACCATTCATATCACGTAGTACAATACCGATACCTGTGGATTTGTCCGTCTCCACAAAGGAGCAATCTACATTCATCTTTAGCCAACCTGCAGGTGGAGGGTGCCATTGGTCATTACCACTCCTTGTATTCATAGCCCGAGAAGGCTATCGCTGCGCTAGCAACTCGTTAGACAACCTAGCGGCCATACGCATTGTTTTTCCAGGGTCTGCAGTATCACCCCCAAACAGTACGTTATTTCTTTGTTTCCGTTTCTCACAACATAAGTGACTAAGAGATTGAAGAACAAAACCCTCCTTTCCATCCCACACCTTGACCATGTCACACCACCACTGCTTGAAACTTTGAATGTGCTCTGCACGCGGTATGTACCCTAGTGGGCTAGCAAACCACGTAGCACGAGCTTGGCTGCAGAAAAAAAGAAGATGCTCTAATGATTCAACCCCATCTCCATTCAACTTACATTGATCATCTTTCGTAATCCCCCTTCTAAACAGATTCTCCTGGGTTGGCAAAGCTTGGTGAAGAGCCCTTCATAAAAAATTGTGAACCTTGGGAATCGTTTCTAGGCTCCATACTGATCCCCAGTTTACTAACATGGACCACTGGAAGTTGTGCAGCTCATCCTCACACAGGCATTCGTATCCCGTTTTTACAGAGTACTCCCCATTCTTTGATCTATGCCAAACTATCCTGTCTTTAGCAAGTGCACCCACCGGGATAAGCTTAATAGCCGCAGCCTCATTAGAGTTAAACAAACACTCAATCAGGCTTTCATTCCACCCGTCACCTGTTGAATTAAAAAGTTCACACACATACAGTATGCGGCAATCGGGTGGTCGTGGTGACTGTAGTTTAAAACGGTCCAAGGAAGGAACCCAGGCATCACCCCACACTTTCACATCCATTCCAGCCAACACATTCCAGCGCGTTTCCTTTTCCAAAACTTGTTTGCCCTCCAAAAGACTTCGCCAAGCCCATGAAGGAAGACTTCCAAGCTTAGCATTGAGAAAAGAGGTGTGTGGGAAATAAATCCCCTTCACCACATGCGCTACTAAGGAATCCAGATTCCTCATTAATTTCCAAGCTTGATTTGCGAGCAGAGAGAGATTGAACTTTTCCAAATCCTTAAAACCGAGCCCACCGAGCTTCTTTGGTAAGCAGAGCTTGAACCAGCTAACCCAGTGCACTTTCCCATCTTCCCCGTTGTGTCCCCACCAAAATTTCCGAATCCTCTTGTTTATGTCCTGCACAAAACCAGCTGGTAGTCGAAAACACGACATTGCATACACCGGAATTGCTTGAATGACTGCTTTAATAAGCACCTCTCTCCCCGCCATCCTCAAGTACTTCTGCCTCCATGATTGTGTGTGTTGATCCACTTTCTTCATGAGGTATTGGAGTGCTTCCTTCTTGGATCTGCCCGAACATGTAGGCAACCCCAGATACCGCTCATTCCTCCCTGCCACCTTGATGCCCAAAACAGATGCAATAAAGAGCCTTGTATCCGTCGGGACATTATTCCCAAAATAGACAGAGGACTTCTCAAAGTTAACTTTCTGTCCGGAAGACCGGCAGTAATCACCAATGATCTGCAAAAGATGTCTGGCCTCAACCTCTTCTGCCTTGGCAAAAAGTAGAGTGTCATATGCAAACATCACATGGTACAAGGCCGGGCATGCCGTTTTAATCCTGAACCCCTGCAGCTGGTCTGAAACCATGGCTTTACTTAGCATCCTTGAGAGTACATCCGACATAAGAATGAAGAGGTAGGGGGAAAGGGGATCCCCCTGCCTCAATCCTCGGCTTGGCTTGAACTTTTTTGTTCGCATACCATTAAGCATTACACTGCAACTCACCGTGGTAACACATTGGAGAACCCATTGTATCCATTTGGCATCAAAGCCCTATTTTTCAAGCACAGCCTCCAAAAAAGACCATTCGATGCGGTCATACGCCTTGTTCATGTCAAGTTTAATCGCCATACATTGGTTGCCTACTATTCTGACTGTTCGCAAGCCGTGGAAGGCTTCATGGGCTATAAGAATGTTATCTTGAATAGCCCTCCCTGGAACGAAGGCAGCTTGCTCTTGCGATATTAGGCTGCCCAGAAATGGCTTCAACTGGTTGACTAGGATCTTTGAGACCACTTTGTAGGCGTAGTTACACAGGCCTATGGGTCTAAATTGAGAGAGAGAGTTGGCACTCTCCACTTTTCGGATAAGAACAATATCAGTTTCATTCAAGTTCTTAGCCATATACCCCATCTCGAAGAAACTTGTGACAGCATCCACCACTTCTTTCTTGACAATCCCCCAGTATTCTTGATAAAAGATTCCAGAGAATCCATCAGGCCCCGGTGCCTTTAAACTACCCAACTCAAAAACCGCCTTCCGGACCTCCTCCTCCTCTATTTTCCTTACCAAGGCAGAGTTTATAGTCTCGGTCACTAGGCACAGAATGGAATTCAACACGGATTCAGGACATTGAGTGCTCTTGCCCGAGAAGAGATTCCGATAAAAGTCAACCACCAGATTCTCCACTGCCACTTCATCCTCAACCCATGCTCCAGCCTCTTCTTGTAAAGCTAGGATCTTATTCTGGTTCCGCCTCTGTATGGTGGTGAGGTGGAAAAACTTAGTGTTCTTATCACCTGCACTAAGCCATTTGATCCTGTCCTGTTGGTGCCAGTATTTTTCCTCCTGACGCCACAACACTTCCAGCCTAGATAGCAGAGTATGTTCTCGCTGGATTGATTCATCCGTGGGAATCTGTTCATAAATAACATCTAAATCTTTGATCAACCCCTCTATCTCGGCTCTGGCATTGCTAATTCGAGCTTGCTTCCATCGAGAGAGGTATTTACGGCTCCTTCGAAGTTTCTCAATCAACACATAGGACCTGGAACCACACGCCCGTTTACTCCAAGCATCTCTGATAACCTGCTGGCACTCTTCCTCCTCGACCCACTTAGCTTCAAAACGGAAATTCCTCCTAATTCTCCTTGATGCCAAGCTGAGATGCAACCGTAGAGGTCTATGATTTGAGCCGGTCATAGATTTATGAAAGACTTGAGCTTTGTCAAATAGGATCCTCCAACTGGCATTAGCCAAACATCTGTCGATCCTTTCCCTTACATTAGCAGCCCCTTTACGTTTATTATTCCAAGTGTAGCAGAAGCCATTAAACCCAAGATCAATTAGGCCGCAAGTATCTATCCAATCCCGAAATCTTTGATTCAGAGTTAAACAGAATTCCTTACCCCCTTCCTTATCCGTATCATCGGTCATGGCGTTAAAATCTCCCATGCATATCCATGGTTCCTCATCTTTAGACCTCAGCCTAGCAAGCTCCTCCAAGACTTGCCTTCTATTGATACAAGCAGGCTCGCCGTAAACGAAAGTTGCATGCCAGACTTCATCTCGCAAACCACCTTCAATAATAGTGTCAAAGAAATTCTTTGTAATAGCAGTAACTTGAACCTGAATACTGAAAATCCACAAAAGCGCCATTCCTCCCGAACGACCTCTGGGATCACAATATGCAGCATTCGAAAACCCCAAACTTCTCCTCAAACGCTCTAAATAGTTCTGGTTCTGTATCGTTTCAGATAAAAAGACCAGAAAGGGCTTGTGCAACTGTACTAACCTTCGTAAGGCGTTGACTGTCGAGGTGCGCCCCAAACCCCGATAGTTCCATGAGATGCAACTCATTGGGCACCTTGTGGCTGTTGGCCAGCCACCACCGCCATATCCGATTGAGAGAGAGAAGAGGTTTGGGGATAAGTTGGGGGACAGGGGTTTTCAGGTATCTCCTCAGTCTGTACTTCCACAAACTCCATAGAAAGGGGAGAGCTTGAAAAATTAGACCTAAGTCCGATGGGGGTAATCCCTCACTAGCTTGCTTCTTGAAGACTTTCAGCCTAGAAGGGGACACAGCTGCTTCACTCGCATTCTGTTCAGCAAGAGGGGCCGTCATTGGAATGTTGTTGGGTCCAACATTCCTACCCTTGAAAGGGGGCTCAGTGGAAAGTAGATTGCTATCAACTCGGCCTGTCTGTCTAAGGGCTGCCTGGGTTTTAAGTTTCTTGCTGGGCTCCGGGTCCGTTTGGGCCTTCCTCTTGTAAATGGATTTAGCTGCACTAGAGTCCTGCTGATGTGGAGATTTTCCACTCCTCGTAGTAGTCCTTCCTTCTGATAAAGCTTTAGCCTTGCCCTTGTAAGCTGAGTTGGCCTGAAGAGTTGGTCGCACATGGGATGCTTGGGGATCTACCTCGGCCACAACAGGACAGGCTACAGCTGGTTAAGTTGCTTCTGCCATGCCGTTAGTGGAGAATAGTAGTGGAGTGGAGCAGAAGATAAAGGGACTTTGGCCCCATCCCCCACTTGTGGATGACCCAGTTGCAGCGGTCACCTGCTCCTTTGTCTCCTCTGAATTCGAGTAGTGGGGTTTGGGAGGCATTATTTCACGCGCCACCGTGTTGGGCTGAGTTCCCCCTAGACCTTTTGCCTCCGTCTGCATTTGATCCTCATTCATGGCCTTCATTTTGCTCAGAGTTTTCCTCGGATAAGATTTGGGGGCTCGCAACTTGGCACAATAGTTAGCCGGGTGTCTCCCCTGCCTACTCATCTTCCGATCGTTAAAGCACAGCCCGCAATCCTTTTCAACATGTCCCAGCTGGCCACAATAATAGCAGAAATCTCCCAGCTCCTCATATCTGAATCTGATATCCACAGCCAGATCCTCTGGGCAAGATTTAGTAATAAACCCCGCCGGAATGGGCTGCCTCACATCAATCTTCACCCCCATACGAAAAAAGACACCCCATTTGGGAGAGTTATCCCGCGGGAGTTCAATCTCCAACAACCCAGCTAATAAATTTGCCATTTTCAACGCTTTTGAGCGACGCATCTGTTGTGGGGGTAGCCCATATACTTGGACCCAAAATTCCAACTCGTTGAAGGAAAGAGAATCAAAGACACAAGATTCCGGCCACTCTTTCAAGCAAATATGACAACCAGAAACTGACCAAGGGCTTCCCAACAATACTCTTGCCTTATCGTTCTCAGACTCAAAGACAAAGGTAAACATGTTATCTTTTACCTCGGTAACCTCCGTCGACTTAGCCAAATTCCAGGCTCTGGCCAATGCCTCACTAACAGTTCTCGAGCTGAAACGTCGATAGTCCGAAATGATCTTACCCACCAAGACCGGTCGGCTTGCCTTTGGAGCTTCATCGTCACTATCCAAGCTGAGAATCGGCATGTGAGAGTAGTTGAAGGTGGTCTCACCTTCTTCCCCATTCACATCTCTCTCCTGGTCAGCCATAAAGAATGGAAGAGGATGATTGAGAAAGGAAACCGTTAATGAAAGAGTTACAAACTCGACAAGATGGTTGTGTTTAGTCTACTTCGGGTGAAGAGACAATAGAACTCATCGTCTAGGCTTTAGTCTAGAGAGAGCATAAATTAGGATACCAATAAGTACTTTGACTATGTGTTGTAAGGAAATCTTGATTTCCTGTAGAGTGGATCATATTCAAGTCTTCATTGATGAGCCGTGATCAAGGACACATGTACTAGTTCTACTTCTACATACTTTGTTGCTTTAGAGGCGGTAACGCTTCCAGCCTTGCAAACGTGTCCTCACCAAAGAAGAACACGCCACCGCGTACCACTTCCAAATTAAAAACAAAAATGACCGGAGCCGGTTTTGGTAAATTAACCCAAAAAATCTAAACTATTCCTTCTTTGCAAGAAAACTGAAGCAGAGAGGAAGGGATAGACGCAGGGTGGTGTAACCCTAAGACTTGAACCCATGCCATCGCGATTCCACTAGCGCGTCACTGTTAATTTTTTTGGGTAATAATTCTTTGTGGTTTTGGATTTCTGAATTCGTTTGATTTGTTGGGACGATCCATACCATCCCACTCGGAGCCATGTTCAAGTTCTGGTATTTACTCTCCCTCTCTCTCCTCTTCCATACTAAGCAATCCCTCACTTACTACTGTTTATTCGATTAGGGTTATTGAATTGTTCTGATCTGTTATCATGTATTCAATACCACCCTAGAGATGCATGTTAGCCACCTTTTCAATTAATTAATAAGTTATTTCAATTTCCGCAATTCGACACCTGTGCTGCATTGCATCTGCTCTGCGAAATTTGTGTCTCATGAACCAAGTACAATTCGCATTAAATTAAATTAAATTACTCGGGCGGGTTGGGCTTGAATGCTTTGTTGCTTCATTTCGTGATGGTGTGCGTGTGTTTGGCAATAGGAATTCACAGGATCAGCAAGGCCAGGCACAGCCACGTCCACAAGAAGGGACTTCGCAGTCTTGGTACCCACCATCTGTCGTAGGCTCTACTTCTTCTTCCCGTCCTGCGACGCCCAGTAGCGGCGGCAGCTCTTCTAGTCTCTACGGGTTAAGGCCTTCAGAGAGACCCCAGTCTCCGCCGATTGTATCCCCCACAGAGGCTGCTGGAGTTATCGCCCTCTTGAAAGATAAAAGGTTGGCTTTCTGTTTTGCGAACTATCTTTTTCTTTCTCATCATGCTGGTTGATTGCCGGGATGTAGAAATCTGTTTCTTTCTCATCATTCTTTGAGGGTCGTGTTGGGTGAAGAAGTTATGGCATGTTCATCACTTTTTGGTGCATGATTTGTATACCAGCTCACAACCTTAGTGACAATGTTTCTTTGGGGGCTTTACTGTTCTAGCTTTTGTAAACTGCATAAAAAATTTGCATGATGGGACTTCCTTTTTGGTTGCATGATGTACTGTAACATTGTCCGACTTTGGGCTTAGTTGTAAGAATCGATGGCAAAGTCCACTATTTGATATTGTTCAGTTAGGATTAAGATTTTTGGTTGTGTGGAATATGATGACTTGCTTGGAGAGCAATTGATATCCAGTAGTGCATGATGGTAGCAAAGCATTCTACTTTGTATGTTCTCAATGTTCTTAGAATGCAGCTGTCTTCTTTGGGCTTTTCATCCAATTGGTCATTGACCTGCTTTAAATTTCCATATTTATCTCAGCCTTTCATCTTCTTTCACTGAAGATTGTTTATTCTTTTTTATCATGTTACCTCATTAAAATAGACTTTTGTTTCATTTTTATTGCAACTTAATTGTTTTTGCTTTTGCATTAAAGGTTAACCTTGATAGAAACTTGTGTCCTTGCTTTCATCACTACAACAATCGATATTTTCTTGTCATCGTCTTCTTGGTTAATTTTGTTTGGAGATGCTAGATACTGTTCTATGGTTCTCGTGACAAGCAGAGAGGACCATAAAGGCATTTTTATCGTAGGACAAGTACTGGGTTTTACACATGTTTTCTAATCACCTTGCTTTTCTTCAAAAATATGATTAGTGTGGATGAACTGCGGAAGCTGTTGACTGACAAGGATGCATACCAGCAATTTTTCCTTTCTCTTGATCAGGTTAAAATTCAAAACAATGTAAGTTGTTTTCTCCTTTTATTTTCTTTTTTTTCCCTGCAATAAAACTTGTCTGTTACTCCCTAGTTAGCTTCCCAAAGAGGGGGGATGGTGGGGGTAAGAATTCAACAATGAAGTATAGCATTTTCCCTGTCCATCTTCTATTTCCTCATTCTTCCATCACCTTAAAGTATCCAAAGAAGGATAATTTTCTTCTAATTTTTATATTTGTTTAAATATCCATACACCCAAAGTTTATATACTTCTGCCCCCTGTCATTTCTGTGTCTGCCCTCCATCCATTCTTCTATCATCTATAACTGAAGATGTTGCCCTTCACTAAACAACCAGGTGACAACTCTAAATACAGAATGCATATAGTAGAGGTTTGCAGTGACTTGTTCCTTCTGATGGAAAGTCTCAACAGAATCAATTGTTGTGTATAGCATGGAGACGAGGCAATGAGTCTTCAAGATGTTAAAGTTGTTGCTGCCACAGTAAACCGTTAAATTACAAAAGTGGGATGTATATCTATGTAAATGATATAACCTGAAACTTGCTAAAGTGACTCGTTCTTTGCGACACGCATGGGTGTGCCCAGAAATCATGGTACTGTGACTCGGTCTTTGAAAACATTTCATGCATGCATACCCAAGGACCATTTGCCTACATACTGATCCATGAGATTAGAAAATCACTATGACTTTTCTTAACTTATGTGATTGAGCGTATTATGTGCTCTGCTCTGAATGAGGGCTGAATATGATTCATATAATGCATGAAATTCCATGTTGTGTTTGAAGCATAATTCTTTCTTTTGATACATATGTTTAACCGGAATGTTTCTGATCGTTACACGGTGATAACATTATTTTGATGCTTTTATCAGATCAGAGACGAGCTTCGCAAGGAAACTTTGCAGCTTGCCAGTGAGTTCTTGTCCATAGGATGCTCTTGTTTACATTTGTTCGAGAGATTAGCATTGGAAAACATGTACTAAGTATTTATTTTTGATCTGTAGGAGAGAACTTGGAAAAGGAACCACGCATAATGGAACTAAGGAACCAAGTGAGGCTTCTAAACTATCTTGTACTCGTGTCGCTTGCAATGCAATGTCGATTTGTAAAATGGTTTTTTCTGCTTCTTGGGCATCTGCAGTGCAGGATAATACGGACAACTGAACTAGCTGCTGCCCAGGAGAAACTGAACGAGCTGGAAAGACAGAAAGAAGATTTGTTGAGGTCGTGCTCACCTGCCGCCCTTATTCAAAGGCTTCACGGTATGTTGTTGTTGTTTCTTTTTAGTACTACATGTTGTAGTTGTTCCATACGAGTCTCAGATATCTGATAAGCTTGGATCTGTGGAAGTTAGTTTTACCATGTATTTCGCCTCTGTTTGCAGACTCTGTGAAGAAGACAGAAGAGGAATCTGAAGCACTGCATAGACAGCTCCTTGATAGGGAGATAGATCTTGCAACTTTTGTGCAGAAATACAAAAAACAACGTACCACGTTCAACAGGCGCTCTCTGATGCATTTGGCAGCTAAAACTTCTCTGACTATCTGACACACACTATGAATGTATTCACAAACATTTGCAGCTGCTGCTTGTTGTTTGCTCCATTCATAAGAAGTTATGTACTTGACTTGCTTGTGTATTGTTTGGTGGCTTTTATGGTTCAACAATTCTTGGTGGTTCTGATTCTTTTGTCTTCAACTTTTAGAGGGAACAACCTTTTTTGTGACAGTACACCTTTGACGTTCAAGCTGCATGTTGAACCCATTTGAATTTCTAATACCCTGTCCGGAGCTTAAAAATTTTCTCCGTGCAAGATTCCGAGGTGATTCCTATGTTCCAGCGTTGTTTTTTTTTTTTTTTTCTCTCAATATTTTATAAACAAAGGGGCTTCAACGCTTATGAACTGGAAAACAGAGTTGCTACAATATTACTGCGCTGGAATGGTATCACATTAACGATGAGCAGTGCATCCCTTGAAAGAAATAAGGCCACAGATTGAAGTCTTCATTAATTCAACCGGAGTTAAGGCGTGATGGGAACATCTGGGGGTGTACGGAGACAAAATAGACTTGTACTCTCACTCATGCAGTCCTACTGTTCTCAATGCATCCCCCTCCCCCCTTTTTTTTCCAATTTAAGCATTGAATTTCAAAGCGTATTACATGGAAAGTCCTCCATCCGTATGAGCAACCATACTACATTGTCATTGATGGCAGACGCAAAACGCAGAACTGATGAGATTCACATTCCATAGTCTCACATGTGCCGCTTGGTAGTTTTTTTTTTTTTTTTTTGACCTCGTACGAAATGATCTATGAACCATGAGCAGAGGAAAACATTATCAAGCCGCCATTACCCTTTTCTAATATAAAATGTAAACGGGATATAATATAGGATAGTCAGTTCACGTTATTTGTATACCTTGATTAGTAAGAAATTCTTTTCTTACGGAATGTCAGGATAGGTGTTTTGAAGAATAATAAAAAAGAAACACCTTGGAGTCAACATAATTACAGTTTTTTATGTCCATGTTCGTGCTGCATGTCTAATGCTACCACTGAAATTTTACAAAAGACTAGTTGAGGGTAGGAACCCACAGTTCCACGCGGCAAGGAAACTTCCTACGCTGCAAATAGGTTTCAAGATCGTGCCTTCCTCAAAACCTCCAACAACTGCGTCCCGACGACGGGTAGGTGGATCTTGGTGCATTTCATGTGCATCTCATATGAGCAATTATACAACCAGTTGCACACACAAATAATCAAATATAACACTTCATTCTATTTTTAGAACAGTGAATAAAGTGATCATTAAAATCCTGTGGATCCCACTCCACAAAGCAGTCAAGCACAGGAGAGGATGATAACTGTGAGCCCATGCGGTAGTTAAAAGATAAATCCAGAACAGAGATTTCTCGTCTGTTTCCTACGCTAGCAACCCTCTAGCACGCTTATGCTTTAACCACCTAACAAGAATCAAGACAGCGCACCTAATAGAGAAGGACGATGAAGAGGGAGAGAAACAAAGACAGTGTGCTTTGTGTCAATCTTCAATGCGATCAACTTCTTTTTCCCAATTCAGACCAAACATCTGACGACCAAATGGGACGATGAGGTTATAGCGGAACACCTGAAATGCAAGCCATCCAACCTCAATCAACAATACATAAACAAGAAACAAACAGTACACCTCATCTACACGAAATTAAATATGCAGAACCCATGGCACCAGCGAGCTAAAGATGGGAAACTATGCAGTTGCTTCTCAAAAAATGCCCCCTTCCTTCACGTTTTGAGATGAAGAACAAATGTCAAGATCAAGGCACATCAATTAAAAACAAAAAAAGATGGACATAATCGTGGCCAAGAAACACAAAGCTTGTCAGTTAAAGTGATGCAAACCAAGGCAAGACTAATGCGCGCCAAGGCGACCAAGGAAGAAGTAATAGAGACAAACATGGAGCTTGGATGTATTCCAACAAGCTCACTGTGTATTCCAACAAGCTCACTTTCCGAATCATATCCAAGATTCGTACTCACAAGAAGTTCAAGAAGAGATGGAAAATCAAGATTGGAGAGGAGCTGAAACTGAAGCCCAAGAATTTGCTGTCAATTAAGGAGTAATTGACTCGAGAGCACATTGGGCCCAGTCGACATCAATCCACCTTCAAGGAGGTGTCGACATATCCATTTTATTAATTATAGTTGTCAAATTAAAATCAACTAGTTTTATTTTAATTTTATTATTATAAGGATTTAATTAGTGTCCAAGTTATGTGGGCTCAATTAAATCCTAGTCCATCTAGTAATAGGAGAGGAGGTGCCAAAACTTGGAGTTCAAGGAGGACCTGACGTTACTGTTCACCGACGTACTGTTCACGGATGTTAATGTTCACCGACTTTACTGTTCACCGACGTACTGTTCACCGACGTTACTGTTCACGGAAGTTACTGTTCACCGATTTTGAGGAGGTGTGTTCTTCTATAAATAGAGACCTAGGGGTTCATTGTTAGACAGATTATTTGAGTAATAAAAAGTTCAGTTAAACTTGAATAATCTCAGCCCAAAGAGAGGAGTCTCTTTGTTTGTTTTATCCTTTGTGCTTTGTTTCTTTGTTGTCTAGTACCGAGAGTTTAGGAGGTGGAGGGGCTTTCGCGTCCATCTGTTGCCTAACACGGATTGTTAGGAGGTGAAGAGCATCGGCGCAAGAACAGTGCACGATTGGTTGTGATTTGAGATCGGGACAACCTTCGTATGCTTCTAGGTCCGGCTTGGTGTGTTGTCGTATCATAAAGTCACTAGATTCTTATAAGTTTTGTTAAGACACCATGCATATAGCTTCAGCAGCCAAATATTCAGTGAATCATTGACACATTTTCGAGAATCAAAGAACCTAAACCAACAAAAAGCACACATGAAAAGTAAAACACAGAGCTGAGGTTAACAACTGTTCACCCACCTTATTGTTAATATCCCGCAACTGCATTTTCAGAACCTGGGATCCTTGTGTCCAGTCCGAATCATTGCCATCGCCATTGCATTTCTTGAACCAGGCTTTCTTCAAGGCCAGCCGCCATTCAGACACTTCCCCTCTTATTTCCTTGTTCAGCTCAACCCACTCCGGGGCACATCCATTTTTTGACAGAATTCTGTAAAGGGTATCTTCAGCAGGGTCAGCGTGAGGATTTGTAGTCAGGTTTAGAGGTTTGCCTTTTCCGGGCAAGTTTTCAAAGTGACCTTCTTCCATAGAATGCCATATTCTTTGCTCAACCACATTGATTATATCCGTTTCTGACCTGCCCAGATAGTCCCAAATTATAACCCACACCTCGCATCCTTGAATTACACAAATAAGACCCAGTAGGAGTAAAAAATACGGTAGCTAAAACACACTAGTCTTTTACTAGTAAAAAAAAAAAAGCAATTCCACTTGGTTTTGTTAAACTTGTAATTCTGGTTTACGAACGCGAAACCCCCCACCAGAAAAAAGCCCAATCATATCAATACGAAACAAGTATTAAACCAATTTGTTTGGGCATTTCCTATATCAAATTTACTAAAAGAAAAGAAACAAACCTAAAAAGGATAATTAATCAGTGCGGATTAAACGGAATTATGATGATATCATCATCAATCTAACACAGGCAGAAATTAACCTAGCATTGTTCCGCTGGCCACGGAGTTCAGGGGGAAGCATCCGGTCGTTGACGGCGTCAATTACGGAGGAGAGACGGTCAGCTATCTTGTTATTAGGCTTTTCCGAAGATGAGGAGGAGGCCCGCCGGGGCCGGGAAACGACCGAGAACAGAGGATTCCCTGCCGGAATTTGGGTGACTAAGGAAGATGATGAGGGGAGTGTTCTGGGGAGGCGGGCGGCCATGATCGATGTGACGGTGGAGACTGGATGACAGATAGTTTTACTTTTACCGTTTTAGTTTCAGTGTCTCTCGCTCTCTCTGGAGTCTGGTCTGGCGGGGGGGTTCGTTTGTTTGGTTGGTCGTTACTTGGCTGCTTTGAAAATTTCCCACGCAGCTGCTGGTACATTACTTACACGTGTTGAAAAACTCTTGGTTTCTCTACCAGGTCAGGTGGCAGGCAGATCTATGGATATGCACTTGCATACAGAGTGAAACTTTTTTTTTTAACCATCTCTTGGGAAATTATTAGACATTTGTGGATGGACGCGACGCTAAAAGAACATCGGAAAATCTCGGCTTATTTGTTATATGATCTTTCCTATGCCATTGCCAAGCCAGCCATACTCATATACAAATTGAATAATTTCTAAATTTTCTTTTCTTTTCTTTTCTTTTTTTAAGAAGTCGTGATATCTAATAATGTAGCAACGACTCAAAGTAGTATTGGGCAACAAAAAATTAGTATTTTTTTTTTTATGCTAATCGATGCCTCATATCTCTCTTCGTGGTTCGATTCGGTGCATCACTCTTGTGAGGTGAGACCACCATCAATAGCAAACAATTTTCATACACTCGCTTCCACTAGGACCCGAAACCTGGACCTTGGGATTTAAGGGGAATGCAGCACGCTTTACCACCGCAACCAACCAATGCTAATCTATCTATATACTATATAAAAACACAGAAAAGCCGACAAATTGACCCAGTTACCCTTCATTAGACCTAATTATCCTTCATTATTTAATTATTATTATTATTATTAATTTTTTAGAATTCCTGTTTTCAGTAATACTAGAGTCGAATTCTAAAAATGGGAATAAGTGTAGTCGGCAATTCATTCATTAATTATTAACATTGATTCTAAAAAAAGAAATAGAATCCTACCAAAAAAGGGCAATAAGAAAGAAATAAAAAAAAATGGTCGGCAATTATTAACATTGGTTCTAAAACAGAAATAGAATTTTACCAAAAACCGACAATAAAAAAGAAATACCAAAAATCGTATAGTCGGCAATTATTTCTGAGACGCCCCGATCCGTTTTTACCGTTATACACAATAAACACGTGGGACCATGAAACGCCCCGACCCGTATTTACCACACACAATAAACACGTGCCGGAACTGTAACGACCCAACCAAACAAAGCCAGCATACAGTGTATACAACAGAGACTCGGGCTCAACGGCCCAAAATAAAAACGTCAATATCGTCATAACCGGCCCAATGGCCCAACAATAGCAATATAATGCACAGCGGAAGACTTAATAACTCACAAAGACACTGTAAGCGACACTGATGCAAACTATGGATCTGAGTCCTGTCCAAGGGATAACAACGCAGCCTGTCTGGAATGCACCAAACCTGTACCACAAATAATCCATCCTACGGGATGAAAGCCCGCAGGTGAGGGGTGAGTACGAAGTGCTCACAACCATGGATAGACGATCAATATGCAACACTATAAATTACTCAAGTCGAAAACAGGCTTAACAGCCAAAATACACCAATCCAAAAGACTCGGCTCAAAACCGGTCCAGAACCAAAAAGACTTAAACAAAAACTGATTTCCAATTTTATCTTACCGGGCCCCGTCACGGATAAGCTAGGGGTCAGACCTGGTTCTCAACATATTTCGGGTGCCAGACCAAATCCAAGAGAACCCAGGGATCGACTTCCCAAAAATAAGAACCCAGGGATAGACATCCCAAATATAATCACGGGATAGACATCACAAGCATAGACATGCTTATCACACGTAACCCAGGTCATGGCCACCACAAAACAGTCTTAAACCATCGAGTCGTACCACTACTTATCACGTGACAATTATATTATCATCATTCAAAACCAAATCACAGGGATCAACATCCCTAACCAAAATACTGGGATAGACATCCCATCCAAAACCGAGGATCGACATCCTTATCACATTTTATTATTCAGTCCTTTTTACATATACCAAAAGACACAAGATAGACATCTGAAAACTCAACATACGGGGATAAACATCCCAAAAAAAACAATCAAGACACTGGGATTAACATTCCGAAATCATACCACAACAAAATGCAACATTCAATAGTGCAACAAACATCAAACACAACAACCGAGTAATATAGGCACATATTGAAGGAAATCCATCCTCACCTAGTATGTCTCTGAAGTCGGTACATAACCCATATAGCTTTGTCTGTCCCTATATCACGTCAACACATGCAATCACTTAAAATGCACATCAAAGAATGCAATGCATGAGATTAATTTATTATTCGGCTTATCCACAATTAACATCGTTATCATTGTTTCCAAACCCGTTCCCATTAAACGTTGCTATGACGTTCGCAAAATAATTATAACCATAAAATACTCGTAGTCTGTAATGTAAATAATATTCCATAAAATGATTATTTCCGATAAAATAGCAATAAATACGTATACGTTTAGTAAACAAGATTATGAAATAGTGGTAACGATAAATTCTTCAGAAAAACAATATATCCCATAATAAATTCCATTAAATGGGGAAATACTTCCATCTATGAGAAATTAATATAACCAATATATATATATATATAGTATAAAATAATTTTATCGTGATGTTGCAAAAATAATAATAATATTTATAAGTACACATATATACAGGTACGACCGATAATTGCAAATAAAGTAAGGATCTTAATAACACTATAATTTAATAGATTAACACATGTATATAGTACTTTGGTAGATCAATATAGTTCGTACTAATAAATCTTGTAGATGAAAATAATATAACCGTTAAGAAACGATGTACCCGATAGTGTTTTATCAAAACATTTATCACGTAAATAATATTTTAAGGAAAATTATTTCAAGCTATCATCTCAGGTAATTGGTTTATTTATATTACGAATACCAAACAGTAGGGTTAGTCCAATTATCGGATTATTTTCCTTAGCATACTATTAGTGGAATTATTTACCGTATTTTACTCCACCAAGGTTGTTAGTCATACTAGGCCATATATAATTTAACATATGGATTGTTATTCATGAGATATTTAATTTGCTAAACCAACTTATTAATTACCTACTTAATTTCCAAAATTTTTAGCCTGCCAAAATACTGTCTCAAGTCCAATTACATTTTTGTTAAGCCCCAAAATATAGTCAGTAGGCCCATGAAGCAACCCAAAATTGGCCAAGCCTGTTAAGAAACGTCATCGTTTCCTTACCGGCATCGTCTTCTCCATTCGTGAATGGCGTTGCCATGGCCGTTACCACCAAGATTTTCAATCCACCAACAACTCATGGCTGCAACCAGTTATACAAGTCGTTGCAGAAACGATTTCACAAATTCAACTTCCAACAACTCTCCCATTGACGGCGACGACGGCTCATAGACGAGGACGGGGGAGCGCGAGAGCAGTGGAAGGGAAACGGAGGCGACTGTGCTGTGAAGATCCGACGATGGCGAGCTCTGCAAAACGTGTCGCGGAGGGAGGAGCACGCGAGCAAGGCGACTGCAGGTACAGTCCGTCGGCTCGGGAACGGCGGCGGTGCAGATACGAGGTAATTTGGCACATCTGGACGGCAGCGTGTCTCGGTCGTGCTCAGCTTGTCTCAGTGTTGCAGCGATGGCACAACGAAGAAGGCGACGGTGCGAGCGGCGAGCAGGGACGAAGAGGCGACGACATGTGGAGGGGCGCGCGGTCGCTGTGGATCGTGGCGGCGTCGGCTGCTGGTGCATTCGAGGCGGCGGATTGAAGGAGAGGAAAGGATCTGTGGCCGAGCTCCTCTTGGCTGGTGACGGCTGCAGATGACGTCGCTTGGAGAGGAAAGCGAGACAGCAAGGACCGGCGGCGGTGACTCGCAGCGATGGGCGAGCGAGGGTGAGGAGGAAGGGTGAAGAAGATGGCAGGGATGAAGAGATGTGATTGAGGGAGGATATTTGTTGGAGATGATTGAATGGGGAGAGATATCGGGATGTGTGTGTGTCCGGGGAGAAAAGAAAAAAAAGTAGAGAAGCAAAAGAGAGAAGAGAAAGAAGTAGACAGGGAAAAAAAAAAGGAGGCATGAGTGGTGTGTTCACGAGTTGCACAGGGGTATCACGAGCAAGCAGAAGGCGCCGCCCTGCATAATTGAGCGGCTCAGTTATGCAGGGCCGTGTCCAAACCGGACCAGAAGATAACTAATACTCCCTTAGGTAGCGTTTGGTACATGGGATACGTTGGGACGGGACGGGACAAGCCAGTTTGTCCCGCGTTTGATGCGCCTTGGACGGGACGCGAGAATGGGACACGTTGTCCCCTCCAAGAGATAGGGACACGAGGGGACAGGACGGGACAAGATTTTTTTTCCAATACTAGCCCTTCCTAATTTGTAATAATCCTAAAGTACCCTCTAATTATATTAAATTTAAATTCATAAATAATAATAATAAGATTAATAATAATAAATAAAATTTAAATTAAGTATTATCTTAATAATATTAAATATACTAAATATTAATAAAAATAAAAATATTAAATATAATATTAATATTATTCAATACTATTCACTTTAGACATCATGAGGTGAAATTATTTTTGAAGGATTAAGTTAGGATTAAAATAAATAATAATAATCAGATATTAAATATTAAAAATAATATAGTGTTCCTTACCTCAAAGCTCATCAATCATTTTACCTTTTAATTTTTACTTTAAAAATATTAAACATATAAAAATGTTAATTTTAAAATTTAAATATTTAAATATTCATAATTTTTATATCCAATAATTTTAGTCACTAGGTTGTCAGTTTGTATATTTTATTGAAAATAACAAATAATATGTTAAAATTGTATCAGGGGTAAAATAGATATTATACAGTTTAGTCCACATGACAACAATTTTTGTCCATAGCATACCAAACAACCTTTCAAGACACAGTCCAGTCCAGTCTAGTCCAGTCCCGTCCAGTCCCGTCCAGTCCAGTCCAGTCCCGTCCCTTCTTGTTCTGCAACCAAATGCAGCCTTAGCTATTTCCGGTGTGATTTTTCTGAGGATTCTGGGACCCGAAAAATACCAACTTAGGTCCGAAAAATCCACGGAAAAATCCCGAGCGCGGGAAAAGACTCGGTTACGAAAAACGACGCTCGATTTACCTTGAATTAATTACCCAAGATTAATTCATTCCTTAAATCGCAGTAAAAAGATTTTTATAGTCCCGGTAAAAATCCAAATTTTTACCCGGGCTGTTACAGTCTACCCACCTTAAAAAGAATTTCGTCCTCGAAATTTCGTCTTATCCGTGCGTCTTACCACGATAAGCTTCTGGCACACTATGCCAGGTGTCCAAACTCAACCCGAGATACTACTTATACCCTTAAGCGACATCTCCTCCGCTTACATAAACCGAACCTCATGACTGGCAAACTCACACACAGCCATGGACTCTCCACTAAGGACAGGAACCACCTCAGACTCTGAGGACAACAGCTACATCGGTGGTACTGCCCTCCCGATAAGCTCTGATGAAGAACTGCCAAAGAAGCGCTTCAAGACGAACATCATCGGCCTGAAACAGCACATGGTCGTCTCCAGCAGACGGCGAAAGAAGCGTGCCAACAAGAAAGCTGAGGATAGGAAGGGCAAGGCAACTGCTGAAAGCAGCACTCCACTGCAGACATTATCGCAGCTGAACGTCTCACTGAAGAAGATCAGCTCGGCGGTGATGCAGATAGAACTGGCGTGCACGGAACTCTTTCCTCACGTCAAAAACATCCAAAAGCTTGTAAAAGACTTAGAGAAGCATGTAACTCAATAGAGTACTTCTTCTCCGTTGTAAAATTGTTATGAATAAATAAAATAAGTTTTCTTTTTAAATCAAAACTCTTATGTTACAAAATCTTATGTTAAACAAAAATTCAAAACATCTCAAAGCAAAACAAAAATCAACAATAAGAATATAAAATCAAACATAAAGAGATTAAAAATAAAACTCGTTTAACAAAACCAAAACATAAAGAAGTTAAAACAGAAACATATTTCATGATCGGCGCCCTGGATTGGTCGTAAACATCCTCGATCCCGAGAAACGTAACGTACACAGCTAACGGTGACGTCGGTTTCCCTCGTGAAAAAGACGTCCGTTACCTCGCAAGGTGACGATGACGTCACGAGCACGTCCTGTGTCCCTTAAAAGAAACGTTATCCACCTGTTCACAAATTCCGCATGAGCCAAAAACATTTGTCAAGTCTCGTATCCCTCCATGTGTCCGAACAGGTGTAAGCTTGTCGCACATGCACTCTACTCGAGGTATGGCCCCATCAGTCCAGCCTTAACGGTCATGGATGCATGTGATAAAAGATGTAGAAAATATAGAAAAACCATAAAAAGAAGCGCCAAAGTAGCCAGGATGATAGAAAATAGTGAGATGGAAAAGGGCTGAAAAACACAGGCATTTGTAGCCCGAAAAACGTATAAAGTAACGAAGCAATAAATGAAGCAACGGAAAAATTTTCAAAAACAACACCTTGAAGAATGAAAACGATTTGGAGTTTTATGAAGGGAATCTGCTTTTCCCATCACCGAAAAAAAATCCTTTAGACCTTCCCGGGAATAGGTGGGGTCTAAACTTGGAAAAACAAAATGGTAAACATTTTTCTATAAAAGGCAAAACAATGCAAAGCAAAAACCACAAAGCATCCAAGAGAAAACAAAACATCCAGGCAACCAAAACCACAACGTTCAGAAAACAAAACACCACACGTCGAGACAACATGCCTGCTCCATCATTCGTCTTCTTCGTCGAAGGTGCCAACCTAGGCAGAAGAAACCGACTGGCCTACAGCATGATCAACGAGCGTCCAGAAGAACTACCAAACGAGCTCGGCAGAATGCCTCGTCTGGTCTTCAACGACGAACTCTACTCCTCCAGATTCTTCGTCACTCCCATGGAAGAGACGTTCTTCCTGGAGGACCAAGGCACTCTGAGGACTTCCTTCTACGGCTCGGCCAACTCCGTCATGCTTTTCATCTCTGAAAGACTCCAGGAGTTCAACCTAGAGTCCTCTTGCCATTTCCTGGACAAAGGCACCTACTACCAGCTCTCGATGACTGCCCAAAGCATGCCCAGAGTCACTCGGTTACCTCCAACTTGGCCAAAGGCCCGACTACTGGTGTGGAACTGCAGAGGAGTCGCTAGGCGTTCCCAGGAGTTCTCGCGTACCCTGAGGGGTGAGTCCGAAGTGCTCACAACCATGGATAGACGATCAATATGCAACACTATAAATTACTCAAGTCGAAAACAGGCTTAACAGCCAAAATACACCAATCCAAAAGACTCGACTCAAAACTGGTCCAAGACCAAAAAGACATAAACAAAAACCGATTTCCAATTTTATCTTACCGGGCCCCGTCACGGATAAGCTAGGGGTCAGACCTGGTTCTCAACATATTTCGGGTGCCAGACCAAATCCAAGAGAACCCAGGGATCGACATCCCAAAAATAAGAACCCAGGGATAGACATCCCAAATATAATCACGGGATAGACATCCCAAGCATAGACATGCTTATCACAAGTAACCCAGGTCATGGCCACCACAAAACAGTCTTAAACCATCGAGTCGTACCACTACTTATCACGTGACAATTATATTATCATCATTCAAAACCAAATCACAGGGATCAACATCCCTAACCAAAATACCGGGATAGACATCCCATCCAAAACCGAGGATCGACATCCTTATCACATTTTACTATTCAGTCCTTTTTACTTATACCAAAAGACACAAGATAGACATCCGAAAACTCAACGTACGGGGAAAAACATAGAAAAAAAAAACAATCAAGACACTGGGATTAACATCCCGAAATCATACCACAACAAATTGCAACATTCAACAGTGCAACAAACATCAAACACAACAACCGAGTAATATAGACACATATTGAAGGAAATCCATCCTCACCTGGTATGTCTCTGAAGCCGGTACATAACCCATATAGCTTTGTCTGTCCCTATATCACGTCAACACATGCAATCACTTAAAATGCACATCAAAGAATGCAATGCATGAGATTAATTTATTATTCGGCTTATCCACAATTAACATCGTTATCATTGTTTCCTAACCCGTTCCCATTAAACGTTGCTATGACGTCCGCAAAATAATTATAACCACAAAATACTCGTAGTCTGTAATGTAAATAATATTCCATAAAATGATTATTTCTGATAAAATAGCAATAAATACGTATACGTTTAGTAAACAAGATTGTGAAATAGTGGTAACGATAAATTCTTCAAAAAAACAATATATCCCATAATAAATTCCATTAAATGGGAAATACTTCCATCGATGAGAAATTAATATAACCAATATATATATATAGTATAAAATAATTTTATCGTGATGTTGCAAAAATAATAATAATATTTATAAGTACACATATATACAGGTACGACCGATAATTGCAAATAAAGTAAGGATCTTAATAACACTATAATTTAATAGATTAACACATGTATATAGTACTTTGGTAGATCAATATAGTTCGTACTAATAAATCTTGTAGATGAAAATAATATAACCGTTAAGAAACGATGTACACGATAGTGTTTTATCAAAACATTTATCACATAAATAATATTTTAAGGAAAATTATTTCAAGCTATCATCTCAGGTAATTGGTTTATTTATATTACGAATACCAAATAGTAGGGTTAGTCCAATTATCGGATTATTATCCTTAGCGTACTATTAGTGGAATTATTTACCGTATTTTACTCCACCAAGGTTGTTAGTCATACTAGGCCATATATAATTTAACATATGGATTGTTATTCATGAGATATTTAATTTGCTAAACCAACTTATTAATTACCTAATTAATTTCCAAAATTTTTAGCCTGCCAAAATACTGTCTCAAGTCCAATTACATTTTTGTTAAGCCCCAAAATATAGTCAGTAGGCCAATGAAGCAACCCAAAATTGGCCAAGCCTGTTAAGAAACGTCATCGTTTCCTTACCCAGGCATCGTCTTCTCCATTCGTGAATGGCGTTGCCATGGCCGTTACCACCAAGATTTTCAATCCACCAACAACTCATGGCTGCAACCAGTTATACAAGTCGTTGCAGAAACGATTTCACAAATTCAACTTCCAACAACTCACCCATTGACGGCGACGACGGCTCATAGACGGGGACGGGGGAGCGCGAGAGTAGGGGAAGGGAAACGGAGGCGACTGTGCTGTGAAGATCCGACGATGGCGAGCTCTGCAAAACGTGTCGCGGAGGGAGGAGCACGCGAGCAAGGCGACTGCAGGTACAGTCCGTCGGCTCGGGAACGGCGGCGGTGCAGATACGACGTAATTTGGCACATCTGGACGGCAGCGTGTCTTGGTCGTGCTCAGCTCGTCTCAGTGTTGCAGCGATGACACGGTGAAGTAGACGACGGTGCCAGCAGCGAGCAGAGACGAAGAGGCGACGACATGTGCAGGGGAGCGCGGTCGCTGTGGATCGTGGCGGCGTCGGCTGCTGGTGCATTCGAGGCGGCGGATTGAAGGAGAGGAAAGGATCCGTGGCCGAGCTCCTCTTGGCTGGTGACAGCTGCAGATGACATCGCTTGGAGAGGAAAGCGAGACAGCAAGGACCGGCGGCGGTGACTCGCAGCGATGGGCGAGCGAGGGTGAGGAGGAAGGGTGAAGGAGATGGCAGGGATGAAGAGATGTGATTGAGGGAGGATATTTGTTGGAAATGATTGAATGGGGAGAGATATCGGGATGTGTGTGTGTCCGGGGAGAAAAGAAAAAAGAATAGAGAAGCAAAAGAGAGAAGACAAAGAAGTAGACAGGGAAAAAAAAAAAAGGAGGCGTGAGTGGTGTGTTCACGAGCTGCACAGGGGTATCACGAGCGAGCAGAAGGCGCCGCCCTGCATAATTGAGCGGCTCAGTTATGCAGGGCTGTGTCCAAACCGGACCAGAAGATAACTAATACTCCCTTAGCTATTTCCGGTGTGAATTTTCTGAGGATTCCGGGACCCGAAAAATACCAACTTAGGTCCGAAAAATCCACAGAAAAATCCCGAGCTCGGGAAAAGACTCGGTTACGAAAAACGACGCTCGATTTACCTTGAATTAATTACCCAAGAATAACTCACTCGATAAATCGCTGTAAATAGATTTTTACAGTCCCGGTAAAAATCCAAATTTCTACCCGGGCTATTACAGACTACATACTGTTACAGAATCCACAGCGGGTAATATCACAAGCCAAAAGTAATAATACAACAACCGTACTGGATTCCGGTTTACGGAGACATTATTACAACATAGCAACAGAGGCAGGGTGACAAATGCAAGCAGCGGAAGTCTTAATACAACACAACAACGGATAGTAATATGAAAATGTTGCAATGCAGGATGGATCCGAGCCTGGAAGAGGGTGCGCCACAGCCTGCCTCGAACGTAACTGAACTACGCATAAACAAACTACGTGACCGAGTCACGCAGACGAGGGGTGAGTCCGAAGTGCTCACCGAGTGAAATCCATAAGTAAAGACAAATATACAGGCAACCGATTAATAACCAAGTCACATCTACAACAATTAACTAAGGTTCTCACAAACCTTAAATAACACACTTTGTGATTCTAGACACACTATTCCAATTTTATTATCAGGGCCCCTATCACTAGTTAAATGGTGGCTGTCGCCAGGTAGTCAAGCTAGCTAGCCCGTGGACTCCGCCCTGGTACCTCCACGTAATAACTGGCACAGACAGGGAGCAGACCCCAAGCACACTCTCCCCCAGCGCCTAAAATAAAAATTGGTACAGACAGGGAGCAGACCCCAAGCACACTCTCCCCCAGCACCATAAATATAAAGACTACCATCAGGCTATTCCATCATTTAACCGTGACTTACTAGATGTCTAAGTGTTTTCATTTTATTATCTTCTTTTCCTCAACTTGTTACCACACTACTATTAACCGACCATTATACATTATCCCGAGCAGGCTCACGGCCTCTCCGCTCGTCTGGATAATAACTTAACCAAACTGTTATCGCATAATAGTACCCCCGGTACTCAACTCACACAATCCTCACAGTCAACAACAACAACAATAAACTTACTTTTACCAACAATTCTAACATCATCAATAGCATCAACAATCAATCATACCAGCAAATATCACACATAGTAACAAATAGCAACTTGATATCACGGGCGGTATGCAAATATTTACTTATCATCACCTTAGCCGATTATCAGTTATGGAATTGCCCAACAGATTCCAAGTCTGGTTCCTCAAGAAACTGCTCGTTATCAATTCCTATATCAAACAAATAATATGCACAAATAAGATGTTATGCAGATGCCATACTAATACTGTATGCCGTAAAATTAAAATACTAAACCAACTCGGTACTGCCTCGGGTTATTTCCGTTATCATCATCATTCACCATTTATTATCCATGTATCAAAATAATACCATACTTATACCCGGTTATTATTTCGGTACCATACTTTGATAATACCCTTCCCAATTATTTCCATAAGTCCATTACTTCACATATATATATTTTTTCCAAAAATATTTTCATAAAAATAATTATACTTTTCCAAAATATAATTACCATTTATAATTAAAATTTCATTTTCCAGAATCCATATTTTATTTCCAGATTTTATTTTTTATTTCATTTTCTTTTTTTTTAATTTCGGACTGGGCCTAGCAGTCAAGCCCAAGGTCCAGGTTTACCAGACCCAGGGCAAGGCGACAGACCCCACCACGGGCCTGTGCCATGGCTCGGCCCAGCGCCCCTGCAACCCGCGGCCTAACCCGAATGGAAACGGGTCAGTTCACCTACAGACCCGGATCTCCACGGGTTGACGATGGACGGTGGTGCGGTCGCGAGCGGCTAGAGCAGAGAGCAACAACGACAAGTGGATGACGCGAGGAAGGTGGCAACGTCAGCGAGACTGCAGGCGACGAGAGGAGGTGCAACGCGACAGGCCAAGAGGAAGTAGCCGTCGGGTTGTCAGTCGCTGGCGGCGGATTCGGGCGGCGAAGGTTGCGCTTGAACGGCGACGGCGACGGAAGAGTGATGGTGAGGGCGGTGGAGTGTGAGGCAGCGGAGGTCACTTCCTCATGAACAGTGACGATGAGGGGAGGAAGAGGAAGGTGACGGGTTGGTGGTGACGTGGCAGTGTCTAGTTGGGTGGTTGGGTATTCTTTTCTCTTTTTTTTTTTAACATTGGTTTAGTTGGTGCACTGGATGGGTTTTGTACTCGATTTGTGTGTTTACAGGGAGAGGAGGAACTGGTGCTCTGTGTGTTTCACAAAGGAGATTGGGTGTGCTTCTGGGATGTGAATCTGGGATCTCTGTCTGAGACTATGGACTTTGGAATCCCATGTAGTCTCACAACTTCAGCAACATCCTTACTCGCCAACATGTCCATGGTATCAGTTTGGCGAATAGGGAGGAAATGAGCCGATTTTGTTATTCGGTCAACGATGACCCAAATAGCATCATGTTGCCTCCGAGTCATCGGTAACCCAATCACAAAATCCATGGTGATCATCTCCCACTTCCACTCTGGTATTGTCAACGATCTCATCTTGCCTGCTGGAGCCTGATGTTCGGCTTTCACCTACTGGCAAGTAATGCATCTTGCGACATACTCTGCTAGGTCCTTTTTCATCCGAGGCCACCAAAAATGGCTCTTCAAATTCTGATACATCTTGGTACTTCCAGGATGCATCGCATACGGCGTCATATGACCTTCCTCCAGAATCTGGGTACGCAAATTACTGACATTAGGTACACATACCTGTTTCCCAAACATCAGTGCGCCATCTTCAGCTATACGAAACTTATCTTCCTTCCCGCTACTTACTCTTTCTTTTAGCTTGGCTAGGTCAGGATCTCCATCTTGTAACTCTACTATCCACCCTCTTAGGTTAGACTTGACACTCATGTGTGCCAGTAAGGCTCCTGTATGATCCACTGTCAAGTCAACTCCCAACTTCCTTAACTCGATAAGCGAAAACATCGAGTAATTAGTGGAGGCATCTTCCGATGTCTCCAGTTCAAAGCATCAGCTACCACATTAGCCTTTCCTGGGTGATACTCGATAGTACAATCATAATCATTAAGCAACTCAATCCAGCGTCTTTGTCGCAGGTTAAGTTCCTTCTGAGTCATGATGTACTTGAGGCTTTTGTGGTCGGTGAAGATTCGACACTTCTCTCCAAACAAGTAGTGTCTCCAAATCTTCAGAGCCAAAATCACTGCTGCCATCTCAAAATCATGCGTCGGGTTGTTCTTTTCATGAGTCCTTAGCTGTCTAGAGGCATAGGCAATCACTCGTCCTTCTTGCATCAGCACGGCTCCTAAACCAAGACCTGATGCGTCACAAAACAACACATACTCCACTCCTGGCTTTGGTACTGTTAGCACTGGTGCCGTGGTCAGCTTCTTCTTAAGCTCCTCGAAACTCTGTTGGCACTCCGGGCTCCAAAAAAAAGCTTGTTCTTTCCTCAATAGCTTAGTCATGGGACTGGCTAATAAGGAAAAACCTTCTATGAACCTCCGGTACTATCCTACAAGACCAAGAAAACACCTGACTTCGGACACATTCTTAGGAGGCTCTCACTCCAACACAGCCTTAACTTTGGCAGGATCAACCTTTATTCCATCTCCGCCTACTACATGTCCGAGGAAGGAAACTTCTCCAAGCCAAAATTCACACTTGCTAAATTTGGCATACAACTGCTTCTCCCGTAACTTTTGAAGCACTATCCTCAAATGCTCTTCATGCTCTTCCTTGCTCTTAGAGTAGATGAGGATATCGTCGATGAAGACCACAATGAACTTATCCAGGAACTCATTCAGTACCAAGTGCATCAAGCACATGAATACTGCCGGTGCATTGGTCAAACCGAAAGGTACCACAGTGAATTTGAAGTGGCCATACCGTGTGCGAAAAGCTGTCTTCGGTATGTACTTCTCTGAAATCTTGATCTGGTGATAGCCCGATCAGAGATCAATCTTTGAAAACACTGTTGCTCCTTGAAGCTGATCGAAAAGATCATCAATCCTCGGTAACGGGTACTTGTTCTTGATTGTCACCTTGTTTAACTGGCGATAGTCTACACACATACGCAGACTACCGTCCTTCTTTTTCACGAACAAAACTGGTACACCCCATGGTGAGGTACTAGATCTGATGAAACCTTTTTCCAGTAGTTCGTCTAGCTGCTTCTTCAGCTCCCAAAGCTCTGTTGGTGCCATCCTGTATGGTGCCATCGAGATAGGTGTAACTCCAGGTACAAGCTCGATGGTATACTCGACCTCTCTATCGGGTGGCAAACCTGGTAGATCATCTAGGAAAACATCAACGAACTCCCTCACAACTGATACATCTTCCGGGGTAGGGTCTTGTGTTTCTTCACCTGGAATGTGAGCGTCTGGACCATGTTGCTTCATTTTGTAGCCCTGGGTAGCAGAGATACTACATGTGGTTGTAGTTCTCCCCACTCCGGACAAAACAATCGACCGACCTTCTGTGGATGTCAACCTCACTTGCTTAGCTCTACAATCCACCAAAGCTTGATACTTCGACAACCAATCCATGCCTAAGATTATATCAACTCCTCCCATATTCATGACAATGAGTCGAGCAGGAAAGGTTTTGTTCTCGAACGCTAACGGTACGTCCTTACAAACTCTATCTAACCTCACTATGATGCCTGCGGGTAATCTAACCCTCATCGGTTTTTCTAGGGATATATCTTCACAGTTTTGTTGCACAGCATATGTTTGAGCTATAAAGGAATGCGTAGCTCCAGGATCAATTAATGTGAATACTACACTATTATGTACTGTAAAGATACCTGCTATAACTTGGGCAGCATCAGGGTCTTCTTCTGTGGTGATGACAAAAGCTCTAGGGACTGTTGTGCTTTGTTTAGCACCAGATTGGGTCCTTGCTGAAGGATTCCCACGACCACGACCTTGTCCATGAGCTCTAGATCCACTTGGCACGCTAGCCACAGAGGCCTGAACTGTTGGTGCCGATGCAGAATTACTGACTCCCCCAAGCTTTGGGCATGCAAATCGATAATGTCCCAACTCATTGCACTCAAAGCATCTGACCGATGATATGGGACGTCGAAAGCGATTATCTCCAGAATTGGTCACACCAGGTCCACTCCATCCTCCAGTTGAAACTCCGCGGTTGTTAGTCCAACCACGTCTATAGGTCGTCGACTGATATTGTCCTCGTCCAGCTGTAGGTGCACTAGCGGTAGGTACGTATGGCTTCTTTTGCTGACTGGAAGGAACTTGCGGTGCATTTCTCTTCCGGCGATACTCCTGTTAATCACGCCATGTAACTTCAGCCTTCTGAGCATCCCTTACCATGTCCTGATATTCAACATAATCCTTGCATCCCATGATAGCTCGGATGTCAAGATGTAGACCTCTCCAGAAACATTGGCATCTGGCTTTGGTTGTTGCTACCAGATCTCCATCGTACAGGGACAGACGATCAAACTTCTTCTCATACTCCGTCGCAGTCATATTATCCTGGCGCAATTCCAGGAATTCGCGCTGCATGCGTTCCTGAAATTCTTCAGTAATGAACTTATCTTTGAACATGGCGGTGAACTCAGCCCATGGCATCACCACTGGTTTCGGCAGGTCCCTTGTGGTAGATTCCCACCATGTTGCTGCTTCTTCACGGAGAAGAGAAGTGGCATAGTTCGCCCACTGGTCAGTTGTGCACTTGATCTTAAGCATGACCCTGGAGATCTGACGTAGCCACTTGTCCGCCTCACGAGGGTCAGTTGCTCCTGAGAAGGTCTCACCTCCAAGCTCAGATAGCTTGGTAAAAACAGGATCTTCGAAGGGTCCCCCAGCTATCTGTCGATGAAGGATCTGGGTCATCATGTGCATCATCTGCAAGGACATCTGGTATGGCATACCTGGTACCCCATCATAGACATGTGGTTCTTCTTCGTATGCATGCGGTTGACCGATTGACACTTGGTCCTCTTCCAAGTGTTGTTGGGCGGCATGCTAGTGACCCTCAGCCGGATCCATCTCGTCCTTCCTATATGAAGATGTATGCATGAGTATCAAATCAATAACATGTGAAGCAGGATATGCACAGACAATCAAACAACAACCAAGGACCTACAACCCGCTCCGCTACCAAAATGAGACGCCCCGATCCGTTTTTACCGTTATACACAGTAAACACGTAGGACCACAAACTATTACAGAATCCATAGCGAGTAATATCACAAGCCAACAGTAATAATACAACAACTTTACTGGACTCCAGTTTACGGAGACATTATTACAACATAGTAACAGAGGCAGAGTGACAAATGCAAGCGGCGGAAGTCTTAATACAACACAACAATGGATAGTAATATGAAAATGATGCAACGCAGGATGGATCTTGGCCTGGCTGAGGGTGCGCCACAGCTTGCCTCGAACGTACCTGAACTACGCACAAATACACTACGTGACCGAGTCACGCAGGCGAGGGGTGAGTTCGAAGTGCTCACCGGGTGAAATCCATAAGTAAAGACAAATATGGAATAAAGTGTTTTTTCATCCTTGTATTAGACCTCAAAGTTGGAAGTCATCCCGCTATTAGATTTCGGCTTGTTTTCATCCCTCTATTTGTGAATTCTGTCTTATTTTCATCCTTGTGTTTGCCTTTTTGGCCTATTTAGAGGGATGAAAACAAGCCAAAATCCGTAGACAAAGGGATGAAAACAGACCAAAACCAATACAAGGATGACTTTCAACTTTATGGTCTAACACAAGGATGAAAATAGGCTTTAATCCAGACAAATATACATGCAACCGATTAATAACCAAGTCACATCTACAACAATTAACTAAGGTTCTCACAAACCTTAAATAACACACTTTGTGATTCTAGACACACTTCCAATTTTATTATCAGGGCCCCTATCACTAATTAAATGGTGGCCGTCGCCAGGTAGTCAAGCTAGCTAGCCCGTGGATCCCGCCCTGGTACCTCCACGTAGTAACTGGCACAGACAGGGAGCAGACCCCAAGCACACTCTCCCTCAACGTCTAAAATAAAAATTGGTACAGACAGGGAGCAGACCCCAAGCACACTCTCCCCCAGCACCATAAATAGAAAGACTACCATCAGGCTATTCCATCATTTAACCATGACTTACTAGATGTCTAAGTGTTTTCATTTTATTATCTTTTTTCCTCAACTTGTTACCACATTACTATTAACCGACCATTATACATTATCCCGAGCAGGCTCATGGCCTCTCCGCTCGTCTGGATAATAACTTAACCAAACTGTTATCACATAATAGTACCCCTAGTACTTAACTCACTGAATCCTCACAGTCAACAACAACAGCAATAAACTTACTTTTACCAACAATTCCAACATCATCAATAACATCAACAATCAATCATACCAGCAAATATCACACATAGTAACAAACAGCAACTTGATATCACGGGCGGTATATAAATATTTACTTATCCTCACCTTAACCGATTATCAGTTATGGAATTGCCCAACAAATTCGAAGTCCGGTTCCTCAAGAAACTGCTCGTTATCAATTCCTATATCAAACAAATAATATGCACACATAAGATGTTATGCAGACGCCATACTATTACTGTATGCCTAAAATTAAAATACTGAACCAACTCGGTACTGCCTCGGGTTATTTCCGTTATCATCATCATTCACCATTTATTATCCATGTGTCAAAATAATATCATACTTATACCCGGTTATTATTCCAGTACCATACTTTGATAATACCCTTCCCAATTATTTTCGTAAGTCCATTACTTCACATATATATATTTTTTCCAAAAATATTTTCATAAAAATAATTATACTTTTCCAAAATATAATTACCATTTACAATAAAAATTTCATTTTCCAGAATCCATATTTTATTTCCAGATTTTATTTTCTTTTTTCATTTTTTTTAATTTCGGACTGGGCCTAGCAGTCAAGCCAAAAGTCCAGGTTTACCAGACCCAGGCCAAGGCGACAGACCCTACCACGGGCCCGTGCCATGGCTCGGCCCAGCGCCCCTGCAACCCGCGGCCTGACCCGAATGGAAACGTGAAACACCCATGTCCCAATTTTACAAATAAAATACTTAAATAATGAAAATTACCAAAATACCCCTGAAACCCGGGACACAAAATCCAATATCAACAATATCCAAAATTCTTAATAAAAAGAGATGTCATAACAAACATAGTCAAACCGGCTTAGCAAGCCTCAAATCAAACCCGGCATCCTGCCGATACATCATCAATAGTAAATCCCGGCAATTCGCCGACAGAATAATCCAAAATCAATAGTGACATCTCAAATAAAAACCAATGCAGCGGAAGAAACACACGGAGTAAAAATAAGAGAAACAAAAACAACATGCATGCCGACTCTATGGATCCAACCGGGAGATCAAGCACAGCTACCTGCTGAGATAACTACGTCCGTACTCTGGAAGGATGGAAAGTGACTGCACGCTATCTAAAGTCTGAAAAACAACGTTGGCGATTATGTGAGTCGCCTACTCAGTGAGCAATATAAATCTAATTATGAAGGTGTGCAGATCAAGTCCGAAAGGAAAGAAGAGCAATAAGACAAGTAAGTAACATACAACAACCAGTACTAACATGCCAAGCCAATCAAGCAAACAGTTCATTATTCTCCATCTGTTGTGTGTTAAGTTTTCTTATTATATTTTATTATTCAGGGCCCCCTACTGTGTGCGTCGAGCTCGGTCCCGTCTCATGAGACAACCAGGCATAAGCCCAAATACAACCAGGCACGAAGCCCAACATATCCATAGAGAGAGAGAGAGAGACAGAGAGAAAGAGGGAGGTAGAAAGGGGGAGGTAGAAGGAGGGAGGTAGAACCGGTCATTACAGACCCATATGCAAATCCGCATAACACTTGCTATACCACAAGCAAACCCGAGGGGTATCACTTCCCACCGGTCATCAGCACACAGTAGCCTAACTTCTACTGTACATTATATTAATTCACAAGTTATGAGTTTATGTGTGCCAAGAGATTGTGATTTAACAGGGTTGGGTGATAAAACAACTCAATCAGATAACCGGGTCTCCGACCCACAATACATCACACCAAACACCTAGAATCACACCACATGTTATAATCCATAACAAATCCGAACATCCAGCTCATAAGCAAATAGTACATTTAGGCACACAATACATATTACAGCATGTCAGCAAACAAGCATGCAACTCAAACAAACCAATCCAACGAGCTCATGCATTCAATCATAAAAAGACGTATAAAGTCACCTCAACGACGATTGTCCTGTGGAGATTTTCCCAAAACAGATCCTCTAGCTCCCGAGGTATTACCCGTGCCTAAATACCGGCACACACAACAAATTACAAACACTTACAATAAAAAAATGTGCATGCATGTAACTATAATGCTCAACTGAGTAAAACCCGTCCCTAGTTAGCCATCTATGAAATTCCCGGGTCTAAACCCGACTTAGTGTTCTCTCACCAAAACTCCGAGTATCGGGACCTAAGGTACACCGGCTTATGCCCAACTAAGTCCAATAAGTAGTTCCCGGGCCTATGGCCCACTCATTATGTCCTTTTACGAATTTCCGGCCTAAAATCCAATCTAAGCCCAATTTCAATTTTCGAGCCTAAAGCCCACTTCCTTTAGTCCTTATTAAACCAATTATAGGATTAGGCTTAAAGCTCGTTACTTAAATCCATGGTCAAACCGAGCCCAAGATTCCCGGCCTAAGGTTCTACCCGTGTCGGTAAATTACCGGCCTCATACTACTCACACTCTCGGTTTCCACTAATCACAATTAAATACATAACCCAATTCTGAATTATAAGTACATGCCGGATATAGATTTAAAATACACCATATATATAGTGAAATGCCGAAATAACGACCCGAGCCTTCGCCGGAATATTCCCGAGCCTCGCCGGAAAATTCCCGACCCTTCGCCGGATTCCGGTGAACTCGCCGAAAAAACACCCAAAACTGCCACTACACCACCAATCTATCTCTACAGTTCTGCCAAACCAAAACATCCAAAATTCAACCGACCACAAGAGCTACGCTACGGAAACAGATCCAAGAATTGAAAAGAAAACCAAGAGGAATTCTGGGTCCTTACCGGAAACCAAGCCAAGTGACGGATCTGAGCACGACAACAACAGCAGCACCCGAGAACACCTCCCAGTGGACTGCCGGACCCGACGAACGGTGCAAATCCCGAGCCTCCCCCCGGTGAAGAAGCCCCTGCTTCAACAACGATGCCCACACAGCCACACCAACATCACCATACCCGCATCAATACCCAACAAACCACCCAAACACACACGCGCCGCCAGCAACACAAAACCACCCACTGTCAGAACCCGGAAGGCAAGAAGGAATAGCAAAAGAGGGAGAAGACAGCGAGGCTTACCAACAAACGGCGGCGACCCGAACACAGCTCCACCTCGTCGCAACCTCGCGCCGGTTGTGCACAGCGCGTCCTCCCCTTCTCACGACGCAGCGGCGGCGGCGGCACAAAAGAAAGGAACAAGATATGGCCGTCGTGTGTGTGTGTGTGAGGGAACCAACGAAGAAAAGAAGTAGAGAGGAAGAGATTGGGTAGAGTGCCGGTTTGGGGAGAGGGTTGTGGAAGAGGAGAAGAGAAGAGAGAGAGAGAGAAGGAAGAAGGGGTCGGCGGTGGGAGAGAAGAGAGGAAGAAGAGAAGGAGAAAAAAAGAAAAGAGAAAAAAAAGAAAGAGGTGTCGTTCAGCTGGGCGCGGTCAACCCGCCCTGTTGACCCGTTTTGGTTTTTTTTTTTAAAAAAAAAAGTTACCAAAACGACGTAGTTTCGGGAAACTACTTCAAAATTTAATTCTCAACCCCGAAACCCGATTAAACTCCCACGAAAGCCGAACCCGTCATACCATCGACTTAATTCCCATATAACCAAGCTAAAAATAATTTATTTCCTTGTCCAAAAATCCAGAAATCCCTCAAGGGTAAAATTGGAATAAAATTTCGAAAATTCCGGAAAAATCAAATTATGAAAATTCGGGGCGTTACAAAACGGGTCAGCTCACCTGCAGACCCGGATCTCCACGGGTTGACGACGGACGGCGGTGCGGTCACGAGCGGCTAGAGCAGACGGTAACAACGACGAGTGGATGTTGCGAGGAAGGTGGCGACAACGGCGAGACTGTAGGCGACGAGAGGAGGTGCAACGCGACAGGCCAATAGGAAGTAACCGTCGGGTTTTCAGCCGCTGGCGGCGCGTCGGGCGGTGAAGGTTGCGCTTGAACGGCGACGGTGACGGAAGAGTGATGGTGAGGGCGGTGGAGTGTGAGGCAGCGGGGGTCACTTCCTCGTGAACAGTGACGAGGAGGGGAGGAAGAGGAAGGTGACGGGTTGGTGGTGACATGGCAGTGTCTGGTTGGGTGGTTGGGTATTCTTTTCTCTTTTTTTTTTAACACTGTTTTTGTTGGTGCACTGGATGGGTTTTGTACTGGGTTTGTGTGTTTGTAGGGAGAGGAGGAACTGGTGCTCTGTGTGTTTCACAAAGGAGATTGGGTGTGCATGGTTTTACAGGAGTTAAGGTGTTTAAGGTAAGAAAAAGAAGGAAACAGGAAGTAGAGGCAGACAACTATAGGCTGAGAAAAGAAGAAGTGATATAAAGATGTCGGCCACAATACCATAATTGAGCAGAATTATGGAGGTACTACTGTGTGCGTGCATGATTGAGTAGGGAAAAATCTAACTCAACAAATGTCCCTTATGCCCTTCTACCTAACTCAAGTTTGCAAACTAAACCAGGGGCATAATTATCTTTTCGCAGCTTTCCAAAACCGGAAAATTCCAACTCGTCCCCGAAATTTCGCAAAAATATCTCGAGTTTGGAATAGGACTCGGACTTAGAATCCGATGCTCGGTTACCACTAAATAATTACCCAAGATTATTTTTCATATGGTAAATTACTATACAAAGCCTTTTACAATCTCGGTAAAAATATAAAGTTTTACCCGGCTGTTACAATTTCAATCTTTTTGTTACTTAATTTTATTCCAAGAAGGAATAGGATTGATGATTGTTATATGTATATATGTATATATCTTGGTCAAATATAGAGTAAATAGTTTTTCCTATCCTTCTTCGTTTAATTTCACTTATGGTGTCCCTGAACTCACAATTTACCGGGTCACCTAGTCCATTTTACCCACTATTGCAGGTTAATTGTTGCAGTGCCGACACTTGTCACGTGGGGCCCATGGGCTGCCATTTTTTATATTTTTTTTGTTTTTTTCTCTAAAATTAATTTCTAAAAATCCTTTCTTAAATTATAAAAATTTTGAAAAAATAAATATTAATTTTTGTCTGACGAGAAAGAGGAAAAAATCGCAATTTGCCCATTTGTTTTTTTTTAGACTGATTTGTTTCTAATTTATTATTTGTTTGATACATATTTTAAATTTATTATTTGACTAAAAAGCTTGCTGGTATATACCCTAAAAAATAAGAAGCTTGCTGGTAACCGTTGGATTAAAAACATGGACATGTGTTGAACTGTTGATTGAACGAACACTTTGTATAACTCACAAAAATAGAACAATAAAAGAAAAAGATCCTAACTCTCTCCCTCTCTTTCCTCAACATCTAAACTTTGTTTTGCAGCAGTCACCACTGTTTCAGGGCAGCCACCATACTGTTCTTTACAGAAAAAAAAAAAACAACAGAGGCATCACCAAGTTTAATAATCATAGCCACCAATCGTCTCCCTTATTCTCTGCCCTTTTAAAGAAAATTAAAATTTCAAGAAACCAATTAAGACACCAGATATGTGGTTGGAGATTCCATCGGCGGCCACCATCGGAGACCTGATCGCCGCAGCGATGCGGCAGTGCGAGAGGAAAGGCCGTCGCCCGACGAGTGGTAGAGCAAGGTGGTGTTCGTTGCTGCCAGACAAAACACGAGTCCCAACATGGGTACTCTCCCACTGTGGCCTCTGCTCCTCCGCCACCGTCACCGTCTCTTTGCCCCCATGTGAGCTGCTGCCGGACCTCTCTCTTTCTTCTCCTATTCTTCGATTCGTGCTTGATGATGAAACTTACAAATCGGGTTGTGTGGTTGTGTGGACTATGGACCCAAAGTTTTGATTTAGAAATCCGAGTTCACCAATCAGAGTTGGGTATTTTTTTTATGCTAATGAGAGTTGGGTGTTATTGCTCTTGGGGGATCTGTATTTTTTTCTTTGAAAATTTTTTTGGGATGCACCGAATTTGATTGATTATTGATGTTTTGGTTAAGGGATTAATTGGGATTTGGAAATGGGAATTGTGGGTTTAACTTTTCAGATTTGAACCTAAAGAGGCTGGAGAAGAGATCTTGCAGGTGGTGTGTTTTCCGGTGAAAGATGAGGGTGGTGATGGTTGCGTTGGGAGGTGACTTACCAGTGGAGGAGAAGGGTGTGTTCACTGGTTTTGGAGGTGATGGTCTCGTTGGAAAGTGATCATCTTTTTTTTTTAACAATCAAACTTTTATGTATTAAATGCTAAGAGATGATTATTGCTTGATTAACGATTTAGGCATTAAAGTTGACATTAAAGTTGCTTGTCCACGCGTTGTTTCTTTTTTTGCATAAAAAATATTATTTTTTACTTTACTTTTACTTTTTAGTAAGGGAAAACGGTTATTAAGAAATTTAGGGAAAAAGAATTAAAAAGTGGTAACTCGCGGGGCGGGACTCACGTGACACGTGTCAGCCCCACGACATGTTCACCGGCTATAGGAGGTAAAAAGGACAACATGGCCCGGTAAATTGAGACTCCAGGGACATCATGAGTGAAATTAAACGAAGAGGGACAACAAATGCGAAATCGACAAAGTGTAAGGATAGAAAAAACTATTTACTCGTCAAATATATATTCGTCCACATACCTAATCGATGACAAGCATTAACGTTGAGGTATATCTCTTTTTCCACTATATTTAACATACATACAGGGAGGTATTTCAGCGGCAAGTCTAGGGATATACTATGCATAGGATAGAGGGGATTTACTTTTATTCATATCGCAGAAATTGGCGCTATCTAAAGGTTCTGGTATTTATTATTGTCTTTTTTTTCAAATCCAAAGGAAAAATATTACATACTGATTTTTTAAAAAAACTGGGTCGTTTGAAGCGTGATCCTGTAAAAGTTGTGTGTGCATGGTTACATCTGAGTCTGATTACGAAGTTGAACCCCATAGTCTTTTTTTCATGAATACATCGCTGAGTACGTTTTTTTTTGTTGTAGTTGACTTCGAAGAAACAAAGCTCGTGCGTTATTCAATTGATCAATAAGTTTGATCATAAAGTTTCCTTCAAGGTGAGGTCTAAATTAAAAGAAAACAAAAAATTTTAAGAAAAACAAAAAATATGTTTGGCTAAAAAAATCAAGTGATATGTGCCTTAACAACTGAATCATTAGGAAAATAATAATATCGAGGTTATTTATTAATTATATATGATTTTAGGAAAAATATTACATACTGAAATTCTTTTTAATCTGGGTAAGTTGTGTGTGCATGGTTACATCTGAGTCTGATTACGAGGTTGAACCCCACAGTTTTTTCTTTTTTGCTTTTTACTTCCAATTTTATCATCTTCTTTCAACATATTTCCTTTGGGTACTAACGAAACATACATGAATACACCGCTGAGTACGTTTTTTTGATTGTTGTAGTTGACTTCGAAGAAACAAAGCTCGTGTGCTATTCAATTGATCAGTAAGTCCGATCATAAAGTTGCCTTCAAGGTGAGGTCCAAATTTTAAAAAAAAAAAAGAAAAATTTTTTAGGAAAAAAAATGTGTTTGGCTAAAAAAAAATCAAGTGATATGTGCTTTAACAACTGAATCATTAGGAGAATAAAAATATCGAGGTTATTTATTAATTATATATGATTTTTTTCTCAATTATATATAAAACTAGAAACTACAAGACTCGATTATTTTCGGCATCAGTAATAAAAAATAAGAACAGAATTATATCAAAGTGTTGTTGATAGTGTCATGGCTAAAGAGACTAGAGCAAATGAAATTGAAAAAATACTCACACTAGCAAATTCTTTTATCGTCTACAAGTACTAAAGTAAATTCTATGATACATTTATTATTATTTTTTGTCATTTTCTTATATTGAGAAAGAAATAATTTTATTTTTATTTTTGGAAAATTGATATAGTAATATTAAATAAAATTTAATATAAAAAACAAAAGTATTTATTTTGAAATATTTTGTATTAATAATTTGAAAATTCATTGGGAATTTTCGGAATATTATTTCAAACAACTCACTTAAGAGAAATAAGTAACGAAATATTAATTGAGATCACATTGGTAGATTTGGAAGCACATACCATGTTAGATCCTGAACACGAGGTTACTTTCAAGACGATTATAAAAAGAATGCCCTCCCGAAACAGTGGGATATTTTTGTAGGTGGACCTATAGAGATAGGAAAATCATTTTATATTGTGCACTACTTGCCATCGTCAAACTTAGAGGAATGATAGCACTTACAATTGCAACATGTGGTGTCACCGCGACAATTATGCCTGGTGGACGATCTGCTTACTCATGTTTTGATGTATCAACCATCAGTGATGAAACGGCTTTGTGTAAGATGACCAAGAAAAATTCAACTGCAGAATTGATGAGAATGGCTAGACTTATTATGTCGGATGAAGAATCAAAAACAAAATGGTTTTCTATAGAAATAATTGATCAGACACTTCATGTTATAATGAATAGTCAATTTTGAAGGAATAGTTGTTGTATTTAATTAGTAGTGATTTTAGATAAGTATTGTATGTAGTTTTAAGAGATAAAAGACTAGAAAGTGCAAAAGTTTAGTCAAATCTCACTTGTGAGATAAAATAGAGAAATTGAGGTTAACAATCAATATGAGGGCAAAACTTGATGAGAAATTTAGTCCACATTTACACACGACAAAAAATGGAGAAGAACTTATAATTGAAGATGGCTTCATTTCAATATCCTACGAAATAGACATGAATAAAAAATTGATCATTTGATAAAAAACATATATCCTCGGCTCGAACATAATACAAATTCAATTACTTACATGACTGAGAGAGTAATTCTTACCACAAGAAAAAATATGTGTACAAAATAAATGAAAAGTTGATTAATAATTTTCCAAGGACAACATGGCAATTAGAAGTTTTGATGAGGTTGTCCACGACAAACAAAATTATTATTAAAAAAATTTCTCAATACCTTAACTCGAAGTGGACTCTCACCCTATAATTTGATGCTTAAAATTAATTTCTAATCATTTTATTAAGGAATCTTGATCCACCAAATAGACTTTACGATGGTACTGGAATGATTTCACCGAAATATAATAATACATGCCGAAATCATTGTGGGCGAACATGCATAAAAAAATATTGTTGTCTTGAGAATACCTGTTTCTCCACCAGATTATTGAGTTGGTGGGGGGTTTTGGTGCATACCTGCTTCAGTGGATGACTTTATTACCCAATGGACTTTCATTTCTCCCTACAAGTGCAGCCGTTCCTATTGATTCCTGATCGGTGTTTCTACTCTTAGATCAATATGGCTTGAAAGGAATCGGAGGATTTTTCACAGCACTTCAGCAGAGATAGATAAAGTTGCAGATTTGGCTTTGATTCATGCATCCTTCTGGATTAGGGCCTTACAACCAGAGTTCCCATTTAGCACTTCCATGGTTCCTTCTAATGCCGAGACCATAAAAGGCTGGAGGGGACCCAAGAGGAGTTTTAAGCTGCTCATGAAACTGTAATCAGTTAACCCATCCGCAGTAGTTGTATTGAGTAGTTGTTTCAGTTGTTTTGTCTGTCTTTCTCTCTTTGTTTAGTTGTTTTGTCTCTTTTACTATTGATCTTGTACAATATTGCTCCCTTTGTAAATATGTTAAATCATCAATAAAATATCGTTTAGCATCACAAAAAAAAATGAAGATTATCCATTCAAGTTAGAATGTAAGTTCGGTGATGCTCCAACCATCAGCGACATATAGCACAACTATCATTTCAGTTAAAAGCGACATTGACAAAATAATATATATGAATTAACAGGCTTGGAAGATTATAAAAAAACACATAAAGGATAAAAGATGCCACAAAATATATAATATGAAAAATACAAAACATAAGTACTCTAAGACCAGCAAAGATAAGTATATAAGGTTATAAATATTACCTTTTATACTCTCAAAATAATATTTATTTTACATTAACCAAAATAGTGGATGTGAAAGAGAAAAATATTATAGATATGATGGATACAAACTAAGGTATGAGTATGGTAAGGATTGAAAAAAAATATTTATCACTTCTAAACATTAAAATTATTAAAGAAAAAATATTTGATTTCTATTTAGTATCATATAAGTATACGTTAAGACCCAAAGTGTCTGATGGAAAAGATAATACATCAGCAACCTTATTTGACGAGGCAAAAATGATAATTGGACTGAGCAAAGAAAGAAATTGAAAAGTTACTCGCTTGCTAAGACGAAAAATCCATTTTCTCAGTAAGTTTGAACGAAGCAAACGAGTGAAATAGGAAAGAACACTGAGAGAGTACAAAGGCAACTACCGGAGGATAGAAAGGAAAAAAAACATAGAATTGTATTGAAAATGTAAACAGTCAAATGCAATCAATCCCAAAAAAAATTAAACCAGAAAAAAACCTAAGGATTGTTGCTATTAAAGGCACATTAAAGGCTTTAAGATAACTATTGTATTACCTATTTTTAACTTCATTTACAAACTTATTTATTATAACTTAAAACTTTCACCTAATGTAATAAATATTTAATTGATGAATTTTTTTATTATTGTAGAATTATTTTAAAATAAAAAAAATTGTACCACGTGCATTGCACGTGAACAGAGAAAACGGGGTAACTACATGGGAAGTCCTAAACTTTTTCATTTTCTGCAACCAAGTCCTATACCTTTAAAAATCCCCACTTAAGTCCTATTTCTTTATTGGTTACATCAAACAAGTCCTAAACCTTATTTCCGTCAAGTCCTTCCACTAAATCTAACTTTTGTAAGAAGATTGGTTACAATTTAATCCCTTAAACTTTTGATTTAAAGTAAAAAAAACTCCCTAAAAATAAAAATAAAAATAAAAATAAAAATACCATAAAACTTTATTTCTAAAAAATATATTAAAATTAAAAACATAAATCATAAAAATTTTAAAATTTTTAAAACATAAATCCTAAATTTCAAAATCCTAAACCATAAAATTTAGAATTTTTGAATTTAGGAATTCAAATTTTTAGAGTTTAAAGTTTGGAATTTAGGATTTAGTATTTTAGGGTATTAGATTTACGGTTTTGGATTTTGAGCTTTAGGGTGTAGGGTTTATGATTTAGAATTTAAGGTTTTAGGATTTAGGGTTATAGGATTAAAAATTTTAGGATTTAGGGTTTTAAATTTTTAAAATTTAAATTTTAAAGTTTATAATTTTGGTTTTAAATTATTTAAGGTTTAGATTTAGCATTTTGGGATTCAGAATTTTAAAATTTTAGAATTATTTTTTAAAGATTTTAATTTTTTGTGATTTATGTTTTTAATTTTAATATTTTTTAAAAAAATAAAGTTTTATTGTATTTTTTTAATTTTTTTTTTGTTTAGGGAGGTTTTTACTTTAAATCAAAAGTTTGAGAGACTAAACTGTAACTAATCCTCTTACAAAAGTTAAATTTAACGGAAGGACTTGACGGAAATAAGGTTTAGGACTTGTTTGATGTAACTAATAAAGGAATAGGACTTGAGTAGGGGTTTTTAAAGGTATAGGACTTAATTGCAGAAAACAAAAAAGTTTAGGACTTGCCAAGTAGTTATCCCCAAAAAAAACTAGTTGGTAAAAAATGAGTACTACTTGCAAGAATCAAATTGAAATCATGACCAAACAATTTTTTGGTAAGACAACCTTTGGATTGCATTGCGGCTGGCTAATTTCAAGCAAAGAAGTACAACTGTAGAGAGAGATTGGGATAGAGGATATTACATATGTATAAAGTATATAGGAAGAAGAAACTTGGAACAGTTTTAGTATCCCGTTCCATGAGAAGATTCATAAGAATAAGAATCGGGGGTAGTAGACGTAGGCGTGGTAGTATCAGGTTGCTCACACATTGGAGTCGTAAAGTAAAGTTGGGTAAGAACGTATTTCAGGGTGTCACGGTACACCGAGGTGGGTCGCATGAGCTTCACTCCCGACTTTCCGCCACCGAAGTCGGTGAAAACATTGCAAGTAGGGTCAGGGGATGATATGAGCCTCACCCAGCACAATTTATCATTCAATCTTTTGCCGTTGATGTATTTGCTCACGCTCATGTCAAATTGCCCTTTCTGGTCGGTCACATCGCTAACAAAATATGCAACTCTTCTCCTCTCGTCCATGCAGGTTAGGGATACTTTACTCCCTGCCCATCAACATCAACCGGATGGAATGGATACACACAAAATGTCAACATCTATATATGGATATATATATAACTTGCAGAACGAACTTGATCAACATAAGCAGTGACAAAAAGTTAGCTACTGAATAATAATAATAAACCAAAAAGGAGCGGCGAGTATGGAGGAGAGAGGAAAGGTTACCTTTGATGGGCCTATCGCCGTTGATCCATTCATTATAGCCCTTGGTGCAGTCCTGGCATAACACTTTGCCAGCCACATGTATGAACGCAGTAGTATCCTCCAAAGCCCTGACGGAGTACGAGTGGAACCCCACTAGGAGAAGAGATACCGCAATCAATGTCAATACCCTCGCAGTCGAATCCATCTCCCTCTCCCGAAAATTGGCCTTTCGATTTTATGTTCAGGTTTGATGTGTGCATCCCTTTGATCTCTGGAAGCCTTTTTATATAGCTTGGTCCATCAGAACTTGGTTCTTTTGGAAAGGCCAATTCTCGAAGACGTGCAATCCATTTCGTGTTTTATAATACATACAATCATGAGTTTCCAGGCTGTTGACCTCTAAAATATAAAACAACTGAACCTATAGGCAATCTTCGTCTATACATCTTCCAGATACATCAGAACAAGCCTGTCTGTCATTGCCAAATATCTTTTTTTTGTCTTTTCTCTTCTTCCTTTTTCACCTTTCCATGTGTGTTTTACACATAGGGATAGGGTTAACTTGTTTTTTGTTCTCAAGATATATATCCTCGCAGGCTAAGCCTTCATATTCTCTTAACTGGAACTATCAATGGTGAAAATGACCTAAAACTCCTAATTGCAGGCTTCGTCATTCATAACCAAAATTACCTAGTTGCCAAAGGTAGACTAGTTATAGAATTGAAAAAAGTAGGGTAAAAGTGCATAGACATTTTCTTTCTTAACACAAAGACGTCGGATTCCACTACCAGAGTTAAAAACGAAGGCATTCAAGCAATAACTGAAGCATCCAAGTCCGCAACAAAATTGATACGGATTCTTGTCAATTAAATGTATCATGTAACAAAAGCCCATTTAACCACAAGAATAACAAGTAGGGGAGATGTACAACCGGATCTCATCAAAATTATACCATATGTTCATCTCTCAGAGTAAACCAGCTGCCTTTAGAGCTTCTTCAAAATCCTCATCCCTATCCCATGAAGGCACCTGCAATAGGCAGTTATTACATACATAAGGTTGGCAATAATAGCTCAGATGAGCAGTAAGATTTGAACACCACACAAAGAGGGAGAGTAAGAGACACCAAGTTGCATAAACTAGGGAATAAAAATTTAGCCAAGAAGACATTGGACTGTACCTCAGCAACTTGTGTGTTGAAGTAACTCTCTATTTTTCTCATCACCTCCCTATCCCGATCCAGCATTATGAAGTTAAATATTGCTCCTGCATATTCAACTAGGAGAATTAGTGATACTTTAAATAATGCAAAACTCAAAGTAAACAGTAAGAAAACATCTCTTAAAAAGCAGGACATCAAATAGAGATATATCATGTAATATTGTATTCTAATAAGTTTACCTCTCCGGCCAAATCGGCCTGCCCTACCAATCCTATGCAAGTACACCTCATAATCGGGCTCTGATGTTCCATGCTTCACAGGAAGATCATAATTAATTACCAAATTAACCTGTGAAAGACAGTATGGTCAGCAAATTCAATAACATCGATGACTAAAACAATTACAAGCTTTGCAAAATAAAACACCTGTTGCTGGTCAAAACCACGAGCAAGGACATCAGTTGATATCAAAACCTTTGTCAATCCATCCTTGAATTCTTTTACTATCTTATCACGATCACTATGTTCAAGTGCACCGTGCAGAGTTGTCACATAATAACCCAAATCCACAAGGGCCTTATGTAGCATGCCAGCGCTTTGTTTTGTCCTAACAAAAATGATTATCTGCCCTAATTTCTCTCCCAGCTCAAGAATTCTGTCTTTTATCACCGTGATCTTTGCAAGTTCATCAGGAAGTTCAACCTTGTACTGCTTCACTGCTTCTAAAGACAGTTCTTCTTTCTTCACAAAAAGTTGATTATGATCCTTGACAGTCTTGGATACAAAATGCTTCACAGTCTCATTAAAAGTGGCAGAGAACAGAAGCACCTAAAATGATTAGAACCAGAAGAGTAAAAAAATATTCTTAAGATTAGAGTATGAAACATCAGTCTACAACCAGAGAAAATAATACATGCAAAGACCATGGGCATCAAAATGAAACATCAGAATGCAGACTGATATAACCCATCTTCACAGAGGCCATAATCCATATGAAACTAAAAACATGTATGCATTCCCTACCCCCAGACAATCTACATTCAGATTAACTAATTCATGCAAAGGCCACCGACATCTAAAAATGAATCATCAAATGCAATCTGATCTTAACCCATCTTCTTCACAGAGACCATCTCTACATGAAAATTAAAAACACGTATGCATTCACTAACCTGGCAGCCTTTGTCGGATCTTTGAATATCCTTCATTATCCTTGAGGAGTCATCTTGAAAACCATCCTACACCAATAAAGTCTTAATCAGCAACCAGAGGTATCACAAAGATGACAAATTATCTTATCTGATTTTCATAAGAAAGGGAGATAACATGCAGACAGTACAATGCCATAGACATAAAATCACACAAAATTGGACAACAGAATCACTTACAAACATCAGAAGATATATCAATCAATGGAGAGGTGGAGCAGGAAAATAATCAGTACAAAAGATTCCACAAATATGATTAAGAATCACCTCCGAGCACATAATCTCAAGATGTTCGGCGCAGTGCATGAAAATGATCAGATGATTAATCTAAAGTTCTTGCAAGATTTTTGGTGGAAGCCAAAGAAGCAGTCATTCATGCTCTCTCAATGTTTCCAACAAACTTAGAAGACTATGTTGTTATGAGAAGGGTGCAACAGGTGCACGAAAGAGCCTAATTATAACTGGCATAGACAGCCAGGTGGGCAGACTTGCAACGAATAGCAAAATTGGGTAAACAGATGAGAGTTTTAGAGAGTTGAGGTTTGCCCAAATGCTTTATAAGGTATTCAATATGCCAATGTGTGGTTACAGGCATGCGATTAAATGATTAATAGAGGGAAAGAACAAAAGCTGCAGGCAAAGTGAGAACAAATCTAGCATATAATATAACTAAAAAATGCCATCCAGATAAACAGAACCACATGATCTTCCAATATTGACAACACTAACAATACATATAAACAGAATCATTGCAGGCAGAGTACCTTATCGAGCATGTGATCAGCCTCGTCAAAAACAAGAACCCTAATATCAGTAACGCTCAATTTCCTTATCGATATCCACTTCTTTATCGTACCAGGAGTGCCGATCACCACTTGAGCAAATACTGGCGGGCTGTTTCTCTCATATTCCGAGGGAACCAAAAGCTGTGAGCTTATTCCAGTATACTTTCCCATCTTGCGAAGAACATCCAAGTTCTGCAATCATGATTTGAAATCATCAATGACGATGCAATTACATGGTTGCTATATATGTAATGACGCACTTTTAACAGCTTAAGAACAAGGGATGCTTTTGAAGAAAAATTAATACAGGAATAATTACATCCATGAAGCAAGCAATCCACTCATTCAATCAAGCATGGAATAATATAGGATTTCAAAGAAAGACAGAGAGAGCTTTACCTGAATGGCCAATTCTCTTGTAGGGCAGATACAAAGCGCCTGAGGCCGTTTCAAATTTGGATCAACCCGACTCAACATACCAAGCACGAAACATGTGGTCTTACCAGAACCATTATGGGCTTGAGCCACCAGATCCTTGTACGGCGGAGTCAGTATCATAGGAAGGCTAATGGCCTGAATCTTACTAGGCTTCTGAAACTTCATCTCCACGTATAAACCCTTCAACAGTTCCGGCGATAAATTCAACTCCTCGAATGTAGCCGCCGACGAGTACGGCGTCTCGCCCGTCGTAACCTAAACCAACAAAACCCTAAAATTACCAATCTGGGAATCTAAGTTCAAGTAATCTCAAAAGAAAAACCCTAGTGATTCTCAGTAATCCGACCTAACCTACTCAATTAACACAACTAACTAACTCAAAAGAAGAAATGCAAGGAAATCAATGATATTGAAGGAGAGGTGTAGAATTACAGCTTTGATGTTAGAGTCATCGGGATCTTCGAGGAATTTGTTTTCTTCCCTGCTATCCTCCTTGATGGACAGCGAGCCGACGTCTAAATCACCAGCAACTTTATCATCAGAAGAGGAGGAGGTGGCTGCGGCGGGGATGGGGACAGGGTCTTCGTCCTCTTGAGGATCCTCCGCTTCGTCGCCCCACGAGCGCTTGGGCTTGGGCTCCGGCAGCGGTGATGGCTCCGGGCCGGAGGAGCCTGCGTTGTCTGAGGTTGTGTCCGTCATATAGAGCAAGTGGAACCGGAGAAGATTGTTGGCAGAGAATTGAAAATCTGGAGAAATCCTTGAGACGGCGAGGTTTTTGGCTTGCATATATATAGAAAGACCAATCACTCTGGTTTTTGACTGCACCGACTCCAGATCCTCGTCAAGCAACTTTTTTTGGGTGCGCCTAACGGGCTAATTTTTTTTTGTCGAACCTACGGGTTAAATGAACAGATTACTCCACCAACACATACTACCTCACTTCTTGTAAGTTCGACGGGCCTGTTTATTAATTAATAATAGGCAACTACACGTTATACATGTGTGCTGATTGATTTATACCGTATATTTAGTTAATCTTATTAAAAGAGACAAAAGCAATTAAAAAGGTATTTCTTGCTCTAAGATACGAATACTAAAATAGGAACAGTATAGCTATATTGAGAGAATTTGAAAGCTTACTTTGAATCTCCTTGAAGGTTATGTTGTTTGCCTTGGGTTTTATTTCTTGATTGTGAATGAAGCATAAATTTTTTATTTTGCACTGAAAATTCAAAAGTTTAACTATGCATTAGTAACCAATTCACTAAAACATGAAGCATGGTTTTGTTTAGTTGTGAAAAAAAAAAAAAGAGAATACCTTAGTAATACGATCGCAATAGTGTGTGGTTTTTCTCATTTTATAGCACAAAAATTGATTGTAACATTAAATACATGTGACCTTTGATTTTCAAAAAATATTTCATAATTTGATGTATGGATGCATGTGACTCTTAATTTTCTGTATTTAATTTTTTTAAGCTCAATTATTTCTTCTCATTGCCCTTAGGTTCCCTCCAACAATTTACATACAAACAATTGATTTAGAATTAAATATAAAATATTAAAAGTTTTTTTATTAAATCCACTAAATAATATATTAATTATTTTTTTGACAAAATTAGTTGCCATATGTTAATCTTTAGAGAGATACTTGTCAACACTAGAGATTTAATATACTTATATAAATTTTTAAAAAATTAATATTTTAACTATTATTTTTAGGCATTTGCTATGAAATATTAAAAAAAATTACACATGATTTGATATAAAATTTTCTCCTTTTTCTATATAGATCTAGAAAATAAATAAAAAATTATTAAAATAAAAATAAGAATATAAATTAAAAATAAAATAAAATAAAATATTTGATAATAATATAAATAATAATTTATTTTTTAAATTTAAAAATGGATTATTGGCTCCTAAAACAAAAAAAAATATATTAAACAATAGAAGAAAAATTTAAAAGAATTAATTAATAATAACCAAAAAATATAAGAGAGTAATTTTTAAAAAATAAATTAGTAAAATGAATAAAAAATATTATTATAAAAAAATAAAACAGAAAAATATAATATAGATCAAAAAAAATTAAAAATTTATTTAGTAATAATATAAATAATAATTAATTTTTCAAAGTTAAATATGGATCATTGAGCCAAAAAACAACAAGAATATTAAACAACAGAAGTTAAAATCTAAAGAATTAATAAATGATGACAAGAAAAGTAAAAAAACTTAAGAGACTAATTTAAAGAAATATAAATCAGGAAAATAAATAAAAAAATTATTATGCAAAAAAAATTAGAAAATAGAATATAAATCAGAAAAATAAATAAAATAAACTAATTAATAATCATATAAATGATAATTAATTTTTTATATTTAAACATACATGAGTGAGCCCCAAAACAAAAAAATATATATATATTAAACAATAAAAAAAACATTAAAATAATTAATTAATAATAAACAAAACATAAAAAAATAAGAGGGTAATTTCTAAAAATAAGCTCTCTCTCACTTCCTTTACCTTTCATCTTTCTCACTCGCCCCCTCTCAATAATCCTAATCTAAAATAGACATCTGGTAGTGGAGCCGAAAGGTGGTAGAAGGGTTATTGTAACAGCCCGGGTAAAAATTTGGATTTTTATCCGGACTGTAAAAGTCTTTTTACCGTGATTTACTGAATGAATTAATCTTGGGTAATTAATTCAAGGTAAATCGGGCGTCGTTTTTCAAAACCGAGGGTTTTCCCGCGCTCGTGATTTTTCGGACCAAAGTTGGTATTTTTCGGGTCCCGGAAACTTCAGAAAATCATACCGAAAAATAACTAAGGAGGGTATCAGTTATTTTCTGGTCCGGACCGGACTCGCTCCATAATGCAGACAAGCTGCATTATTGATCGTCACAGGTTGCACAGTGTTTTCACGGTTTATAAAGGCAGCAGGAGAAGAAAAAAAAGAGAAGAAGAAAAGAGGAGAGGAAGAGAGGAAAAAAAAAAAAGAGAAGAAGGAAAAAAAAAAGAAAGAGAGGAGAGAAAAAAAAAAAGAAAAAAAGGGAAAAAAAGAGAAAAAATAAATAAATAAAACACAACACACAAAAAATTAAAAAAAAAAGAAACAGAAAATTAAAAAAAAGATAGGGGAAGAAAAATAGAGAAAAAGGAAAAAAAGAAATCAGGAAAAAAGAAAAAAAAACGGGTGAACAGTAGTCACCTTTTCGGTTACTGTACATGGGGAGGAGTTCCCCGCCGTGTCTCGCCACACCGCCGCCACCATCGAGCTTGCCGTGTCGTCGCGACCTCACCCCCGTCGGCCCTGAGCTCTTCCGCCGCCGGACGCTCCTGCACGAGCCGTTGACACGGCGGAGGACCCGCGGATCCGTCTTCCTCCGCGCCTGCAACTGCTCCTGCCGTCGCCGCGCCGCCTTTCCACCGCCCTTGGAGTCGCCTTGATGTCGCCGACCCCGCGCTCTCTTCCTCGCGCCTGTGTTGCCGCCGGTCGCCGCTGCAGGTGAACAACCCGTTTTCACGGGCGGGTCGTGACCTGGTCGAGCCTGGTTCTGGGTTGGGTTGACCGACCTGGATCCGGGTTGACCTTATTAAAAAATAAAAAAAACATATATATATATATATATATACATATTTACATATCTAATTTACTGGTATTAATTTCTGAAAAAAATATATACATATGTTCTGAAAAATATAGTAAGTTTAGATTATGGTATATATATGTGTATACTTTTATTCTTTGGAAATAAAATAACTATGTTTTATTTTTTTTTAGAAATTTTTATTTGGAAAAAGATATATATATGTAAATATATTTATTTCTGCTGGAATATAACTCTGGGAAGATATATATTTTGAGAAAATCTGTTAGTATGGATTTTGGTATTCTGGAAAATATATATATGTATATATACTTTGATTCTTGGAATTAAAGATAATTATATTATTGTTTTGAAAATTATTATTATGTTTATAACATGATATGTATATTCTGGAAATTATATATATGTTATTATTTTTCTAGAAAATTAAGGAGATTATATTTTTGGAAAAAAATATAATTACTTTATAAAAATATTTTTGAAAAAAAAGTCTTATTTAAAATATTGTACCGAAATTATATTCGGATATACGTTCGGTATAATATTTTCGGTAAAAGATGATAATAAAGGATATGAACCTGGATGGGTATATTTTGCAGTATTGGCATCATAGCATACCAATTATGTGTATTTATGTGAGCATGTTGTCTTGTTGTATAGGTTTGGATATCGGGCAGTTTCCCGAGGAGCCGGCTTGGGACCGGTCATTGTCTTCGGAGTTGAGTAATCGGCCAAGGTGAGGATGGATTTCCTTCAATATGTGCCTGTATTACTCGGTTATTGTGTTTGATGATTATTGCACTGTTGATTGTTGCATTGTTGTGGTTTGATGTCGGGATGTTTATCCCAGTACCTTGATTTGGTTTTGGGATGTTTATCCCCGTACGTTGAGTTTTGGATGTTTATTACTGTGTCTTTTTGGTATAAAGTATAATAGAATGAATAATAAATTGTGATCAGGATGTCGATCCTTGGTTTTGGATTGGGATGTCTATCCCGGTATTTTGGTTAGGGATGTTGATCCCTATGATTTGGTTTTGAATGATTATTATATAATTGTCACGTGATAAGTAGTGGTACGACTCGATGGTTTAAGACTGTTTTGTGGTGGCCATGACCTGGGTTACTTGTGATAAGCATGTCTATGCTTATGATGTCTATCCCGTGATTATTTTTGGGATGTCTATCCCTGGGTTCTTATTTTTGGGATGTCGATCCCTGGGTTCTCTTGGATTTGGTCTGGCACCCGAAATATGTTGATAACCAGGTCTGACCCTTAGCTTATTCGTGACGGGGCCCGGAAAGATAAAATTGGAAAATTGGATTTTTATTTGAGTCTTTTTGGTCTTGGGCCGGTTTTGGGTCGAGTCTTTCGGTTGGGTGTATTTTGGCAATTTTTCCTTGTTTTTGACTTGAGTAATTTATAGTGTTGCATATTGATTGTCTATCCTTCGTCGGTGAGCACTTCGGACTCACCCCTCACCTGCGGGCTTTCATCTCGTAGGATGAGTTATTTGTGGTACAAGTTTGATGCATTCCAGACAGGCTGCGGCGTTATCCCTTGGACAGGACTCGGATCCATAATATGCATCAGTGTCGCATACAGTGTCTTTGTGAGTTATTAAGTCTTCCGCTGTGCATTATATTGCTATTGTTGGGCCATTGAGCCGGTTATGACGCTTTTGATGTTTTTATTTTGGGCTGTTGAGCCCGAGTTTCTGTTGTATACACTGTATGCTAGGCTTTGTTTGGTTGGATCGATACAGTTCCGACACGTGTTTACTGTGTACGGTAAATACGGGTCGGGGCGTTTCATTTTGGTAGCGGAGCAGGCGTTAGGTCTTGTTGGGCAGTCCTTGTGTATTTGTTGTTCTTGTTTGCATAGTTCGCTCCATTTGTTTATTATTTTATATCATTTTAGCTAGTGCATTATGGATCCAGTCAAGGGACGCCAGCTGTCGCTGAACATTCACATAAGAGGTAAATGATGCCATAAATATGCGGAAATATAAATATTATTAATATTGCTAATATTAATATTACAAACATTAAAATTATTATATTATAAAGAAAATACATTCATCTTCTCGGTACGACGTTGATCCTGAAGCTATTGGGGTCATTGTTGATGTTGACCGTGATGCTGTCGCTCCACGAGAACCACATGCCGCCTCTATTGTCCTGGCTAGGAAGCTCAAACCGGTTTGCTTGGGGGAACCGAAGTGGGATGAGACCGTGATCGTCTTCAGGCTGCCATTGGGTCTTCGTAAGAAGAACCATGTTGGGCTTGTACTGGTTCTTCAGGTCCCTCAGGGTACGCGAGAACTCCTGGGAACGCCTAGCGACTCCTCTGCAGTTCCACACTAGTAGTCGGGCCTTTGGCCAAGTTGCGGGTAGCCGGGTGACTCTGGGCATGCATGCTTTGGGCAGTCATCGAGAGCTGATAGTAGGTGCCTTGGTTCAGGAAATGGCAAGTGGACTCTAGGTTGAACTCCTGAAGTCTTTCAGAGATGAAAAACATGACGGAGTTGGCCGAGCCGTAGAAGGAGGTCCTCAGAGTGCCATGGTCCTCTAGGAAGAACGTCTCTTCCATGGGAGTGACGAAGAATCTGGAGGAGTAGAGTTCGTCGACGAAGACCAGACAGGGCATCCTACCGAGCTCGTTTGGTAGTTCCTCTGGACGCTCGTTGATCATGCTGTAGGCCAGCCGGTTTCTTCTGCCTAGGTTGGCACCTTCGACGAAGAAGACGGACGATGGAGCAGGCATGTTGTTTCAACGCGTGGTGTTTTGTTTTCGGAACGTGGTTTTTTTTTTGTCTTAGCGTTTTGTTGCTTTAAGATGTTTTGTGGTTTTTGCTTTCCATTGTTTTGCTTTTTATAGGAGAAAAATGTTTACTGTTTTGTTTTTCCAAGATTAGACCCCACCTACCCCGGGAAGGTCTAAAGGATTTTTCGGTGATGGGAAAAGCAGATTCCCTTCACAAAGCTCCAAATCGTATTCATTCTTCAAGGTGTTGTTTTTGAAAATTTTGCCGTTGCTTCATTTATTGCTTCGTTACTTTATACGTTTTTCGGGCTACAAATGCCAGTGTTTTTCAGCCCTTTTCCATCCCACGATTTTCTAACGCCCTGGCTACCTTGGCATTTTTTTTTTTATGGTTTTCGTTATTTTCTACATCTTTTATCACATGCATCCGTGACCGTTGTGGCTAGACTGATGGGACCATACCTCGAGTAGAGCGCATGTGCGACAAGCTTACACCTGTTCGGACATCATGGTGGGATACGAGACTTGACAGACGTTTTTGGCTCATGCGGAATTTGTGAACAAGTGGATTTTGTTTCTTTCGAGGGACACAGGACGTGCTCGTGATGTCATCGTCACCTTGCGAGATTAACGGATGTCTTTTTCATGAGGGAAACCGACGTCACCGTTAGCTGTGCATGTCACATTTCTTGGGTTCGAGGATGTTTACGTCCGATACGAGCACCGATCATGAAAACATGTTTTGTTTTAACTTCTTAATGTTTTGATTTTATTAAACGAATTTTGTTTTTAATTTCTTTATGTTTGATTTTATATCCTTATTGTTGATTTTTAATTTGCTTTGAGATGTTTTGTTTTTCTGTTTAACACGAGACTTCGTAACATAAGAGGTTTTGATTTAAAAAGAAAACTTATTTTATTTATTCATAATAGTTTTACAACAGAGTAGAAGTACTCTATTAAGTTACATGCTTCTCTAAGTCCTTTACAAGTTTTTGGATGTTTTTGACGTGGGGAAAGAGTTCCGCACACGCCAGTTCTATCTGCATCACAGCCGAGCTGATCTTCTTCAGTGAGATGTTCAGCTATGTCAGTGTCTGCAGTGGAGTGTTGCTTTCAGCCGTTGCCTTGCCCTTCCTATCATCAGCATTCTTGCGACCGGATGGCTCCTCCTTGCCGACAGGTTTCTTCCGCCGTCTTCGAGAGACCACCATATGTTCTTTGAGACCGATGATGTTCGTCTTGAAGCGTTTCTTCGGAGGTTCTTCATCGGAGCTTGTCGGGAAAGTAGTGCCACCGATATAACTGTTGTTCTTGGAGTCTGAGGTAGTTCTTGATCTTAGTGGAGAGTCCATGGCTGAGAGTGAGTGTCTCAGTTATGAGGTTTGGTATTTATAAGCGGAGGAGATATCGCTTAACGGTATAAGCGGTATCTCATGTTGAGTTTGGACACCTGGTGGAGTATACCAGAAGCTTAACGTGGTAGGACCCACAGATAAGACGACGGAATTTCGAGGACGAAATTCTTTTTAAGGTGGGTAGACTGTAACAACCCGGGTAAAAATTTAGATTTACCGGGACTGTAAAAGTCTTTTTACCGTGATTTACCGAATGAGTTAATCTTGGGTAATTAATTCAAGGCAAATCGGGCGTTGTTTTTCGAAACCGAGGGTTTTCCCGCGCTCGTGATTTTTCCATGGATTTTTCGGACCAAAGTTGGTATTTTTCGGGTCCCAGAATCTTTGGAAAATCATACCGGAAAATAACTAAGGAGGGTATCAGTTATTTTCTGGTCCGGACCGGACTCGCTCCATAATACAGACAAGCTGCATTATTGATCGTCACAGGCTGCACAGTGTTTTCACGGTTTATAAAAAGAAGCAGGAGAAGAAAAAAAAAAGAGAAGAAGAAAAGAGGAGAGGAAGAGAGGGAAAAAAAAGAGAAGAAGGAAAAAAAAGAAAGAGAGGAGAGAAAAAAAAAGGGAAAAAAGAGAAAAAAATAAATACAAAAAAACACAACACACAGAAAATTGAAAAAAAAGAAAAGAAAAGAAAAAAAAGAAACAGAAAATTAAAAAAAAAGAGAGGGGAAGAAGAATAGAGAAAAAGGAAAAAAAAATCAGGAAAAAAAAAGAAAGGAAAAAAAAAGAAAACGGGTGAACAGTTGTCACCTTCTCGGTTACTGTACATGGGGAGGAGTTCCCAGCCGTTTCTCGCCACACCGCTGCCACCATCGAGCTCGCCGTGTCGTCGCGACCTCAACCCCGTCGGCCCCGAGCTCTTCCGCCGCCGGACGCTCGTGCATGAGCCGTTGACCCGGCGGAGGACCCGCGGATCCGTCTTCCTCTGCGCCTGCAACTGCTCCTGCCGTCGCCGCACCGCCTTTCCACCGCCCTTGGAGTCGCCTCGATGTCGCTGACCCCGCGCTCTCTTCCTCGCGCCTGTGTTGCCGCCGGTCGCCGCTGCAGGTGTGCAACCCGTTTTCACGGGCAGGTCGTGACCGGGTCGAGCCTGGTTCTGGGTTGGGTTGACCGACCTGGATCCGGGTTGACCTTATTAAAAAATAAAAAAAACTTATATATATACATATTTACATATCTAATTTACTGGTATTAATTTCTGAAAAAAAATATATACATATGTTCTGAAAAATATAGTAAGTTTAGATTATGGTATATATATGTGTATACTTTTATTCTTTGGAAATAAAATAACTATGTTTTATTTTTTTTAGAAATTGTTATTTGGAAAAAGATATATATATGTAAATATATTTATTTCTGCTGGAATATAACTCTGGGAAGATATATATTTTGAGAAAATCTGTTAGTATGGATTTTTATATTCTGGAAAATATATATATATGTATATATACTTTGATTCTTGGAATTAAAGATAATTATATTATTGTTTTGAAAATTATTATTATGTTTATAACATGATATGTATATTCTAGAAATTATATATATGTTATTATTTTTCTAGAAAATTAAGGTGATTATATTTTTGGAAAAAAATATAATTACTTTATAAAAATATTTTTTTAAAAAAAGTTTTATTTGAAGTATCGTAGCAAAATTATATTCGGATATACGTATGGTATAATATTTTCGGTAAAAGATGATAATAAAGGATATGAACCGGGTTGGGTATATTTCGCAATATTGGCATCATAGCATACCAATTATGTGTATTTATGTGAGCATGTTGTCTTGTTGTATAGGTTTGGATATCGGGCAGTTTCCCGAGGAGCCGGCTTGGGACCGGTCATTGTCTTCGGAGTTGAGTAATCGGCCAAGGTGAGGATGGATCTCCTTCAATATGTGCCTGTATTACTCGGTTATTGTGTTTGATGATTATTGCACTGTTGATTGTTGCATTGTTGTGGTTTGATGTCGGGATGTTTATCCCAGTACCTTGATTTGGTTTTGGGATGTTTATCCCCGTACGTTGAGTTTTAGATGTTTATTACCGTGTCTTTTTGTATAAAGTATAATGGAATGAATAATAAATTGTGACCAGGATGTCGATCCTTGGTTTTGGATTGGGATGTCTATCCGGGTATTTTGGTTAGGGATGTTGATCCCTGTGATTTGGTTTTGAATGATGATAATATAATTGTCACGTGATAAGTAGTGGTACAACTCGATGGTTTAAGACTGTTTTGTAGGGGCCACGACCTGGGTTACTTGTGATAAGCATGTCTACGCTTGGGATGTCTATCCCGTGATTATTTTTGGGATGTCTATCCATGGGTTCTTATTTTTGGGATGTCGATCCCTGGGTTCTCTTGGATTTGGTCTGGCACCCGAAATATGTTGATAACTAGGTCTGACCCCTAGCTTATCCGTGACGGGGCCCGGAAAGATAAAATTGAAAAATTGGATTTTTATTTGAGTCTTTTTGGTCTTGGACCGGTTTTGGGTCGAGTCTTTCGGTTGGGTGTATTTTGGCGGTTTTTCCTTGTTTTTGACTTGAGTAATTTATAGTGTTGCATATTGATTGTCTATCCTTCGTCGGTGAGCACTTCGGACTCACCCCTCACCTGCGGGCTTTCATCCCGTAGGATGAATTATTTGTGGTACAGGTTTGATGCATTTCAGACAGGCTGCGGCGTTATCCCTTGGACAGGACTCGGATCCATAATATGCATCAGTGTCGTATACAGTGTCTTTGTGAGTTATTAAGTCTTCCGCTGTGTATTATATTGCTATTGTTGGGCCATTGGGCCGGTTATGACGTTATTGATGTTTTTATTTTGGGCTGTTGAGCCCGAGTTTCTGTTGTATACACTGTATGCTGGGGTTTGTTTGGTTGGGTCGATACAGTTCCGACACGTGTTTATTGTGTACGGTTAATACGGGTCGGGGCGTTTCAGTTATACTAACCCAAAGCTGTTTGTTGGTCAGCGGTGATAACCGTTGGTCAACCCAGAACGGAGGAAATAGGGTGGTCCAGGACGGTGGTCCCGGAAACTGCTAAGGCATAAGGTAACCATTCTCTTCCGATAGTACTGTTTACTAAATTTCTATTTCATGTCTAGATTATTGAGAAGCATCTCGAGAGGCTCTGCCTCTCCTTCTAATTCCTCTTGCTTAATGGAACCCGCTTCGTATGATTCGTCAATAATTAATCAGCAAGAAATGAGAATAAGTGAGATAGAAAATCAATTACATAACTGGAGCATCCCCAAAATAGCAAAAAAGGAAGTATACAACATAGGAATTTTTGATTGGCCTCATGAATATCTAATAGAAACTACCGAGAAAATATTACCCGTAAGCCCACAAACAGAATTAGTAGAATTATTAAGGTCATCAAATATTAATAGGCATAAGCAAAAATATAGGGTTTTACATATAGGATTAGTCCAAGTAGCCATTAAGCCATTACATAGATTAGGATTAGACTCTCCTATTTTATTATGCTTAAGAGATGCAAGGTTTTCAAACTTTTCAGATTCATTAATTGCTGTGTGTGAAAGTAATTTAGCAAATGGTCCAGTTTACTTCAATTCATACCCAAATTATTCGGTGGATTTGTTTGATGAAAATATCTTCAAAATTTTAACATTAAACATTAATATTCCGTCAACTATGATAGAAAACTCAAAAAATGCTGCAATAATATATCGTGTCTATTATAAACTTATGAGTTCCAGTATAAGTCCTAAAGCAATAAATCAATCTCCAAAAGGAACAACTATTTTAATTAAAGCTAATTATGAACACATGAATATTCAAACTCCAAGAATGCTAGATTGGAACCAGGTTAGTTATCCTGAAAGTTGGAATTTACCAAGAATAAACCCAGTAAGAGCGTTACCCCCCCCAAGAACTAGACCTTTTGATATTATTGAAGAAGATCTAGGAAAAGTTCAAATAAGGTTTCAATCACGGAGAATCGACCCTATTAAGATAACCTCACCAGCCCCCTCTAGGAAATCAACCAGTGATATTCCTACACGGCTCAGAAGAGTAGATTTTCAACAAACCGTCCCAAAACCATATTACCAAACGGCGGAAACTAGCCAACCTCGTCCATTACACTCTGATCAAGAAAGTTCACCCCCATTATCACCTACGGCCAGTGATATGCATGCACCAATAGGATCATATGATCAACAATTAAATGTCCTTTCATCTGAATTTCCAATAGATATTCCCTTATTAAAATCTAAATTTTTAGACCCATAATACCAGCAAGATAGACAACTGTTTGCCTCCCAGTTCTCTTCTCAGGAACGAGAGCAGATTAAGGAACACTATTACTCTAACTTGAAACAAATAAAGCAAAATATTGGATTTTTTCCTTGGTGGAAACTAAATAAAGCAAAATGGGAATCACAAAGGTATCAAATTAATGAAACTTTTAGATTAGCACAACCTTGGAAAACGACAAATACGGGAGAAAAAATAATTGCAACACACCCTCCTTTAGAAGAGAATAAAATAAAATGGAATAATTCTGAAGTCATAGCAAGCCCTTTTAAGAAAACAGTAGAAGATCAAAATTTTAGTGCTTTGAGAAACCAAAATAATTTCACAAATCAAATTTTACATACCATATCAAAGCAATTAGAAATAATAGAAACTATTCAAATAAAAGAAAAGGACGGAATTATAACTTCTAATATTATAAGACCATCAGCCTTAGAAAGACCTATTATTGTACCCTCGGATCAGCCTAAAACAAAGTTAAGAAATCAAAAAGATGAAACAGAGGAATTAATGGATATCATAACCCAAAAAATTAAAATCTTAGATCTTAAAGCTCCTAGACAACAAGTTTCCGAATTAACAGAAGGAGACCCATCTGATCAGGAAATTGAGGAATTAATTACACAATTGGAAGATAAAATGAGTATCAATAAGATAAAAGGGAGAAATGAGCAAGAAAAATACGACAAACCTAAAATACCTCACTATCATACACGACCATTATTACCAGACCTAGCCTTAGAAGAAAAAGATTATAAGTTTCAAAGTGCCTTTGACGGCAAAAGTATATATCAGTGGAACATAGATGGAGCCTCAGAATATGCTATAATGTCCACCCTAACAGACATGTGTATGGCATCTACTGCTTTTAAGTCAACTGGTGGCAATTCAGATAAAGAAACGGCCCGAGCTTTAGTTAGTGGTTTTTAAGGCCAATTAAAAGGATGGTGGGAAAACTATTTAACGCAAAATAATAGAGATTTAATATTAAATGCAAAAAAGAAAAAACCAATTAAAGTGGAACAAACTGCAATAATTCAAGCAAGTGGACAATCTTCTGGCCCCACACCCATGTTAGTTGAAGAAGAGGATGCGGTAGCAACATTAATATATGCTATAACTAAATCATCCATAGGAAACCCAGAAGATTCAAGGGAAAGAGCATCAGAAATTTTAGCAAACCTAACGTGTCCAAAATTACAAGATTTTAGATGGTATAAAGACATGTTCCTGGCCAAAGTCATGATAAGAATAGATAGTCAAAAAGAATATTGAAAAGAAAGATTTATAGCAGGATTACCTAGGTTATTTGCAGAAAAGATAAAAAATAAACTCAGAGATAAGAATAACGGAATTATTCCTTATGAATCATTAACATATGGGGATTTAATCGGTGAAATAAATAAAACGGGTTTAGAGATATGTAACGACATGAAGTTAAAAGCAAAATTAAAGCAAGAAAGGCTGACTAGTAGAAAGGAGTTAGGATCCTTCTGTGGTCAGTATGGATATGAGAAATTAATATCCCCTTCACAAAAGTAACAGAAGAAAACTATGAAAGGTTATCAAAGATATAAAAGATCAAACTTTAGAAATAAGAGAGAAAATTACACTCCTAAACCGACAAAATACAAAAAAACTAATAAGGCATCCACATCCAAAAGAAGAATTATCTGTTATAAATGCGGTCAAGTAGGACATTACAAAAGAAACTGCCTTATGCCACAAAAAAATCGAAGAACTAAGTGTTGACAAAGAAACTAAACAAGTTATGTTAATTCTCCTATTAACTGATGATAGTGATGTTATTCCTGAAGTTCAAATGCAGGTTGTAAATATCGATCTCTCATCTGATGAAAAGGATGAGGAACTAGCTGTCTTGGTTCCATTTGATGCACCATGGCAATAAAATGACAATCTGCCAAATCTGGTTGGAGAAAAACCAAATCTTACTAGGCATGCATCAACTTCACAGCAAATTCTTGGAAATGTCAGAGCACCTAGAGGACTATCAACTGATGTTATTCTTGGTGACATTTTCAGAGGTGTGACTACCAGGTCTTCCGTGCAAAATGTGAACACACATCTTGCATTCTTGTCTGAAGTTGAACCCAAAAATGCACATGATGCTATTCAAGGTGAAAGTTGGGTCAATGCAATGCAAGAAGAACTGAATCAGTTCAAAAGGAGTGACGTATGGGAATTGGTTCCAAGACCTCCTGAATATCCTGTCATCAGCACAAAATGGATTTTCAAAAATAAGCTTGATGAATTCGGAATTCTGGTAAGAAATAAAGCAAGGTTAGTTGCTCAAGGTTATAACCAAGAAGAAGGTATAGATTATGATGAGACTTTTGCTCCTGTTGCTAGATTAGAATCTTTACGCATGTTACTTGCCTTTGCATCACATAGATCATTTAAGTTATACCAAATGGATGTTAAGAGTGCATTCTTAAATGGCTTTATCATGGAAGAAGTTTATGTTGAACAACCCCCAGGTTTTGAGTGTCATGAACATCCTGATCATGTGTATAAACTTTAAAAGGTATTATATGGGCTGAAACAAGCACCTAGAGCTTGGTATGATAGATTGAGTACTTATCTTGTGACCGAAGGGTTTAGGAGAGGTAAAGTCGATTCGATATTATTTGTCAAAACATGCAAAAATGATGTGATCATTGTGCAAATATATGTTGATGATATTTTGTTTGGGGCTACTAATGATTCTCTTTGTAAGGACATTGAGAAGCTTATGCACAGTGAATTCGAGATGAGTATGATGGGTGAACTCACATACTTTCTGGGATTTCAAGTAAAACAACTTGAAGGTGGTATCTTCATAAACCAAGCCAAGTACATTCGAGAACTACTGAAGAGATTTGGTATGGATGCAACCAAATCAAGTCCCACACCAATGAGTACATCAACCAAACTTGACAAAGATGAAAATGGTGAGGATGTTGATGTCAAGATGTACAGAGGCATGATAGGTAGTCTTCTTTATCTCATGGCTACTAGACCTGATATCATGTTTAGTGTATGCTTATGTGCTCGATTTCAATCTTCTCCAAAAGAATCTCATCTAAGAGCCATAAAACGCATCTTTAAGTATTTGAAAGGTACACCATCATATACTTCGAGTTTTCATTTTGTCCCGATCGTATATCCTGGAGTTTCTGTGTCCCTTTTATGTATCACGAGTTTCAATTTCTGTCCCTTTTGTGTACCTCGGGTAGCCCGAACGATGACATGGCCATCTGCTCCGGTCCACTTAACACGTGGCATAATACCACTAGTGCCATGTGGAATTTTTGTGGGATCCACAAACTAGAATATTTGAGAAATAAGGTGGGACCCACAATAATATCCATTTGGCACCAGTAGAATTGCAACACGTGTCAAGTGGACCCCGGTAGATGGCCATGTCATCGTCCGGGCTGCCCGAAGTACACAAAAGGGACAGAAATTGAAACTCAAGGTACATAAAAGGGACACAGAAACTCCGGGGTATACGATGGGCACAAAAGGAAAACTCGAGGTATACAAAAGGTGCTTAACCCTTGGGAAAAACCATTTTATCACTGTCAACGGTTATTTGGCAGTTGAAGAAAAAGGAGGAGACATGTCTGAAAAAAGAAGTTGCTTTTCTGACAAGAGCGGTCACAAATTATGAAAACCTTCATCAACAAACCCAACCTGTCCAAACAACTGAATCCACATTTACTGGAGGAGTTAATGCAATAAACTACTCCTTATAACCCGTAGAACTACATTCTCTCTCCTACATTATCTAACTTTCTTTACAAACCCGAGTTTATTTCCCTCAAGAATCCTCTTAAAATACAAACCCTAAAAAGCATCTAAAATCGAAGATGAAGACACTGCCTGCGAAGAAAACCCATACCAAAAAGACCCAAATATCGAAATCTGCACAAACCACCAAAAGCCCCTTTTCTAAACAAAAATCTAGTACAAACCCTAATCCCACACTGAAGGTCACCAAAGGGAAGACATCAAAGGAAATGGAGAAGATTGCAAAACCCAAGTCTAGTCCAGACCTGACCTTGACTGAAAAACACGCTGCTGAAGGGCTTAAAAAATTCAAAGAGGATCAACTCATGAAGAGAAAGCAGATTCATAAAGGAAAAGATGTTGTGGCATCAACGACAAAGGTTATAGTAAAAAAGAAAAGACCAGGTAGCATCTTTGATTCCCCTATGGCCTTGCCGTTTGATGGTACTGAAAATACTGACAACTTGCCTACTACCACACCTGTTATGACCAAGGTTGTGAAAACCGGGCTCGACCGGGCGGTTCGACCGCAGTTACCGCGAACCGGTGATCAATTCGGTTTTCAAGAACCTCTAAAAACGCATTTCTCTCAGATTGGGCTGAGTCGTCCAGTTTTTCCTGTTTTTCCAGTTTTCGTTGAACCGTTCACAGTTTTACCGAGTCAAGACGGGTCAGGTAATTTGTAAAAGAAAAAAAAGACAAAACGGGTCCTTTAATTAAAAACGAGTTGTAAAGGGCAGCAAATACACGCAAGAAGAGTTGTTCTCTTCTTCCAATTAGGGAAAATACACGCACTGGGCAACTCTCCTTCTTCCCAAATTTGACTCCCACTAAAATTCTTCAACAAAAAAAGGAAGTGAAGATTGAAGAATACCACGCAAACAAAGCAGGTTAGTTAGTTTACTTTTCACTTCCTTCTCTATTCCCTTCTTAATTCATACCATACTCTTTTATAGTTGTCTTTAACTTTCTTTCTAATTGTACTTCAAGTGTTTGATAAAATGCCAACATGACTTTGTAATGGCAATTTGTAGACATCAATCTAGGAAAAAAAGTAAAATACTCACCATGTGATCTGCAGGGCTCACATCCTTGCCCATTTGTAGTACTACTATTTTATTTGCCTCCCGCCATATATATATCAATATATCAAACCAGACTATGGATATATTATATACACTTACAGGAGCTGGGCAGGAGCAACTGGCTATTGTCACTTCAAATTATTAGCATGCTAGATGCAATAGACGATATATATATATATATATATATATATATATATATATATATATATATATATATATATATATATATATATATATATATATATATATATATATATATATATATATATATATATATATNTATATATATATATTAAGGGGAAAGGTGAAGCTTGGTATATTTGTAGACTGAGGAGAAGGTTTTTTTTATATACATATATGACATATGATGCGCTTAGTTACTTACAACAATGAAACCATTACTTACGTTACTAATTTTCTTTTCTTCTTTTTTTTACACAGAAATATAAACATGGATAGTCAATCTAGTCATTAGAAAGAGAATCCACTCCATCAGAAAAGCAATCCACAGACTCTATACCTTCTTTTCGAGGAAAAACTGATCTGGCATGGGACCATTTTGCTGTAACAATTGGTCCTGATAAGAAGTCTGTGTATAAATGTCTTATCTGTGAGAAGCAATATCGCGGAGGAGGAATTTTCAGAATGAAGCAACATCTTGCTGGTATTAGAGGCGGTATTGGCCCATGTAGAAAGGTTTCACATGAAGTCCGTGAACAAATGCTGAAAGTTTTAAAAGAAGCAGCTGACCGAAAGATGCAATCTAAGCAAGCCAAGAAAGCGATTGAGATTGACAACTCTATGGAGGATGATGAAGATAGTGTCCAGGAAGAAATAACTCCACAATCAAGTTCAAAAGATGTGGTTGTCCAAGCTAACAACAAAGGAAAAAGAAAGAAAACTGAGGGAGTTAAACAAGACTTTGCTGCTAGAACAACTCCAGGAGCCCAACCAAGTATAAAAAGTCTTTTAGCTGGGAAGGATGCTGTGCACAAAGCTGATATGGCTGTGGCTAGGTTCTTTTTTGGAAGTTGCATACCATTTAATGCCATACAAGCCGGTTTCTTTCAACTAATGTGTGACGCCATTGCAGCAATTGGGCCAGGATACAAGGCACCTTCTTATCATAACTTAAGGGTGAATTTACTGAGAGATTGCAAGAAAGAGTCCTCCATGTATATGGAATCTTTTCGGAGTAATTGGGCAAATAGTGGATGCACGATCATGCCGGATGGATGGAGTGACCAAAGACAAAGAACTTTAGTCAACTTCTTGGTGTATTGCCCTGCAGGTTTATCATTTATCAAGTCTGTGGATACTTCAGATGCTGTAAAGGATGCGTCAACTTTGTTTAATTTATTTGTTGAAGTCATTGAATGGGTTGGGTCAGTTAATGTGGTGCATTTGGTTACTGACAATGCAGCAAATTATGTAGCAGCTGGGAGATTACTACATGAAAGGTACGAACATATCTTTTGGTCGCCTTGTGTATCACACTGTGTCAATCTAATATTGAGAGACATTTCAAACTTGCCACATGTGGAATCTCTTGCATCTCGGGCTTCTAAAGTGACTATATTTGTTTATAATCACTGTGCATTGTTATCTTGGTTGAGAAAAAGAGAAGGATGGAGGGAGATTGTGCGTCCCGGTGCAACTAGATTTGCTATTGTGTTTATTACATTGAAAAGCATCTGTGACCACAAGCATCACTTGCAAGCTCTTATTGTTAGTAACTTTTTTACAAGTCATAGGCTTTGTAAAAGTGCTAAAGGAAAGGTTCCAGCTTCTATCATTATGGACAATGATTTCTGGAATGATTGTATGATTGCTGTTCAAATTGGTGCTCCATTGATCCGATTGTTGCGCATAGTAGATGCTGATGGGATAAACATTTGCGTGGTAGTCTCCATGCTGCTGCATATTTTTTGAATCCTGCATTTGCATATGAAAAAGAGCACGACGTGGGTTCCAATGCTGCACTTATCACTGGGTTGCTTGATTTGCTTCAAATTTCAAGTTTGTGTCCTGACTCCCAAAAAGCAGTGAAGGAGATTAAAATATATCGTGAGCAAGAGGAAAGTTTTTGCAGTAAACTTGCTTTGAGTTCTGCTACCAAAATCCAACCTGGTACGCAATATGTTAATATTTTTCAGTATTATATGTTTCATTTTTTCTGCTATTATTTTTAATTATCATATTTCATTGTTGATTTTGTTAATTATTTAGATGAGTGGTGGAGATTATTTGACAGCAGTGCTCCCCATTTACAAAAGCTTGCCATTAGAATTCTGAGTCAAACTTCATCTTCTTCTGGATGTGAGAGGAACTGGAGTTTATTTGATAGCATTTATACTAAGAGAAGGAATAGGTTGGAGCATCAAAGACTTAGTGATCTTGTATTTGTTTGTTACAATCTTCGCTTAAAAAATAGGTATGTTGTTGTTGTTTAGCATGTTTTGTTTCTCATGGTTTACTATCTTATGAATCTAATTTCTTTTTTATTTCTTCTTTTAGGTCCTTTATCAAGAAAAGAGTTTATGATCCTATAGATTATGAATGTATTGATAAGACCGAATTTTGGGTAGAGGAAGAAGAGCCACCATCAGAACTTGATTTTGAAGAATTACAACAAGCTCTTTATCAAGAAGAAGTCAATACTTCCACGACTAAGAACAAAAACAAGCGTGTTCGCGTTGAAGGTTAATACAAAAAATCCTTACACTTGAGATATGTAATTGTTATTTGTTTTCACTTTGAAAATCTAATTGATTTACACTTATGTTTATTCACCAGATGATGAAGAAGAATTTACTTCACCATTGTTCGTCACAGAAAGTCTCAATTTGAAGTCACTTGGTGCAAGTACTTCAAACTTTCAAGATAATATTGGATTTAGGCTCAAAGATGAAGATACTGATGGGGATGATGATTGAGTCCTGATGTCCTATGATTGTTCGTTTAATTAGTTTATCTATTAAGTTTAAGCAAATTGATGGCAATTTCTTTTTTGCATGTTTAATTTGTCATAAGAAGAATTTTTATGTTTTATGGTACCTTTTATTACTGTCCTGTATCCAAACCATCTTAAGAAGATTTTTTTTTTCCGTATCATATTGTTATTTTTGAAAATTTTTATCTAAAATTTCGTCCAACGGTTCGACCCCGGTTAAACCCCGGTTTTTTGAACCTCTAGCTTTTACGGTTCGCTGCACGGTCCGGTTTTCAAAACCTTGGTTGTGACTCCTTTGCAAAAAAAGGCTTTTGAAACTGCGTTCAACCTTGAGATTGCTAGGAAAGTTACTGCTGCCTCACTGGATCCATATTTTGTTATTAAAACTTTTCTTGAGGCTGAGCAAGTAGTGTTAGAACACAACCCTGGTACTACAAATCTTATCTTTATGCAACCTACTTTAAAAGAAATAGACCCAATTGTGCATGCGATTTTCAGTCGAATTGGGAAGCTTGGCGTAGAAGAAGCCAAACAATTCTTTGAATCATTGTTGCAAAAGAATGTGCCTGAGGAGAAGATGACGTGATTGGTGAATCTGAGAATTCGAAAAAGGATTTGGTTGCCGGAAAAACCAAATCTCAGGAAGAAGTTGATAAGGAAGAAATGGTTGCAGACAAAACCAATCTTTCTGTACCGGAGGATGAAGGCTTGACAAAGAAGAATGATGGTACTGAGGAGATGCCAAATCTGAATGCAATTCCTGCTGAAGACTCAAAAGAAACCAACAGTGATGGTTTCACACCCTCAGATTCTCAAAATTGCGAAAGGAGCAGAAAAGGAGGCGCTGATATCAAAAGATGATCTGGTTGGACAAAAACCATATAGTGAAAAGATGAATGATGTTGAAGACAATCATGAGGAGTTTGATAAAGAAAAGGAGAAGCCTTGCAATATTGAAGAGGAGCAATCCGTGTCTACTCATCAACCTGAGAAGCAAATGATAAAGAAGAAAAGGACTGGTGTGATGTATGGAAAAACCACAGCTCTTGTACTAAGGAAACCAAGTGCAAGGTTACTGGACAAAGGCATAATCAAGCAGACAAGAAAGAAAAAAAAAGCAGGATTCTCAGGTTCATCAGGTTGACTCTGACTCTGATATAGCTCTGGCTGATGAAATGATGATTGAGGAAGAATCTTCCAAGAAAAGGAAGAGAGCAAAGGGCAGTGACTCGAAGAAATTCTTGAGTCACAAATCTGTTGAAGATAATTTGGTTTCTGAAAAACCAGATCTGGAGGACAATCCTGATGACTATCATTTTTCGCATTACTACTCTGACAAAGACGAAGAGGAATCTGGAAAAGACAAAGGTGAGGAGAATGCCAGTGATAATGATGAGGATGACAATGATAACCAGGAAGAGGAACATGATGAAGAAGAAGAAGATGAAGACAATGAGAATATTTAGAATGATGATGTTGAGGAAGAAGAACAAGAAGAAAGTGAAGAAGAAGAACAGGAAGATGAAGAAGAAGCTATTGACGATGATGTGGAGGAAGATCAGGAACTTAAGGAAGAAGAGGAAGAGGAGGTTTCTGAGCCAGCAAAGAAGAAAGTCAAAGCAAGTGGTGATCGAGCTTACGATGATAATAGAAAATTGAAGAAGAAAGAGGATGGGTCCAAAAAATTCAAGAAACTCACTACAACCCACAATGTTACCTTAGCAGACTTGGAGGCTCTCGGAGTCACACCTATCCTGAAGCACTACAAGCTTAACTTCTTGACAACCTTGAAGACACCAGTAGATGAGGGACTTGTTATCGAATTCTACAAGAACCTGCGAATAAAGAAGGTTGGTGATGAGGTTCAGTATGTGGAGAGCAATATTTGGGGCAAGAAGATCAAAGTCACTGTTGATCTTATCCAAGAGGTGCTGAAATTAAAGAAGGGCTCCATTAAGCATTACAACAAAGGTTCTAGGGTGTGTGTGAATATTAAAGGAGCTCCATCCTATAGTCAGCAAGTCAAAGTTGTTTATGGTTTATCCAACAAGGGTACTTATCAACAATCAAAACCTCTGGCTCGGGCTTTGCTGTATATGATCACTAGAGTCATTCTGTCGTGCCCTTGGCACTTGGCAGATATCAAGAATGCTGACTTGTGGTTAATTGCTTGCCTAATGCACAAGAGTCCTATTTGCTGGGCCTATCAGATGTTGCATCATTTTGCCTTATACAAAGCAAGGAGTCATGGCCTATTGATCACGCTGATTGCAAAAAGATTTGGTGCGAAGTCATCCAAATCACCCAAACTTATGCCTCTTCTACCGATTAATCGGTTGACTCTGTCCAAAATGAGCATCAAGCTGAATGACAAGGGTCAATATGAGGTGATCAGGGCTGGAGCAAGTGCTAAAGAAACTGTGACAGCCCGGGTAAAAATTTGGATTTTTACCGGGACTATAAAAGTCTTTTTACCGCGATTTACCGAATGAATTATTTTTTGGTAATTAATTCATGGTAAATCGAGTGTTGTTTTTCGAAACCGAGTCTTTTCCCGCGCTCGGGATTTTTCCGTGGATTTTTCGGACCTAAGTTGGTATTTTTCGGGTCCCGAAATCCTTAGAAAAATCACACCGGAAAATAACCAAGGGGGTATCAGTTATTTTCTGGTCCGGACGGGACACGACTGCATGATTGAGTCACGCAGCCGCCTCCTCCCTGTGCAGCTCGTGATTTGTTTTCCTGTGTGCTTGTGAAGCTTTGTCTGTGATGCCGTGCCATGCCTGCTTTACCTTTTCTGCCTTTTTCCTCTACCACTGCTTCATCTGCAAAAAAAAGACCATCACCTGCATTTTCTCTGCAAACGACCCTGCCCAGTATCCCTACATAACCTCTGCCACCACCGAGCCACCGCCACCACCACTGCCGCCCGTGAACACAAAACACAAACACCACCCGACCTCGCCTCCACCACCACCATCTCCTCTTCCTCCCCGTGACCAAACCACCGCCGCCACCAAGACCACCACACCACACACAACCCGAGACCGCACCTACCCGAGCCGCCAACACCAGCTCGCCGCCACACCTGCACCTCTCTTCCTTTCCCTTACCGTGAACCGCCATCGAGAACCACCACAGCCACATCGCCACCACCGAGACCTCGTCACCATCTCCCTCTCTCTCTTCCTGCTCGCTCACCGACGCTACACCACAGCCGCAGTCAGACCGAGATGCACACCTGCAGCTCTCGTCGATGCCGTCGGGGAAGGAGGCCAACGACCCGAGCTAGCGCTCGCCGCAAGCAGCCCTCGTTTTCTGTTGCTGCCCTGTTCGCGCCGCCGTCTGCAGGACACCACCTCCATGCCACCGACCAGACGAGGCACGCTGAAGTGAGCCACCTGCCGCACCGCCTCCTGCAGGATAGCCGCCGCGCTCCTCTTGCCCTCGTCGTCTGCCCCTACGACCTGTCAGCCGACCCGCCGCCGCTGCAAGTGGGTTTGGGTTGAAGGAAACCCTGTGACTCGGAAGTTTATGGCTTCGGGTCGGGTTGACCCGAGTTGTGGAGGTGGGTTTGGAGATTTGGGCGGGCTAGTAGTTTGGGCTGTGGATCTGGGCTTGCAGCCTTGGCCTGGTCCTTGCACCTGGGCTTGGTCATGGGCTGCATAGCTTGGCCCAGTCTAGTATAAAAAAAAAGAAATAAAAGAGAATAATAATAATCTGGAATATAATTTGAAAGTATGTATATATATTTCTGGAAAATAGACAAAATAATTAATTTGACCTGATATAGTTATTTTGGTATACCTAGTATATGGTTATGTTTAGGAAAAGAAAAAAATACTTAGACATGCTATTTTGGAAAATGACCTATAAAAGAATTACTATCTTATGATAAATTCATAGAAAATGATATATATACTATGAGTATTTTGGAAATATATATATGTTATTATTTTCTGGGAAAAATTACATGGTAAATATATTTGATATATGTTATGATAATTACTTTTGGAAAAAGATATATACATATATATGTACATTAGTAATTGTTCAGAAATTATTTTATGGTAAGTATGCGTTTGGAAAAAATATATAGTTTATATAAATTATATTTTATGGAAAAATTATTTTAAGAAAAGAATGTATGCTACATAATTATTTGCAATTATTTTTGGAATAAGTATTACCCAAGTATGAGATACTGGAATAACGCCCGGATATAAATACGATATATTATCTTTAGAAATGGATTAATAATGGTAAATGATGATGATAAATATGGTAGTGTATATTCTGGAGAATATTTCACTAAGTATATATAATAATATTTTTTTTAAAAAAATATAAATAATAATATTTTGTAATTATATTTTGGCAAGTATAATAATTTTATGGTGATGATAACGTATAACCGAGGGGGGGTTTAATTTACAATTTATGGCATCATAGCATACCTATTATGTGCATTTATGTGAGCATGTTGTTTTGTAACGCCCCGAATTTTCATTATTTGATTTTCGGAATTTTCGGAATTTATATTCCAATTTTACCCTTGAGGAATTTCCGGATTTTTTGTTATGGAAATAAATTATTTTCCTTGGGAATAATGTTTTTAGGTTGGCAATATAAGGGGTTTGAGTTTCGTCGGAAACGGGGACTTGTTTCGCGGTGAAACGGGGTTTTAATGTGGTTGTAGTTAAAACTACGTCGTTTTGCTTAATGGGAAAAAAAAAAGAAACGTTGACTAGGGCGGGTTTACCGCGCCTCAGTCCAAAACGACGTCGTTTCGAAATGGGGCCGGCTCAACCCTAAAAACCCTTCCCCCTCTTCTCTTTTCTCTCCCTTTTCTCTTTTCTCTTATTTCTCTTCTTCTCCAAACCCGGCGCCGCTCCCACCTTCTCTCTTTTTCCTTCTCTCTCTCTCTCTCCCTCATCCTCTCCTCCTCTCTTGCAGTCCCTTAATCCCTAAATCGAACCTACCCCGATTTTCCTTGCCCCCTTGACTGCACTTTCTTTCTTTTGGTCCCCCCGTTCGCACGACGTCGCCGCCGCCCGAATTCTTCCTCTACGCAGCGTCGGGGTCGAGTTCTCGAGCCTTTGGATTCCACGTCGCCGCTGCCGTCACCGAACGAAGAGGAGGGCTCGACGTGACAAGAACCGGGAGGGGGGGCGGTGAACTCGTGGTTGAGTTCTGGTGTGCGCTGCCGTCGCCATTTGTGGGGGAGCCGTCGTCTCTCTTCTCCTTTTCTGTTGCTTGGCCGAGTTGTGCTAATTTGGTTGCTCGGGTTGTCTTTAATTGGGTTTTGGTTTTGTTTGTGTGTGTTTGGGTGGTTCCTGCCGGCGGTCGGGTGTGTGCTGTGGTTGTCCGCTCGGATGCGGGTTGGTGGTTGTGTCGTGTGGGTTCCTTGCCGGAGGTGCAGGTGGTGGCTGTTATCCGGGAACAGTGTTGGAGTTGTGTTCGGGTAGTGGTGCTTCACGGGCAGTTTGTGTTGTTCTCCAGGTAAGGACGCAACCTTTCTGTTTCTTTCAATTCTGTTTTGTGTCGGTTGTTGGCTGAAATGGTCCTCCTCCGAACTGTGGCAGTGTTTGTGTGGTCGTTCTGGTGGCTTTGGGTGTTTTCCGGTGAGTTCACCGGAATCCGGCGAGGCTCGGGAATCTTCCGGCGAGGCTCGGGATTTCTCCAGCGAGGGCTCGGGTTTGGTTCCGACAAGGCAGATTTATTTCCGGCTTGAGGGTATCTTTTCTTTGTTATGTTTTTAATCTCATTCATGGCATGTAATAATTAATGTAGGTATAATTGTTGTATCGGGAATTAATGATATTTAGTGGAATACCGTGTGCGGGGTTGTGAGTGTGTATAACTGGGAACTTACCAACACGGGTAGAACCACAGGCTAGGAACATTTGGGCTCGGGTTGACCTTAGGACGGTTTTGGGAAACCGGGCCCAGACCCAATATTTAACTTATGAATAACCCCTGGATTTAGGTAACGGGCTTTGAGCCCAATTTCATACTTGGTTGATTAAGGACTTAAGGAAGTGGGCCTTCGGCCCGGAATTGAATTTGGACTTAGATGGGCTTTAGGCCCGGGAACCTATTAAGGATATAATGAATGGGCCATATGCCCGGGAGCTACTTATGGACTTAGTTGGGCTTAAGCCCGGTGAACTTTAGGTTCCGATACTCGGAGTTCAAGTGAGAGAACCCCATGTCGGGCTTAGACTCGGAAATTACATAATTGGCTAGCTAGGGTCGGGTTTAACTCAGTTGAGCATTTTAGTTATCATGCATGCACGACTTATTGTAATCATTTTGTAATATTTGTGTGTGTCGGTATTCAGGCACGGGTAATACCTCGGGAGCTGAAGGATCTGTTTTGGGGAAAGCTCCACAGGATAACCGTCGTTGAGGTGACTTTATACGTCTTTTTATGTTTGTATGCATGAGCTTGTTGGATTGGTATGTTGAGTTGCATGCCCTGTTTGCTAACATGCTGTGATCCGTATTGTGTGTCTATGTGTTACTATTTGCTTTTGAGCATGATTTTTGGATTTTTATGGAATATAATATGTGGAGTGATTTTGGGTGTTTTATGTGATGTGTTGTGGGTCGGAGACCCGGATATATGATTGAGTTGATTATTCACACAACCCTGTTAAATCACAACTCTTGGCACACATGAATTCATAGTTTATGAATAAGAATAATGTACAATAGAAGATAGGCTACTGTGTGCTGATGACCGGTTGGTTCGAGCGGGGAGTAATACCCCTCGGGTTTACATGCAGGTTAGCATGGTGTATGCGGTTTAGCATATGGGTCTGTGATGACCGGTTTCTACCTCCCTCCTTCTACCTCCCCCTTTCTACCTCCCACTTTCTCTCTGTCTCTCTCTCTCTCTATGGATATGTTTGGGCTTTGTGCCTGGTTTATTGGGGCTTATGCCTGGTTGTCTCATGAGATGGGACCGAGCTCGACGTACACAGTAGGGGGCCCTGAATAATAAATATAACAAGAAAACTTAACACACAACTGATGGAAATATAAACTGTTTGCTTATGTGGTTGGCATGTTAGTACTGGTTATTGTGTGTTTGCATACTTGTCTTGTTTCTCTACTTTCCTTTCAAACTTGTTCTTGCACACCTACATAATTAGATTTATACTGCTCACTGAGTAGGCGACTCACATAATCGCCAACGTTGTTTTTCAGACTCTTAGATAGCGTGCAGTCTCTTTCGTCTTTTCCCGGAGTACGGACGTAGATATCCCAGCAGGTAGCTGTGCTTCATGAAACACCCGTGTCCCAATTTTACAAATAAAATACTTAAATAAAGGAGATTACCAAAATACCCCTGAAACCCGGGACACGAAATCCAATATCAACAATATCTAAAATTTCTTAATAAAAACGAGATGTCATAAAGAACAAAATAATCCGGCTTAACAAGCCACAAGACAACCCGGCATCCTGCCGAAACATCATCAAATCATAAACCCGGCAACCCGCCGATAATGTAATCCAAAATCAATAGTGACATCTCAATAAAAATTCAATGTAGCGGAAGAAACAAACAGAGTAAAAATAAGAGAAACAAAACAACATGCATGCCGACTCTATGGATCCAACCGGGAGATCAAGCACAGCTACCTGCTGAGATAACCATGTCCGTACTCTGGAAGGATGGAAAGTGACTGCACGCTATCTAAAGTCTGAAAAACAACGTTGGCGATTATGTGAGTCGCCTACTCAGTGAGCAATATAAATCTAATTATGAAGGTGTGCAGATCAAGTCCGAAAGGAAAGAAGAGCAACAAGACAAGTAAGCAACATACAACAACCAGTACTAACATGCCAAGCCATTC
>JAKUCV010000122.1:51408-80150 GCA_028386065.3 Turnera subulata | reverse complement strand
CTAACTGATTTGTTTCAGCCTTCGTCTTGGTCTAGATGATTCGTTCCAGCAGTTGGGTGAAAGACCTCAACCGAACAAGGTATGAAATTTTGTTATACGGTTTATGTTGCTTCACATGTGGTTCTTGGCTAAGTTTCCTTTGCTTCCGCTGCATCTTTTGCTTGTATATGATTGTCATATAGCCTAGGGAAACTTACAACCTACACGCCTTATCCTACACTCTCACTCGTCGGCTTTAACTTAACCGTTTCCTTTCTCAGGACGATGGATCTCCCGTCTCCATACTCTCCCTCTCCGGGTGTAGCGTCTCCGAACGGAAACCGTCACTCGATTCCACTTGATTGGCGTGCGTGCGTGCGTGATGGGTGAGTTTCCCAATGATGATTTTCTACATACAGGTAGACTCGAACTAGAAAACCTAAGTCGAATAACAGAGAATTCTAAAAGATCATAAAAAATAAACTAAATTTGTTATTTCTTTTAACAAATTTTACAAATCGTAACAATTTCAAAATTTTAAAGTTGAAGTTATTATTATTAAGTTTCTAAAATTAATATTGTTGTTGCTGGACTAAACCAACTGTGTAACTTACTTTTGCAGAAGGCAGAATTGCAGAAAGGCACTTCATCCTCGGCTGATCCGAAAGACAGGAAATCCTTGTTTGGTATTTCTCTTTCAAAGCCTTTATGGGTCTTCTTTGGGGACCTTTTCTTGGGAAGGTCTCCTTCTCCAGGGCTCTTGATGGAGATTCTAAACCGGAGAATAGCTGTGTTTGCTATTACGCATTGCATAGACAAGTCTGCAACTTTGTAGTGCACGTGTTAGCTCGCGTCTTTGTATTGCTCTTGTGAGAGTGAGTGCGCGGGTCAGGCCGCGGGTTTGGGAAGTACATGCGAGCCTCCAACTTATGAATGCGTAGTCTAAGCCTCGACTTTGGATGTCTGACTGGCATTCTTTAGCAGGTTAGTATTGCCACCTTTTATACCTTGCAAAGAGAGCTTTTGACCTTCCATTGAGGTCTTTCCTTTGCAGGTCCTCTCTCAGAGGCACTTAGTTTGGAGGACCTCAACCTTCTGAGCCTTCTATCAATATGTCCTCAGAGAGAAGACTTTGATAAAAGTTTGACAATAGAGCTATAGAACTCTTTTAGTCAATAGCAACAACAAAGTTTTGGAAAGTCCTTATTTGCATGAAGAAATAGAAAGAATCATTTGAAGGAATATAAGAAGAGAACCTGTGTTGGTTTCAACTTTTTTGGGGCGCAGAGATCTTTTAGGTTCTTCTAGTTTTACACTTGGTGGAGTAATCCTTCAATTCTTGAGTTTTGCTTTCTGCTTCTTCTTCCTTTTGACAGTCCCTCTTGCTTGCGAGAAAGCATTTTCTTCTTGTGGAAACCACCACGTAGATCTTCTATTCTATTGCTTTGCATGCAATGTCATTATATGTCCTCGTTGTAGAGGTCCTTCTTTGGAGTGGTCTTCACTGATTCATTATGAAATATTAGTCCTGGAAATCCTTATTTGGGAATTCTCAAGGAAGGTCCTCCTGGACTCATTATGGAAGCATTGCTTCTGAGGTCTCTTGTTTGGGAAGGTCCCAAGGAACTTTCATTGGAGAAGAGGTATCCCTTATTTGGGAGTTTTCAAATAAGGTCCTCATTAAAGAGATTCCTTTTTAGAGAGGTCTCTATGAGACTTATTATGGAAGCATTGCTTCTGAGGTCCCTTTTTTGGGAAGGTCGTAAGGAACTTCCATTTGAGAGGACCATAAGGTTCTTCATTCCAGAGACCTCTAGGATCCTTCTTTGAGAGGTCCTTAGGGCTCTTTTGTTTAAGAAATCTGCGTTCTAGAGATCTTCGTGGCTACTAGTAGCTCCTTTTCAAAGCTATGTTGGATTGTCTTGGCTTATTATGGGAAAAACCTCTTTGATTTGAGAGTAAGCACCTGGGTTGTGGATTTTGAAATAAGAACCTTGGTACTTTTTCTCTTCAGCCTAATATGGTCCTTCTCAACTTTTTAGCTCCTGTTTTGGGCTTGTTGCCTCTATCCTAAAAAAGACCAGGTTTTTAGAAGAATCGAGGTCCAATTTTTTTGTTGTAGCACCTTATTATCACCTTTTTCTGTAGAGTTCTATTTTTTCTAAAATACTCTAGAACTCAAGGATTTTTTATGAGGAGGGGGAGCAATGTCCTCTATTAATAAATAGAGGCTCGATAATTTTCCTCATGACCTCTGCCAGTCAAAAATCGGGCATCCCCATTTTGGTAAGGGCATGGCCTTATTTTTGGCTTGATTGCTTGAGGTTACTCATGCCAACTTCATTGAGGATTCAAGCATGTCTCTCCATAGCTTTATGGCTATGATGCTTGTAATCTTATTTGGTATAGGAACCATCCAATTGCTATACCTGTTCAACTTTTTCAACTATCCGAGGTAGGCATTCCTTATGTGAGAAAGCCATTCAGGACCTGCTCTTTAATCGTCGTTTTGGACGAGTACTCCTTGTCAAAATATCACTTAGCTCTCCTGCTCATCTTGTGAGTCATTCTGTGGCATCTGATTTGCCTTCCTTGTGGAATGGATTTTTGTATACCTCTTGGGTACTACAAAGAAGGTCCTCGTTATAGGGACCTCTTTGTCTCTGCTCGTGGCCAACATTTTGTTCCTCATTGATATGAGTACCTCCACAGCTTGTTTAGCATTAGGTGCTTCTTAACCTCTGGAACCATTCCTGTAACTCCAGAACTTTTTGTTCTTTACTAGGAGCTCCTATAATTTAGGTGCCTTTGACCTTCATTAGTGGACTTGGAAGCTTATAGCTCTTGCTTGGTACCCTATAGAATTAAGTACCTCTTCCAGGTGCTTGATAGCTTCTTGGAGCTTATCATTTTGCTTAAATGCTCTTCAAGCCTTGCTTTAGCGCGTAATCCATTGTGGTTCGTCTGGACATGGTTTGGATTGCCCAATTAGAATGTCTCTCCACTATTTGTCGGCTCATGCTGACTTTGGATTTTGTCAATTTCGGAACCCCTGGCTCTTTGTTGGATATTTGGTGAATCCGGTTCCCCAATCATTTTCGAACTTCCTTAATTTGAGATCCTGGAGGTTTCTCCGCACCTCATCTATTTCAGGACCTGCATTTCATCCTCATCACGTGGACATTTAGGGACCTACAGTTCTTTCTCGTCCTCGAATATCAGGGACTTTCATTGACTTTCATTGTAATCTTACAAACTTGTTTGCTTGGTTTTCGCTTTTCTTTGGACAATTGGCTGACTTGGAAATCTTTATGATTTCATAAGAGAACCCTTAGGCAAGTGATGCTTCTGTAAGGCTTTTTCTGTAGTTTTGCTAGTCAACACCTGATACGCATAGGACCTACATGGGCCTCTTGGTACACTTTTTTGGGTGCGCGATCTGATGTACTGGGCATATGCCTTTGTTGGGATTTTGCGGCTTGTAGGGGCTTCAAAGCCTTTCATGGCTTTAGAGCTTCCTTGTAGGAGCTTGTATGGTGTTGATTGCATCTTCTTATCTTGAGCAAGTTCATCAGAGGTCCTTCTCTTGGATGAGCTTTAGATTTGCTTGAGTGAGACCTATTGTTTTTTTCTTTGGCATTTACATGACCAGTTTTGCGGTTTATGGCTCTTCACGGCCTAATGCTTTTTGGTACCTGCATAGCCGTATCCAATATATAGGGTCCTTTCCAAAAGTCTTTTTTTTTGTCTCCCTTGATAAGGACCTGACTAACTTTACCTTGGAAGAACCTCTATTTTATAGCATAGAGGGGAGGACCTGAACTTCTGACCTCGTGGATAACAACCATGTGCTCTAATTGTTTGACCTTCATTATTAAGTTGCATCCTTCAATGGGATATGGCGTGCCTTATGCCAAGTCGTGACTTGTTACGATCGAGTTTTCTTTGGACAAACTTTAATTTCCTCCGAATGGGTGTTGGACCTCTAGTTTAGGATCTGAACCTCTTGAGCCTCATGGATCTGGACCTCTTGCGCCTCTAGGATCTAGACCTCTTGAGCTTTTTGGATCTGGACCTCTTGAGCCTTTTAGGAATTGGACCCCTTGAGCCTCNGCATAGAGGGGAGGACCTGAACTTCTGACCTCGTGGATAACAACCATGTGCTCTAATTGTTTGACCTTCATTATTAAGTTGCATCCTTCAATGGGATATGGCGTGCCTTATGCCAAGTCGTGACTTGTTACGATCGAGTTTTCTTTGGACAAACTTTAATTTCCTCCGAATGGGTGTTGGACCTCTAGTTTAGGATCTGAACCTCTTGAGCCTCATGGATCTGGACCTCTTGCGCCTCTAGGATCTAGACCTCTTGAGCTTTTTGGATCTGGACCTCTTGAGCCTTTTAGGAATTGGACCCCTTGAGCCTCTTAGATCTGAACCTCTTGAGCCTCTTGGATCTGGACCTCTTGAGCCATTTGGATCTGGACCTCTGGAGCCTATGCCCCTTAGTCCTTTAGGCCGTAGTCTAGTCTCTAATAATTATTAAATGATGATCTTAACAAGAGAAACAAACTTTATGGCCACTTAACATAGGAGAAAAAAAGATAAGTAAATTAATTCCAGATCAGAAGCAAAATTGAAAGCATAAACCCACCTCCTTTGTCTGCAGGTTACTTAAAAGCGGCCTTAAGAAGTATAGGGAGAGGTTAGAGTTTCTGTGTAGGGTAGGGCCTCACTACTGTAGACTATATAGAATTTGATCTTCTTCTTGGAGTGCTTTTCAGCTTCATCACTTTCGTCAAGATTATTATTCCACTTTAGCACATGAAGATATTGGGCAAATTGAAGCATCATGTATCTACCATCCTCGAAAGACCCTGGTACCATGTTGCACACATATTCTACATGACCCTCATCACCATATAGAGAAGAAGTATATGAACTAAAAGGAACCCAGGAAGCCTCGTCGGAGTATTCCTTCATTACCCAAACAATATTTGTTTGCCTTCGTTTTAAAGACTCGAGTGATATTCCCCAACTACTCCCAAGCTATACTATGATCCATTACCAGCAGAAATCTGATTTAGAGGGCTATGGACCGGATAAAACTTCTCCTTGTCCAAATCAAAAGCAATGATTTCAGTATTTTTTTCCGCAGATCGCAAGGAAACTTCCCAAACCCCACCATTCAAGAAGAGACCATGTTCCGTTCTTCTAAGTATCGCGTATCTTCAATGGGTTTGAAGCGTTGCAAGTGCTCAATGTATTGGAAGTATTCGTCCGGTTTTTCCAACTTTTTCCAGAAACCTGTTTTCAGCAAGAAAATTTCAACTTTAGCACCATCTCCACCATCTATAGGTCGGAGATAAGGATAAGGACGATATCTTTGAAGGGTAACAAATCAAGTATCTCCTCAACAATATCTGTAGGTAAATAACTACGATTCGGCGCTGCCACATTCGTGGAGATCACTAGTGGTTCGATTTTTTTTTCAAAAAAAAAAATAACTACAATTCGGTGCTGCCACATTCGTGGAGATCACTAGTGGTTCGATATTGGCTGTGATCATCGCCACTACGAAGAGTTTATTGAAAATGATTGGGTTAGTACAGAATATACAAATATGAAAAGGAGAGAAGACAATCTTAGTACACCATTACACCTCTAAGTATACAGATGAATGCAGAAGGTACTAAGCTAAGCTAGGTGAAAGATAAATGGATTTACTTCCACTCCAGCTCTGCAGGGTCTCAGGGGTAGTAAGAAGATCAGACATGTGATATGGGAAGGAAGGATGTTTAGATTTGATCCAAGTGATGGCGCGAAGGAGAATCACATCAAATAGGCGCTCCCAATTCACCTGTTTGTTACAAAATAGAAGATTGTTGTGTGCTTACCATATAGACCATAGAGAGGCAAAGAGTATTGTGAGCCATGAAGACTTAGCACTAGCGAGGAGAAACCATTGGGACAAGAGGGAAGCGAAGTCGCTGGGCACACACCAATTTGTTCCCCACCGCTTGCAGACTTTGTTCCAAAGGAGCCAAGTGTGTTGACAATGTAAGAACAGATGCGAGATAGTATCGGTTTGTAAACCACAGAAAGGAAAAAGAGAAGTCATGCACCCCAGAAACGCGTTTTCTCCCCGATTTTCGCCCGTAATCTGATTCTACTCGGTTTGGGCTCAGATTTTTAGCCATTACCTTGATCAATAAGTTGGTCCATGCCCCTAGGCTACCCAGAACACTATAAATAGGACCCTCCTGTCACATTTCAAAGGACACTCCATTACACAAATACTCTTCATAAAGCTTAGATGCTTGGAGAAACTCTACCTCTCCAAGCTTAAGAAATAGTTCCATAGGCAAAACTCTGGTAGAATTTCGTGCGTAGCATCTTCCGTTGAAAGCAGCAAGATGGAAAAATCAAGAAGAACTCCAAGATTGAGTTGAGGAGTGGGAGGAAATTGTGTGAGAGGCACAACCCAAACCAAGGAGCTAGAGGAGGGCTACAGGAGGTAATCCTAATCCCTTTTTGTCTGACTAATTATTGTTGAGATGTTGATGTTAGTAATATGCCCAAAAGCCAATCATGGATGTTCATTTATAGTCATGTACATACACTTTAAGGTTATTCCAATAAGTATCGTTTATGAGATAAACGCTTGCACATACTTATAACCCTAGAATATTTCATATTCTTAAATGTCCCTAGTGGATTATTATTATGGATGGGTTGTAATAATAAATCAAGACTAGCGTATGTTGAGAATTTATATGTGATATGAATTCTACATACGGGTACAAGTTGGAGAACTTGTGGACTGGACCGACCCACATAAGAACACTACATGGAACGTTATATGTATGTCATTAGTGGTTCTTATAGATGTGATTGTCCTCCGACCTGAGATCGTCAAGGTATCCAACATATGAATCATGTACTTTGATATTATTCCTAGTCACCCGTAACTGGGTGGACATAAGGGTAATCATTGGGTATATGCCGAGTATGTAGTGGGTTTTGATTGATCAAGAGGGGATTCGTCCAACCCATATAACGGGTATATTATCGGATGGTTTCTTGATAGAGTTGAACTGTAAATGCACGGCCGTGCTCGGATTATGATATGTTGATATCATTGGTATCCGTTTTACACAGTTAACTCGAGGATCAAGAAACCGAGATTAAACATATACGAGATTGACATATTCCATGTCTCGGTTTAATCTTGATAATGGGACGAAGGGACGATGACATATTCCGAGGCATAGAGAATCAGTACTGATCTTGTCGTTCGGGTAGCAATGATGTGTTGCTAGACGCCGCTCTTTGCTTATAATTGTAAAATGAGATTTTACAATTATTGCCGGACGTTACAAGTGCCTACAGGGTCACACACATAGAACCATTGATTCGAGCAGATGGTCGAACCGTGGTTGGACCATGGTTGGACCGGGTGTGGTTGGACCGCGGTTGGACCGTGGTTGGACCATGGTTGAACCAGGTCGTTTTGGGGTGGTTTGGTTCACTAAGCATCAGATTAGTGGAGCCATTATTGCAGCCTTGTGATGAATATTCCCACTAAGAGTTAGTGGAAACATGTTGGCCAAAGGTGTTGTCCACTTTGACATGCCTTTGTGAGTTGGCATGCACATGCTTTTGTCTAAGGCATTATTCCTCACACTCGGGTTGGTTAGAACGTTTTTGTGTCTGAAAAATTCAGGGGATTGAGCCTTGAGAAGTGTTCTTGAGAGCTTGAGAAAACACACACTTACTCCTTTCTTTGTGAAAGAAAAGGAACACCAAAACACCACAAACACAAGCCCTGGTTTTACTCTTGCTAGCACATCAGTCCGGGGAGCTCGTTCTTGGATTCGTGTGACGATTCTGGGAAGGTCATGGTTCGTGTGGATACCGTAGAGGAGCAGGTCTTCTTCTTGCTCTAACTGATTCGTTCCAGCCTTCGTCTTGGTCTAGATGATTCGTTCCAGCAGTTGGGTGAAAGACCTCAACCGAACAAGGTACGAAATTTTGTTATACGGTTTATATGCTTCACATGTGGTTCTTGGCTAAGTTTCCATTGCTTCCGCTGCATCTTATGCTTGTATATGAATGTCATATAGCCTAGGGAAACTTACAGTTGATGTTGATGATGATGTGATTGTTATGATGCAATGTCAAGAGCTACGTGGGCTTTGAACCCAGTCGCTGGGGTACATAGGTGTTTTTTTTTTTTTTGATGCAAACGAACGATATTATGTATATACAGAAGAAGAAGGGTTACAACAGTTACAATACTTCATGCAAGCCCATCACCCATATTTACAATAAATACCCGAAAACTCAGGTACCTACAAAATGATCCCTCTAGTGGTGGAAACTCAAGCCCAATCTTCTTCTTCCCCCCTTTCTTTTTAGTATTCAGCTATTATGTGTTTTGGTGCTCACACTTGCACACGTGCACAAAGCATACAAAACCCTCTATTTGCACAAAGTTTCGCCCCAACATGGATGGGTGCCTAACACCTTCCCATCCATGACGAATCCCCGGGTCTAGCATCTTTGGTTCGCTAATCAGTTTTCTAAATGGAGTCATATGAAGGGTTTTTCCAAGTTTTTGTCCCATAATAAAATTTAGGTGGCGACTCCAAAGATGCTGGATGACAATTATGAAGAAGGTGTATGGGAAAGGTGAATAGGCCCAAGTGATTTTGGGTCGAGTATTCACAGCTGGCGACTCCACTGGGGAATCTGCGGGTTCAAGAAACTTTTTCCAATTATTGAATTCTGTATGTCTTTTTATGTGTCATCATAAGTGCCCTACATTCATGATAAATGTTGTGAAGCCCTTACCGTAAGAGGGCCAGGGGATCCAAGTCCGCTACAATGCTTTCTTTAAACGATAGTGGCTTGTGTGAACTGGTTTCTCACTGCTCATGCAATGATAGGGATTAATGGGCCTTGGACCTCACGCGATATCTTTTATCACATGGGAGTAGGCCAAACTATTCCTTTGCAGCAGTCTTTCAACCCCCAACCAGCTGCATACCCTGAGCATCTCATGCATGATGGATCAATAAATGTTGAGTGCATTCGCGTGATGTTTACTATGTTTTATATTTGTATGGCATGCCTTGTTATTTTGGATTCAATTTTATGCATACATTGGGGTTGGAGAGAAATGGAAAAAGGGAAAAGGTACCTCGACAGTCCAAGAAGCGATTTGCCAAATTAGAGCATCCTGAGAATCTTTACTTTACATAAATTTGGGTTGGTGCCCGGTTGCCTCGAGAATTTGAAAAGTCAGCATCGCCTTGCATTACACATAGCATCATGCATAATTTCTAAAAAATGAAACGTGCCGAGTCAAGAGTCTGCCCTCATACTCCCTTTCCCTTTACGTAAATCATCTGTTGTCCACACCTTTCCTTGAACCATTCAAAGTACTGAAACCCACCTATTCACCATTGACAGTAAGAAGAAATCATGAGCAATGAGCATACGGACCAAACAAGAAACACTAGGGGCACGGGGACGAGTCCCGTAGACGAACCAATGGGAGATGAATCTCCAATGTATGAAGAGAGGAACCTAGAACAAAAGAATGTGGTGAAGCTAACATTCTGAGCCTTAATGAATAAGCTGGAGGAGACGATTCTGCGAAGTGCTTTGTTGAGGCAGCCACTGGCTCAAGTAGCCATGAAACAATTTTGTGATGCTATGGGGCAATATGCATTGGTTGAGGATGTGGTGAGAGGAATTCAACTCCATAACATGGCGCTAACCCGGGAAAGTTTGAATACGAAGAGGAATCTTGTGGACCTGATTGATCAATTTGGGGTAAACAATTGGGATGATTAGGATGAAACGCCAAGATCTGATGAACGCTCGGGATCTCAAGATTGTATGATGATGGAAAGGGGTGAGGAAGATGGGCCAGAAGCTGATGATGAAACATTGGTGATCAGGGTTGAACAAGATAACCCAAAGGAAACTATCACCATAGTGCACGGAGGAAGCTTGTGTATCCAGACAAGATAGAGTGGACAACGGAGAAGGATGTTTGAGGTTACTGAGGGGATAGGAGGAAGTTCTGTTATCATTTAGAGTCCAGTTTGTCTTTCATATTTTAGAATAAAGGGGTTTGAGACGTGTCCTTGTTAACCTCACCTCAAAGAGTCGATGTCATGTGTCTGATGTCCCAATTGTTAACATTATGAAATGAATGCTTCTTACCTCCTATGAAATTGGGAATCTTAAGTCTTATGAAAATTTGTTGACTTGGCTTGGGAATCGGAAAAGGAACTACGAAGACCTAATCCAGTAAGTTTAATTCTGCCTCCAAGTTTTTTAAGTGCCTGGCTCATGAAGTCTCTTCCCCTAAAAAAAAAAAGGGAAAAAGAAAAAGAAAAAAAGAGAACTTTTTGGCTTCATGACCAATGTGCCATCTTATGTATCTTTAATTATTTTGTAAGATTTAGAAAGACTGAATATTAAATTTAATGGTACGTAGGTAGCTCAGGGATGAGTTCGGTCTAAACAATTTTGGTTTCCAAGCTAAGTCGACAGAAAGTAATAAAGGTTAACATTGAGTCCAGTTCATTAGGAGTAGCTTGAAGCATTTGAAGGGGTGTCCCCGAATTCCTACAAGTCACATGCCTTTCATCCCATTGACCAAGATTAACCCATCCTTCAGATGAGTCACCATCAAAATCTCAAGTTTCCCACCGCCCATCCCGACACTGGATCACATGCCCTTACTAAAAAAAAAATGGAAAAGAAAGAGAGGGGGAATCAGTCCGCTAGGTTGAAAACCCGAAAAGGCGATCTAGGCAAAAGTTAGGGCTAAATGATGCTTGGAGAAATTTGGGAAGTGTACTCATTGATAATGCAAGTTGCTATCAAGGGTGGTTTTTCAAACGAGAAGTGGAAGGACCTAGTTATTTTCGTGAAAACCCATTAAATCTATACTTGAGCTAGCCCAATACCCATGACATATGACTCGGCCGCTTTCAAAGATTGCATGCATGATTGCATTTCATAAATAAGGGAAGAAAAATACACATGCAACAGGAAGAAGAGGACAAATTCATTAAAAGTACACACATCTAGTGTATAGGACATGCATACATCACATACACAGATCAATACCGCCTCTTCTTGCTACGGGACTGACGAGTCGGTCAGAGACGCTCCTAGATAGTATCTTCGGAGTCACCCGAGGCATGAATTGAAGCAGGTGGGACTGGCTGGGGGATAGTAGGAGGGACGACAGGTCTATGGGGCCGAGGGTCCAGAGGTAGTGGCACAGGGCGAGCACATCCGCCTTCCTTCACGCAGGAGGTCAGCTCTCGTATCTGAATAGCCTGAGCCGTCAAAGTCGCCTCCGCGCGGCCAAGCAACGTCCAGAGCCGAGAAGCCTCGGCTGGTGGGAGCTGTCATCAACAAAGAATAAGTCAGATCATAAAGACAAGAGAAAACATACATAAAGCATGAATGCAAAGGAAGGTACCGAAGTGATGCTGGGCGGAAAAGGAGGAAAGTCGGACGGAAGATTCTCGGAAAAGGGAACTCGGCAACGCCTGTAAGCATCATCAAAAGACTCGCATGTAGGGAGGACAGGCTGATATTCCTCCTCCTCCTTCTAAAAGCAAAACTTAGTTGAGAAGGGCCAGCACTAGCAACTGATCGTTCTGCTCCCGGGGTGTTCAGCGTAGGCATCAGGTGCGTTCTGACGGAGGCCGAATAATCACCAAACTCACCTAGGTCGTCAATGTGCTCATTAAGGCCATCTTCATTGGGGATTTCTGCTCTTTCTGAAACATCCCTCATGGAAAGGGTTGGATCTCTTGGTATCCATCTCTCTCCCGTGGTCTGCACACAAACCCGGTCCCTAAGGAACCATACCTTCATGCCGGGGTACCTATTCACGCATCGAGAGTGGTCCATGCTCCAAAAAATATCATTGTCGTCCACCAACTGGTTGTGATACGCCTCAAACCAATCCCCCTCTACAAATACACGATCGATACGACTAGCCGATAGTTTATTACTCCAGGTGTAAAGTCTGTCACAAAGATCGATCTCCACAAGACATAGCTCCTGAATAAAATGCTTGAAAGCAGGGACAGCCCTTCGGCAAAGTCTGCCACTCTTACGATCCTCAAAAGACAGTGTTTCATTAAAGTCACCTATCACCAACCAGGGTGATTGAAATGAGTGCTTGATAGATACTAGTTCCTGAAAAATCTTAATCCGTTCATCAACCTCCGAAGCCCCATGTACTCCACATATAGAAACCTGGAAATTATTTTCAAGGTACAACCCTTCCAACACAATCGAATTTCTATGAGTACTGACCCTGTTAAATTTAAAGCGATCAAAATCCCACATACGAAATCATGCCACCAGACCTCCCATTGGCATCGACTGAAACAAAGTCAATATTACCCGAGCCCCACAGTTTATGGCAAAAAGCTAAATCAACATTGCAGCACTTGGTCTCATAAAGAAAGACAAGACACGAATGAAAAGAAGAGATGAGTCGGCGAACCTGAGTTTGTTTCGCAGACGATCCCGGGCCCCTTAAATTCCTTGACAGAACACTAATCATAAATTGGAATAGGACACAGAGTTGGGCAAAACCAAGCTTAATTATTAGCCCGGTCTCGGACCCAATCAAAAGCTTCGTCTACGACCATCTCTCCAACAAGTCTCTCTACTTCTTCATAGCAATGGGACCTGTCCCAACCTATAAGGTCACCCACCTTGGTTGTTTCTTGTACTTCCACTTCACAGAAGGAGACCGGCACTAAGCTTAAGCTGTTTGCGTCATCATAAGCCACATGGCAGTTCACCCATCGTATATCAGAATCTGTTATGGATTTTTTGCTTTCAGGTGTGGAGATGAGACTGGCATTCTTATTAATAAATCTGGTCTTTTTTGGTTTCCAGAATCCCAAGTTGTGCAACACATCGATTACCTTCTTTTCAACTTCTTTATGGAAGGAATAGAAGTTATTCTCATTAGTAGGGGAAGAATAAGAGCCACACCAAGAGGATAGGGGACTGTTTGAATTGAGATTAGAAGGTGAAGTAAGGTTGTCGATCAGAATGGGTGTGAAAGGAATTGGGGTTTTGAGTGAAGAGCCTATAGAGGATGGAGAAGCCGGGTATGGAACAAGGGCATCAGTGGACTTAGGGATGGGCATATAGGCTATATCAGTGTTATGCAGTATGGGGCTTAGGGTAGAAGCACGAGACAACTCAGTGGTGTGGAGGCTTGAATTATTCTGACGTGGTTCATGAGAAAGGATAAGAAAGGGGGAATAATGACTTAAAGAGGTAAAGTCAGAGTAGGCTTTCTCGGATGGAATTGATTTGGGGGAACGTGTGGAAAGTGGCAGCTGGAGCGGGGCACTATTATTAAAGGTATGATTGATGATTGGTCGCAAGTTGAAAGGGTCATCAGAGCAGGACTCTTCGATAGGAGTGGAAGGACTCGGGAAATGTGTATCGGGTTGGGGTTCATTGGGTAGTTTGAAATTTGTGGGATGGCAATCAGCAGGGGACTGTTAGAGAGGGTTTTGTATATTCCTACCGGAGGGGTGTGTATTACCATTATCGGAAATTGTCGAAGCAGGATTAACACAGGACCAGGACCAGTCAAGCGGATCATATTGTGACTCCGCAATGCACACATCGAACTTTCTTGTACCAAAGTTAACTGACACCACTTTGTTAACAAAAGCAATGTTTCTTGTGAGTATCAAGATTTCTGCCACATCCATGCGGGACTGAATTTTGGTTTCCATGCTCCAATCGAACATAGATACTACACCAGAGACAACCAAACGGAAAAAGCTTTCTGACCAAGCACATGGAGGAATGCCTTTAAGTAATACCCAGCACAAACGATCATGAAACTCGTCAGTATAATCCCAAGGCTTGAATACATTGAAAAGAGAGCAGAACCACTAAGGCTTGTTCTTCACCGTATCGTCTCTAGCATCCAGAATGGTAAACCTGAATAGAAAGGATACTCCACCAAGAGGAATAATACTAATCACTGGGGACTCATTGATAGGAAATAAATCTTGAAGACATTTAATAGGCATAGGGGAATTCAAGACTCCAAAGGCACAACACTCAAGCCAACTAGGTGTATCGACTTTGGCCACAAAAGCATAAGAGAGATTGCTCGGTACTGATTGTGCCGGTGGAGGGTTCAGAGGAGCAACTTCTGCAAAAGACTTATTATTAACTTCTAAAGGATTGTAGAACTTCTCACCCACATGATGAATGGCAGGACCTTTATCGAGAATACCATCTGGTTTTGCAGCAGACTTCGAGTAGAACTTCTGCCTAGCAATTTTGGCCGTAATCTCAGCACCAACGGCTCTCATAGAATTGATGTTCTGCAGCAAAGAGGATACATCACCATTGTTCTTAGAACGAACAAACGCATAACGCTTTCCAGATTTGGATAGCTTGGGTCGCATAAAAACATCCATCTTATCTCCATATCTATTCATTAACATATGAACATCAATGGGTAGCCACCTATGAGGGATATTTTTGGTTTAAAACCGGGAGGTATATTAAAAATATACTTGAGCTGATGACATGTTTATGAGTCGGTAGCTCAAATTGACTCCAAATTAGCACAAGCATTGGACTAGTACAACGACATAGAAGACATAGTGAATGATAACAACTCAAAAAATTGAGAACTAGGGAACCAATAAAACAACAAGGTAATTACTAAACAGAGTTTGTTTGAGACTCTCTACTCATGGCAGGATATCCACTTGTCGCGCCCTTCCCGATCCAGCCGTGAGGACATCGGGCGAGATGATCATTCGATGGAAGTCTTCTGAGAGCACCACTGCCGTGTGATTCTGGGATCGATGGGGACGAGGGTGAGTAGATGGGTTGAAATTGGAGGAGATGATAGGATAATTGGTGGGGGGCAGGGGGCGAGATGGGCCGGCACCTGGGGTATCAAAAGTAGGGGGATTGGTTGGGACATTAGACACATCTTAAAGGGTTTGTCGTCGAGGGTTATCCCTAGCTGCAAGTTTTGGAATTTTTAAAGGCTGGGTTTTCTTGATGGATTGCTTTTGGAGTTTCATAGGTTGTTTGCTAGATGGCTTCCTAACAGACCCGTCCCGAATAAAGTCTTGCAGAGTGGGTAGTGCGAGAGGTGTACCTGATGGATCTTGGGCCTCAATGGTGGTTGTAGGTTGTGAGGGTGGAACGGTGGTGGACGTGTTTAGTGGCGAGGCCTCGGGCATCGTCTCTTTAGTATGGGGAGATGCAACAGGGACAGAACGATGGGTCAGTATGAGATCCTCCTGGGGAGATTGGTTGAGGATGTGGAACCTATTTTGTAGGCTGCTGGAGGTAGCGGGTGGCGAAGGCACTGCTGGGCGGATCGGTTACCGCTGGGATGGGCGTTTGGAGCATTTCAGAACATTCATCTAGGTACCCCTCCCATTATGTGACCTGGCGACCGAAGCCTCAACATCCATAGGAGTTGTTGAAGACGTGCCTGTGGAAGGGTGTGGGCTATGGACAGCTTCCGGACAAGCTAAGATACTGTGACCTGGTGTCCCACAGATAAAACAAATATCGTGCAAGCCCTCATAACCAACCTTTTTGGGTTCGCCATCCAGTTATACTTCCCCTTTCAGGGGTTTTGTTAATTCAAGGCATACCGCAACTCTAGCAAATTTGGCTCGACTAGGGTTAGAAGTATTATCGTCAAGTTTAATTGTTCTTCCCACCATGTTGCCAAGTTCACGCAGAATTCGGGAGTGATATCGGTTTGTTGGGAAGTCGGGAAATTGGATCCACGCCACTATAGAGTCAATTGTCCTGGTAGATGTGTGGAAGTTCGGGGACTAGGGTTGCACACTAAGGACACTACCATAGATACTCCAGGGTTCGTCAGTCAAAGCATGGTCATAGTCCTCCGATGCCCAAAACCGCACCAAGTAAAAATTATTTTCAAGTTCGATGATCTTGAAAGGTCTCGTTGGCTTCCAAATGTGTTGTAATTGTGCATGCAGACCTGTGAAACCGATATATCGCCCGTATAATTTGATCACCACCGCATTTTCCCATTGTTTGTTCAGTCGGGCTTTGAAGGGATCGGACAAAACCAAATTATCGACTCCATCTATTTGGGACATCTTCAAATCTTCTTCTTCGTACTCGATCTCTCCTTCTAGTTCCCATGGGTCGGGCAGGTACAGTGGATTGGAGCCGGCAAAAAGGGTGTCCCGATAACTAGGCCGAACATCGTCCATGGACTCGTCTGATCCTGTAGTTGGCACCGACTCCAGAGTATGATGGTGTGGTTCGATCGGTCTGGTTGGACCGGTAGTCAGCCCGGTCGTAGCCGGCACCACTGCCTGCGAAGGAGCTCCCATGAATATCTCTGTGGTATCTGGACCGGGATGCTCGGGTGCTGGCTGAGAGGGCTGGCCAGAACCGGTTGGGTCAGGCGATCCGACTGCAACTGGCGAAGGTGCTGGCTGCGATGGTGGCAGCAAGTCTCGGGGATCTAGAGGTCGGGGTTGGCTTCCATCGACTGCAGGATCCGGGGGGCGAGCGGAAGGGGGCGGCATGTCCTGTGAGCGGGAGCGAGCTCGCTGGACGGGACTACCTGCTGGGTTGCAGTTCCTGACCTTGCGGGTGGCCCTGTCGACGGTAGTTTTTGCTTCTCCCGAGCTCGGTGCAAAGGCCATGGTGGCCGGGGAAGAAACCAGAGTTGACCTCACGTGCGCGGTTGGGCTGGCGCGTGGATCGGGTTGACAGGGGTTGAAAGTGACGTGTGAGACGCGTTCAAAACGAAAGGTTTGTAACCAAATTTAGGGGGAAGCTTTTTTATTTGTTTTAGCTTGAGTTCTCAAGACTTTGACCACACATATGAGGGATATCTTCAACATAAATACCAACAACCTCATTATCCTCAATCGCAGTTTTAATGAATTTGCGACTCCACTCGGAGAAGTGAAGAGCTTTAGGGGCTTCAGGGTGAGACCGTTCAGGTGGAGGTGGGTAAAGGCTTGCGGGAATATTTTGTGAGTTGGGGGCAAGTAACTATGTGCCTAGGGAGGGGAAGCAAGTCTCTCTCTCTTTTTTTAAATGTCAATACAAGTAAATCAATTTTTTGCTGCCAATTTGAGGACTTTGATATGTCCAATCTTACAACTATATCAACTGCAGGAAGAAGTTGGATATGGCGAAATTGGTAGACGCTACGGACTTAATTGGATTGAGCATTGGTATGGAAACTTATTTAGTGATGACTTTCAAATTCATAGAAACCCTGGAATAAAAAATGGGCAATCCTGAGCCAATATATTTAGTGAACTAGCATGCCGGGAGATATGCTTTCCCAAAATCAGCTTCTTTCCACATGAAGCACGTCTCAATATTTCAGGAATAATTTGAACAAAAAATATTTGGCTTTGGAAATTCTTTATACGGTTGGCAAGCTAAGAAAATGCTTCACAACTTTGTTATTTAGGAGAGTACACGCAGTAATGGGCCACATCAATATACATCAAAACAATAAAAATTAAATCGTATGTTTTCGTTTGTCACTTCTTTAGTCATCAATAGGGATGCATATAATCTAAAAAAGAACATTGATAAGATAAAAGAATACCAATCATGAAAGGTTCACTAGTCAAATCGGAAGATAACATGATGAAAGCGAGTTGTTAAATTTCTGTTGTTGGGATGATAATTATTTGATATTAAATAATTAATAATTGATAGGTTTCCGATGTTTTATTTTAAACGAACCGTGCTTGAGTTTTATTGTATTCAACTCGCTCATCGAGCTTTGCTAAACGTATTTGCAAAGCTTTATGAACTTAATCAAGCTTTGCTATAAACATATTTTACCACTCGAATCTCGTACTTAAACAAGTTTTTAATTTATACGAGGTTAATCGAGACTGATCAAATCGAGCTCACGATTCTCCATCGACCTCGAGCTTGAGCCCATACTTGAGCCTAACAATTTATTTGCGAGCTCTAGCTCACCATTCTGGGTGTCGGCTCGGCTCGATTCCATGTCCAATATCAATTTCTTTTTTTTAAAAAAATAAAAATAAAGATTCTCCAGAGGGGAAAAAGATTAAAAAATAAGGCGTTTTGGGACAATAGGTAGATTTACTCACACCAGATCGAATCCAGGATCCATACAAACTCCCCGAACCTCGGGTTAGTACTCGCTGGATTCCCTCTCCCCTTCACCTCCTCGTCCCATCCACTTTGCCTGTGCATTTCCCAATTCTTTAATGTGTCGTCGTAGTCGTCCCTAAAACTATCAAAACAACCAAACAAACAGAGAAGAAGAAGAAGGAGAAGGAGAAGAGGAAACAAAAAATGATGCTCCGATTCCTAAAAGGAGTGGTTGGCGGATCTGGCGTCGGCCTCAAAGATCTCCTTTACATCATCAGTGAGCCCCACCCCTCCGCCTGGGGCTTCTGGACTCACCACCGCGGCACCTCCAAGGTACTCCTCCTCCTCCTCCCTAACCTACGCCCCTCGTAACCTACACGCCTTATCCTACACACTCACTCGCTATCTTTAACTTAACCGTTTCCTTTCTAACCTACGCCCCCCCTAACCTACACGCCTTATTCTACACTCTCACTCGCTGGCTTTAACTTAACCGTTTCCTTTCTCAGGACGATGGATCTCCCATCTCCATATTCTCCCTCTCCGGGAGCAGCGCACAGGACGGTCACTTGGCTGTTGGCCGTAACGGCGTCAAGCGTCTCCGAATGGAAACCGTCACTCGATTTAACTTGATTGGCGTGCGTTCGTGCGTGATGGGTGAGTTTCCCAATGATGATTTTCTACATATAGGTAGACTCGAACTAGAAAACCTAAGTCGAATAACAGAGAATTCTAAAAGATCATAAAAAAATAAACTAAATTTGTTATTTCTTTTAACAAATTTTACAAATCATAACAATTTTAAAATTTTAAAGTTGAAGTTATTATTATTAAGTTTCTAAAATTAATATTGTTGTTGTTGGACTAAACCAACTCTGTAACTTACTTTTGCAGAAGGCAGAATTGCAGAAAGGCACTTCATCCTCGGCTGATCCGAAAGACAAGAAATCCTTGTTTGGTATTTCTCTTCCAAAGCCTTTATGCGTCTTCTTTGGGGACCTTTTCTTGGGAAGGTCTCCTTCTCCAGGGCTCTTGATGGAGATTCTAAACCGGAGAATAGCTATGTTTGCTATTATGCATTGCATAGACAAGTCTATAACTTTGTAGTGCACATGTTAGCTCACGTCTTTGTATTACTCATGTGAGAGTCAGTGCGCGGGTTAGGCTGCGGCTTTGGGAAGTACATGCGAGACTCCAACTTATGAGTGCGTAGTCTAAGCCTCGACTTTGGATATCTGACTGGCATTCTTTAGTAGGTTACTATTGCCACCTCTTATACCTTGCAAAGAGAGCTTTTGACCTTCCATTGAGGTCTTTCCTTTGCAGGTCCTCTCTCGGAGGCATTTAGTTTGGAGGACCTCAACCTTCTGAGCCTTCTATCATTAGGTCCTTAGAGAGAAAACTTTGAAAAAAGTTTGACAATAGAGCTATAGAACTCCTTTAGTCAATAGCAACAACAAAGTTTTGGAAAGTCCTTATTTGCAGGAAGAAATAGCAAGAATCATTTGAAGGAATATAAGAAGAGAACCTGTGTTGGTTTCAACTTTTTTGGGGCGTAGAGACCTTTTAGGTTCTTCTGGTTTTACACTTGGTGGAGTAATCCTTCAATTCTTGAGTTTTGCTTTCTGCTTCTTCTTCCTTTTGACAGTCCCTCTTGCTTGCGAGAAAGCATTTTCTTCTTGTGGAAACCACCACGTAGACCTTCTCTTCTATTGCTTTGCGTGCAATGTCATTATATGTCCTCGTTGTAGAGGTCCTTCTTTGGAGTGGTCTTCACTGATTCATTATGAAATATTAGTCCTAGAATTCCTTATTTGGGAATTCTCAAGGAAGGTCCTCTTGGACTCATTATGGAAGCATTGCTTCTGAGGTCTCTTGTTTTGGAAGGTCCTAAGGAACTTTCATTTGAGAAGAGGTATCCCTTATTTGGGAGTTTTCAAAGAAGGTCCTCATTAAAGAGATTCGCTTTTAGAGAGGTCTCTATGAGACTTATTATGGAAGCATTGCTTCTGAGGTCCCTTTTTTGGGAAGGTCCTAAGGAACTTCCATTTGAGAGGACCATAAGGTTCTTCATTCCAGAGACCTCTAGAATCCTTCTTTGAGAGGTCCTTAGGGCTCTTTTGTTTAATAAATCTGCATTCTAGACATCTTTGTGGCTACTCGTAGCTCCTTTTCAAAGCCATATTGGATTGTCTTGGCTTATTATTGAAAAAACCTCTTTGATTTGAGAGTAAGCACATGGGTTGTGGATTTTGAAATAAGAACCTTGGTACTTTTTCTTTTCAGCCTAATATGGTCCTTCCCAACTTTCTAGCTCCCGTTTTGGGCTCGCTGCCTCTATCCTAAAAAAAACCAGGTTTTTAGAAGAATCGAGGTCCAATTTTTTTGTTGTAGCACCTTATTATCACCTTTTCCTGTAGAGTTCTATTTTGTCTAAAATACGCTAGATCTCAAGGACTTTTTATGAGGAGGGGGAGCAATGTCCTCTTATAATAAATAGAGGCTCGATAATTTTCCTCATGACCTCTGCCAGTCATAAATCGGGCCAACTTCAATAAGGATTCAAGCATGTCTCTCCATAGCTTTATGGCTATGATGCTTGTAATCTTATTTGGTATAGGAACCATCCAATTGCAATACCTGTTCATCTTTTTCAACTATCCGAGATAGGCATTCCTTATGTGAGAAAGCCATCCAGGACCTGCTCTTTAATCGTCGTTTTGGACGAGAACTCCTTGTCAAAATAGCACTTAGCTCTCCTGCTCGTCTTGTGAGTCATTCTGTGGCATCTGATTTGCCTTCCTTGTGGAATGGATTTTGTATACCTCTTGGGTACTACAAAGAAGGTCCTCGTTATTGGGACCTCTTTGTCTCTGCTATGAGGAAGTCCTGACTATTTCTTGCTCAACAGAGGTCCTGCCATCAAGTGGCTTTCGCAGGTCTTGCTACAAGAGATCTCTCATTCTCTTAATGAGTAGGCCTAGAGGGTTTTTGTGTGAAAACCTCCCAAAGGTTTGATTCACTCCTACATGCATCCATAATAAGCATTTGAGCCGAATTCCGGGCCTTGCAATGCATGTGATGCTTTTTCTTCCCTAGTCATGACAGTTATGTTGAGCACCTATCTTACCGATTGATTGGGAATTTCATGCTTAAGCATTTGATTGCTTGTGGTCATTCTGCATATGTAACTTCTTTGACTGAGTTACTTTGGGCTCTGCATTGCTTGAAGGAAGCTCCTACAGCTTTCGGCCAACCTTCGTTTTTATTATAATGGGAAGTCCTGGTCCTAGCCCCCAAGACTCTTGAGCAGGGAGTGTTTGGATTATCCTCAAGAGGGAAGGTTTGAACCTTTCTTTCTTTTCGGCTCCTCCGACATCGTGGACAGGCTAACCCAATTTTTAAGATGTTTGTTGAGGAGTTTCCCACTTTTAGAGTTCCTTAAAGAATAGTCATTATGATGACTTTGTAGTACCTAACTCCAGCTCCCTATGTTGCACAATAGGCTCTACCTTTTGTACCTTAGTGCAGTTTGGATACTAGGGCCGCCACTTGGTCCTTCATGATTTATGGCTCGTGGCCATTATTTTGTTCCTCATGGATACGAGTACCTCCACAGCTTGTTTAGCAATAGGTGCTTCTTAACCTCTGGGAACCATTCTTGTAACTCCCGAACTTTTTGTTCTTTACTAGGAGCTCTTATAATTTAGGTGCCTTTGACCTTCATTAGTGGACTTGGAAGCTTATAGCTCTTGCTTGGTACCTTATAGAATTAAGTTCCTCTTCCAGGTGCTTGATAGCTTCTTAGAGCTTATTATTTTGCTTAAATGCTCTTCAAGCCTTGCTTTAGCGCGCAATCCATTGTGGTTCCTCTGGACATGTTTTGGATTGCCCAATTAGAATATCTCTCCACTATTTGTCGGCTTATGCTAACTTTGGATTTTGTCAATTTCGGAACCCTTGGCTCTCTGTTGGATATTTGGTGAATCCGGTTCCCCAATCATTTTCGAACTTCCTTAATTTGAGATCCTTGAGGTTTCTCCGCACCTCATCTATTTCAGGACCTGCATTTCCTCCTCATCATGTGGACATTTAGGGACCTGCAGTTCTTTCTCAACCTCGAATATCAGGGACTTCCATTGACTTTCATTGTAATCTTACAAACTTGTTTGCTTGGTTTTTGCTTTTCTTTGGACAATTGGCTGACTTTGAAATCTTTATGATTTCATAAGAGAACCCTTAGGCAAGTGATGCTTCTGTAGGGCTTTTTCTGTAGTTTTGCTAGTCAACACCTGATACGCATAGGACCTACATGGGCCTCTTGGTACACTTTTTTGGGTGCGCGATCTGATGTACTAGGCATATGCCTTTGTTGTGATTTTGCGGCTTGTAGGGGCTTCAAAGCCTTTCATGGCTTTAGAGCTTCCTTGTAGGAGCCTGTATGGTGTTGATTGCATCTTCTTATCTTGAGCAAGTTCATCAGAGGTCCTTCTCTTGGATGAGCTTTAGATTTGCTTAAGTGAGACTTATTGTTTTTTGCTTTGGCATTTACATGACCATTTTTGCGGTTTATGGCTCTTCACGGCCTAATGCTTTTTGGTACTTGCATAGCCGTATCCAATATATAGGGTCCTTTCCACAAGTCTCTTTTTTTGTTTCCCATGATAAGGACCTGAATCTCTTTTCCTTGGAAGAACCTCTATTTTATAGCATAGAGGGGAGGACCTGAACTTCTGACCTCGTGGATAACAACCATGTGCTCTAATTGTTTGAGCTTCATTATTAAGTTGCATCCTTCAATGGGATATGGCTTGCCTTATGCCACGTCGTGACTTGTTACTATCGAGTTTTCTTTGGACAAACTTCAATTTCCTCCGAATGGGTGTTGGACCTCTAGTTTAGGATCTGGACCTCTTGAGCCTCATGGATCTGGACCTCTTGCGCCTCTAGAATCTAGACCTCTTGAGCTTCTTGGATCTGGACCTCTTGAGCCTTTTAGGAATTGGTCCCCTTGAGCCTCTTGGATTTGAACCTCTTGAGCCTCTTGGATCTGGACCTCTTGAGCCTTTTGGATCTGGACCTCTTGAGCCTCTTGGATCTAAACCTCATGAGCCTCTTGGATCTGGACCTCTTGAGCCTTTTAGGTTCTGGACCCCTTGAGCCTCTTTGATCTGAACCTCTTGAGCCTCTTGGTTCTGGACCTCTTGTCTTTGGTTTTGCTTTCAACCTCAGGGTCTACTTTGTGTATCTCACTTCTTTGATCTCTATAAACATCCTTGTTTGGTGTGTATTTAGAGGGGTAAAGGACCTGTGTGATAAGAATGCAAGGCTTAGGCGTCAAATTTCTCTGCCTTTTTTGGCCTTGCCCTTTTGTAGAAGGACCTTGGGGACCTTCATTTTTTAACTCCAGGAGGCCTTTTCATACGGACTTCTTTACTTGCATGAGAGTTTGATGTGGCTACAATGGCTCCTTGAACCTTGTTTGGCCTAAGTTGGCTCTTATTAGGTGAGCCTCGGATCTAGTCAGATTTTGTTACAACCTCCTTGTTCTAGAAGGGATGATTGAGAACTAATCGAATTGGTGCAGATCTTGCTTGGATCTAACCAGATTGGCCTTGGATCTAGTTGCACTTTATGTAGATCTTAATTTGATCTAGTTCTTTCTCCTTCCACTAGTGAGGTGCGGAGTATGTTGTGATAGTTACAACCGATTTTGACCCTGTTTCCATGATCTTTTGCAAGTTTTTTTGGTTGTTGCTTGCTAGATCTAGTTTTGACTTGCCATTTTTTTTCGCATCACATGTGAGATCTACGGGCTCCTTTTTGGTTCCTTGCCTATGTCCTGCCTCTACAATACCTCCTAATGGGAGTGTGTGCGAGTTGGCTGGAATTTTTGGACCTTTGGCCAAGGTTCCACTGTTGGGAATGATTTAGGTGGTCAAAGTACCTCCGGTGATCAGATTACGCCCTCAATGGAAAAGTACCTCTGGCGATTTGAGTACCTCCGGCGGCTGGAGTACCTCTAAGTGGTAGAGCACCCCCAGTGACTAGAGTTCCACAAATTGATGGGTTGGACTATACTATTGGTCCCGATTGCTCAAGTGGAGAAGCCATGGCTTTTTTGTCCATTTACCATAGAGGGCGCCAATGTAAAAAACGAATTTTTTACTGGGGTATGGATGTAAATTCCTCTTGGCATGCTTCGGGTTTCTTTGGCTTGATCTTGATATTCGGAGGACCTGATCTCTATGCCTGGATTGCCTGATCTCTATGTCTGGAGCACCTGCAAGACCAAGAAGAAGGACCCGGGAAGTCCAGGGTTGTGACCCCGGGAGGACCTCCAATGCCTAAGTTAGCAAAAGGGATTTTTCTCTATTAATTTGAGAGAGTATAGAGAGAAAGAGTTTTAAGAGTGGAGAATTGTATTCTCTAGAGGGAATTTCCTCGTGGAGAGTAGAGTTTTCTCCTGGAGGAATTTGGTGTGTTGAAACTCTAATCTTGCCCCTTTTTTGTAGGGTTTTTGGTAGTAGAGCATTAACTCTAGTTGTCCCTTCAACTCCATGTAACGCTTACAACGCTTATCATATTTTCCACATGGCTAAATAGTTAGCTGGACTGGTCTTGGGCCTTTTGTATTGGATCTGATCCTGGACTCTTATATTGGGCCTAAGCCTGGTCCTGAATTTTGTCTCTATTGGGACTTTAGGCCTTGATTAGATTATTTCATTCCTCATGAGTTGGACTAAACAACTATGTAACTTACTTTGGCTGATGGCAGAATTGTAGAAAGGCGCTCCATCCTCGACTGAAATTTGTCTATTGAGATGGAGGATAACTTTGATAGTAGAAGAAAGCATTGAAAATTTCCGTCTTGTCAGGAGAGGAGTACTTGTTCGAATAAACTGTCCTGCAAAAGCTCCTTGAATGTAATTGTCGTCTTATTTTTGTTTGGCTGATGCTTTACTTTTGTAGATTGTCTTCACTAGACGAAATGATTTTGGTAAAGAACAGCGTGAGCCAATGGGCACATGGACAGAGAACATGACATGGGTTGCAACCACCACACACCAAGATGTTCACCTAGTGAACCCATTTCACAGAACTCAATCAGATGGCTGAAGAAACAAAACGAAGAGCTGAAATCGCTAGGCACATTGATCATCCATTTGAGCTGAAACGAAGAGCTGTTTCTGCCAATATATAAAAATTGATGTTATTAGTTAAGTTTCAGTCTGTTGCGCTTATTTCTCTTTTGTGGATGCTCCCCTGTATTGAGGGACATCCATACACCCAAGGTCATGTAGAATCTGTGGTGAGACTTTAGAGCCTTTGACATAGACTTACTTGAGCAAGCATACACGGTCTAACTTTTTTAGCAGACTTGTGTTCTATGCGATCAACCTGTGCTGGATGAAAAATCAATTATGGTTATGACAGCCGTGGCTAATATTAGCCAATAGTGAGCTTGTGCGTTTCTTTCAGTGAATCACGAAGAATTACTAGTTATAGCGCTCCCTTCAGTTATGGGTGAATCCCAGTAATTCCTGTGTTTTTATGTTCTCGCTTCTTTGTCTTGATTCACAACCTTTAACATATCAATGTGGTATTGCAACCACAGAAACTGGAGTTGCTTCATGCTTTCTGGCAGACGTGTAATAGGATTCTTCTCAAGATCTAGCTTCTTCAACAAGGGCATGCAGCTAAGATCAACATCAAAATGTTTGTCTGATAAACCACAGTTAGCAAGGTATAGATCAATCAGTGTCTTAGGAAAAAAAAATCCAACTTCAAGCAGGTTAACTGTGCATTGTTTTCTGGTAGTTGCGAAAACCACAATGCTGATCGCATCCAAGACAATTTGGCTTCTCTAAAATCATTGATCATGATTCCACCTGCATTTAGCACTGTCAAGGATTCGAACTCTTCATCAACACCTCAGGCAAGTTTCCGAGATTCGGACAACCAGATACATTAACCACGTTAGGGTATTTATAGAAGATTGAAGCCTACTCTTTAGGTCTGCTGAATCTTTACAACATCGCTGGAGGGGAGTTAAGTGTTCCTTGAAATATTTGCAGAACTGTCAATCTTTCTCCTGATTTAACTCGTGTTCATGAGGAGTCTATTAGTCTCTGCAATAGTTGTGTTTCCTTTTGACTTATGTACATTCTTTACCTACTATTTTCTTGTTAATAGAAATCTCCACCATTCAAGTAATGCATTGTTTCATAACTGTAAGACATAATTAACAACCAACTTGCTGGACTAAATAAAACAGAGAGAAATGCGAATAGACAGTTATTAAATGAAAAAAAACAAGACACATATGCCTTATGGCCGTAATAAACTTTGTGGTCACTCAACATAGAAAAAAAAAANTTACTAGTTATAGCGCTCCCTTCAGTTATGGGTGAATCCCAGTAATTACTACTCATGCGAAGTACAGCTTTTCCAGTATAATTCCTGTGTTTTTATGTTCTCCTGTGTTTTTATGTTCTCACTTCTTTGTCTTGATTCACAACCTTTAACATATAAATGTGGTATTGCAACCACAGAAACTGATTTTAGGAGAAGCCACGGAAGCTGGAGTTGCTTCATGCTTTCTGGCAGACGTGTAATAGGATTCTCCTCAAGATCTAGCTTCTTCAACAAGGGCATGCAGCTAAGATCAACATCAAAATGTTTGTCTGATAAACCACAGTTTGCAAGGTATAGATCTCTCAGTGTCTTAGGAAAAAAAAAAATCCCACTTCAAGCAGGTTAACTGTGCATTGTTTTCGGGTAGTTGCGAAAACCACAATGCTCATCGCATCCAAGACAATTTGGCTTCTCCAAAATCATTGATCATGATTCCACCTGCATTTAGCACTGTCAAGGATTCGAACTCTTCATCAACACCTCTGGCAAGTTTCCGAGATTCGGACAACCAGATACATTTACCACGTTAGGGTATTTATAGAAGATTGAAGCCTACTCTTTAGGTCTGCTGAATCTTTACAACGTCGCTGGAGGGGAGTTAAGTGTTCCTTGAAATATTTGCAGAACTGTCAATCTTTCCTGATGTAACTCGTGTTCATGAGGAGTCTATTAGTCTCTGCAATAGTTGTGTTTCCTTTTGACTTATGTACATTTTTTACCTACTATTAATAGAAATCTCCATCATTTTTATTGGAATCTACGACCATTCAAGTAATGCATTGTTTCATAACTGTAAGACATAATTAACAAGCAATTTGGACTAAATAAAACAGAGATAAATGCGAATAGACAGTTATTAAACGAAAATAAACAAGACACATATGCCTTATGGCCGTAATAAACTTTGTGGTCACTCAACATAGAAAAAAAAAAACAGGCACATTAATTGCAAATCAGAAGCAGAACTGAAAGCATAAACGTCCTCTTTGTCTGCAGGTTACTTAATTAAGCAGCCTTAAGAAGCATAGGGAGAGGTTAGAGTTTCTGTGTAGGGTAGGGCATCAGTCCTGAGGACTCTTTGGAATTCGATCTTCTTGGAGTACTTTTCAGCTTCATCACTATCGTCAAGATTATTATTCCACTTTAGCACATGAATTCCTGCTTGGGAAAATTCAAGCATCATGTATCTACTATCCTTGAAAGACCGTGGGATGAAGTCGCACACATATGTCAGGTGATCGTCTACCTTGCATTTGCGAGGTGCAGAACAAGTATATGAGATAAAGGGAACCCAGGAAGCCTCGTTGCAGTATTCCTTCATTGCCCAAACAATATTTGTGTTCCCATCCCTATGTAGAAAACAGAGATATTCCCCAACCACTCCCAAGCTATAGTTTGGTCCATAACCACGAGAAATCTGATCATTTGGAGGGCTAGGGACATAATAAAACTTCTCCTTGCCCAAATCAAAAGCAACGATTTCACCCTTTCCTCCCTGAGATGATTCCCGGGGTCTCCAATGAAGTGCTCCATTCAAGAAGAGACCCTTGCCCTCTAACCATTGAATATATTGCAAGTACTCCCTGTCAATATTTTCCACTTTTTTCCAGCAACCTGTTTTCAAGGAGATAGACTCAACTTCACAATCTCCCTTTCGGTGACTAAGATCTGTAACTGCAAAGACCTTGTAATCATCAGAGGCCGAATCATACCCGAAACCGTACCCGAAAGCATAAGTATAATTGTTTCTAAGTGGCAATTCTCTACAGATACCGGTGACAGGATTCCAGACAATTGTCTCCCACTTGCCGTAGTGGCCACCAACATCTTGGATGCTAACATCAATACAAACCAATCCATTGCATGATCCCATAAAACCATAAATCCTGTCCAGACCTGCAGATAATAATAACTCAGGTGCCATATAACCACGATTTTTTACATCGTCGCTATAATCTGATAATACAACTCCAGTAAAAAGGCGTATTCGGTATTTGATACGATAATTTGATTGTGAGAATTTTGTTATCCTTTCGCAGGGGTGATATAAGAGTTTTGGTACCGACAACGACATATTGTTTTGTGCTTTCGACGACGATATATTTCCGGTATCAGCCATTGGAGAAGAAGAGACCGGTGGT
>JAKUCV010000122.1:29898-49249 GCA_028386065.3 Turnera subulata | reverse complement strand
ACTCCCAAGCAAGAGTCTTCATAACCCGGACAAAACAGATTTGGAGGGCTAGGGACTGAATAAAACTTCTCCTTGCCCAAATCAAAAGCAATGATTTTACATTTTTCTCCACAAGGTGATTCCTGGGGTCTCCAATGAAGTGCTCCATTCAAGAAGAGACACATGCCCTGTAACCATTGAATATATTGCAAGTACTCCCTGCAAATATTTTTCAGCTTTTTCCAGGAACCTTTTTTCATGGAGAAAATCTCAACTTCACCATCTCCAAGTCCTGCAAAGACCTTGTAATCATCAGAGGCTGAATCATACCCGAAACCATACGCTTTGTGGTTCCTATGTGGCAATTTTCTAAAGATACCGGTGAAGGGATTCCAGACAATTGTCTCCCACTTGGTGCCGTAGTCGTTACTAACATCCATGCAAACTAATCCGTTGCATGATCCGATAAAACAATAAAACATCAGCGGTAAGAGTGGCATTGCATTCACTATTTGGCGAGACAACACAGGTGCTGTATAACCTTGATTTTTTGCGTGGCCACTATAATCTGACAATACAACACCAGTAAAACGGCATGGGTTATCGGATGATTTGATACCATAATTTGATGGAGAGAAATTTGTTATGAAGGGACAATATATGAGTTTTGGTACGTTGAACTTGGTCGCCAGCAAAGTGAACAACGACTTGGAGACTGACCTAAAACGATTAATGGATTTCATGGGTAGCAAATCTATAATCTCCTCAACAATATCTGTAGGTAAATAAAAATGATCTGGTGCTGCCACATTTGTGGTGGAGATCACTAGTTGTTCCGTATTGGTGGACTTTGCTGGATCAACAAGTAACCCGTTGTTGGGTGCCCTAGTCTTATTATGCTTCTTCTTCTCCATGGCAGCTATGTCATCGCTACTCTCTTTTCTCTTTCGTTTCTTGGATGATCTCCAAGACGATATATTTTTTTTCTTCTTCGATGACAACATATTTCCCTTATCAGCCATTGGAGAAGAAGAGAATGATCGTTTTTGGTCTTTGGAAAGAGAGATCTTATTTTGTGTGTTGTTTGTTGCGTACTAATTTCTGCGTCGCGTGATTTATATTTATAGTAATTCCTTTTCCGTTTGGTCTTTGGATTGAACGCACCGACTAACTAAATACTTCCTCTCTTTATTTTTGTTTTTATTTTTTATGTTTTATCTTCTTCTATATCAGTCTATATCGTTCAAGAACACCACACTTTGGAATCGACAATGTCCACCTCCTCAAACACAAGGTTTTTCGAACTCCACTCCTCATCACCCATGGGTTAATTTTCGGTCTGATCATACGCTAGCTAAGGATAAATGCCGAATAGCATAGATTTATATATTAAATGAAAATAAAACAGGGAACATATGCCCCTTAGTCCTTAANTCTCAACTTCACCATCTCCAAGTCCTGCAAAGACCTTGTAATCATCAGAGGCTGAATCATACCCGAAACCATACGCTTTGTGGTTCCTATGTGGCAATTTTCTATAGATACCGGTGAAGGGATTCCAGACAATTGTCTCCCACTTGGTGCCGTAGTCGTTACTAACATCCATGCAAACTAATCCGTTGCATGATCCGATAAAACAATAAAACATCAGCGGTAAGAGTGGCATTGCATTCACTATTTGGCGAGACAACACAGGTGCTGTATAACCTTGATTTTTTGCGTGGCCACTATATTCTGACAATACAACACCAGTAAAACGGCATGGGTTATCGGATGATTTGATACCATAATTTGATGGAGAGAAATTTGTTATGAAGGGACAATATATGAGTTTTGGTACGTTGAACTTGGTCGCCAGCAAAGTGAACAACGACTTGGAGACTGACCTAAAACGATTAATGGATTTCATGGGTAGCAAATCTATAATCTCCTCAACAATATCTGTAGGTAAATAACTACGATCTGGTGCTGCCACATTTGTGGTGGAGATCACTAGTTCCGTATTGGTGGACTTTGCTGGATCAACAAGTAACCCGTTGTTGGGTGCCCTAGTCTTATTATGCTTCTTCTTCTCCATGGCAGCTATGTCATCGCTACTCTCTTTTCTCTTTCGTTTCTTGGATGATCTCCAAGACGATATATTTTTTTTCTTCTTCGATGACAACATATTTCCCCTATCAGCCATTGGAGAAGAAGAGAATGATGGTTTTTGGTCTTTGGAAAGAGAGATCTTATTTTGTGTGTTGTTTGTTGCGTACTAATTTCTGCGTCGCGTGATTTATATTTATAGTAATTCCTTTTCCGTTTGGTCTTTGGATTGAACGCACCGACTAACTAAATACTTCCTCTCATTATTTTTATTTTTATTTTTTATGTTTTATCTTCTTCTATATATATATCAGTCTATATCGTTCAAGAACACCACACTTTGGAATCGACAATGTCCACCTCCTCAAACACAAGGTTTTTCGAACTCCACTCCTCATCACCCATGGGTTAATTTTCGGTCTGATCATACGCTAGCTAAGGATTAATGCCGAATAGCATAGATTTATATAGTAAATGAAAATAAAACAGGGAACATATGCCCCTTAGTCCTTTAGGCCGTAATCTAGTCTCTAATAATTATTAAATGATGATCTTAACAAGAGAAACAAACTTTATGGCCACTTAACAGAGGAGAAAAAAAGATAAGTAAATTCATTCCAAATCAGAAGCAAAATTGAAAGCATAAACCCACCTCCTTTGTCTGCAGGTTACTTAAAAGCGGCCTTAAGAAGTATAGGGAGAGGTTAGAGTTTCTGTGTAGGGTAGGGCCTCACTACTGTAGACTATATAGAATTTGATCTTCTTCTTGGAGTGCTTTTCAGCTTCATCACTTTCGTCAAGATTATTATTCCACTTTAGCACATGAAGATATTGGGCAAATTGAAGCATCATGTATCTACAATCCTCGAAAGACTGTGGTACCAGGTTGCACACATATTCTACATGACCCTCATCACCATATAGAGAAGAAGTATATGAACTAAAAGGAACCCAGGAAGCCTCGTCGGAGTATTCCTTCATTACCCAAACAATATTTGTTTGCCTTCGTTTTAAAAGACTCGAGAGATATTCCCCAACTACTCCCAAGCTAAACTATGATCCATTACCAGCAGAAATCTGATTTGGAGGGCTAGGGACCGGATAAAACTTCTCCTTGTCCAAATCAAAAGCAATGATTTTAGTATTTTTTTCCGCAGATCGCAAGGAAACTTCCCAAACCCCACCATTCAAGAAGAGATCATGTTCCGTTCTTCTAAGTATCGCGTATCTTCAATGGGTTTGAAGCGTTACAAGTGCTCAATGTATTTGAAGTATTCGTCCGGTTTTTCCAACTTTTTCCAGGAACCTATTTTCAGCAAGAAAATTTCAACTTTAGCACCATCTCCACCATCTATAGGTCGGAGATAAGGATAAGGACGATATCTTTGAAGGGTAACAAATCAAGTATCTCCTCAACAATATCTGTAGGTAAATAACTACGATTCGGCGCTGCCACATTCGTGGAGATCACTAGTGGTTCGATATCTTTTTTTTTTCAAAAAAAAAAAAACTACAATTCGGTGCTGCCACATTCGTGGAGATCACTAGTGGTTCGATATTGGCTGTGATCATCGCCACTACGAAGAGTTTATTGAAAATGATTGGGTTAGTACAGAATATACAGATATGAAAAGGAGAGAAGACAATCTTAGTACACCATTACACCTCTAAGTATACAGATGAATGCAGAAGGTACTAAGCTAAGCTAAGTGAAAGATAAATGGATTTACTTCCTCTCCAGCTCTGCAGGGTCTCAGGGGTAGTAAGAAGATCAGACATGTGATATGGGAAGGAATGATGTTTAGATTTGATCCAAGTGATGGTGCGAAGGAGAATCACATCAAATAGGCGCTCCCAATTCACCTGTTTGTTAGAAAATAGAAGATTGTTGTGTGCTAACCATATAGACCGTAGAGAGGCAAAGAGTATTGTGAGCCATGAAGACTTAGCACTAGCGAGGAGAAACCATTGGGACAAGAGGGAAGTGAAGTCGCTGGGCACACACCAATTTGTTCCCCACCGCTTGCAGACTTTGTTCCAAAGGAGCCAAGTGTGTTGACAATGTAAGAACAGATGCGAGATAGTATTGGTTTGTAAACCACAAAAAGGAAAAAGAGAAGTCATGCACCCTCAGAAACGCGTTTTCTCCCCGATTTTCGCCCGTAATCTGATTCTACTCGGTTTGGGCTCAGATTTTTAGCCATTACCTTGATCAATAAGTTGGTCCATGCCCCTAGGCTACCCAGAATACTATAAATAGGACACTCCTCTCACATTTCAAAGGACACTCCATTACACAAATACTCTTTATAAAGCTTAGAAGCTTGGAGAAACTCTACCTCTCCAAGCTTAAGAAATAGTTCCATAGGCAAAACTTTGGTAGAATTTCGTGCGTAGCATCTTCCATTGAAAGCAGCAAGAGGGAAAAATCAAGAAGAACTCCAAGATTGAGTTGAGGAGTGGGAGGAAATTGTGTGAGAGGCACAACCTAAACCAAGGAGCTAGAGGAGGGCTACAGGAGGTAATCCTAATCCCTTTTTGTCTTACCAATTATTGTTGAGATGTTGATGATGATGTGATAGTTGTGATGCCATGTCAAGAGCTACGTTGGCTTTGAACCCGGTCGCTGGGGTACATAGGTGGTTTCTTTTTTTTTTTTATGCAAACGAACGATATTATGTATATACAGAAGAAGAAGGGTTACAACAGTTACAATACTTCATGCAAGCCCATCACCCATATTTACAATAAATACCCGAAAACTCAGGTACCTACAAAATGATCCCTCTAGTGGTGGAAACTCAAGCCCAATCTTCTTCTTCCCCCCTTTCTTTTTAGTATTCAGCTATTATGTGTTTTGGTGCTCACACTTGCACACGTGCACAAAGCATACAAAACCCTCTATTTGCACAAAGTTTCGCCCCAACATGGATGGGTGCCTAACACCTTCCCATCCATGACGAATCCCCGGGTCTAGCATCTTTGGTTCGCTAATCAGTTTCCTAAATGGAGTCATATGAAGGGTTTTTCCAAGTTTTGTCCCTTAATAAAATTTAGGTGGCGACTCCAAAGATGCTGGATGACAATTATGAAGAAGGTGTAAGGGAAAGGTGAATAGGCCCAAGTGATTTTGGGTCGAGTATTCACAGCTGGCGACTCCACTGGGGAATCTGCGGGTTCAAGAAACTTTTTCCAATTATTGAATTCTGTATGTTTTTTATGTGTCATCATAAGTGCCCTACATTCATGATAAATGTTGTGAAGCCCTTACCGTAAGAGGGCCAGGGGATCCAAGTCCGCTACAATGCTTTCTTTAAATGATAGTGGCTTGTGTGAACTGGTTTCTCACTGCTCATGCAATGATAGGGATTAATGGGCCTTGGACCTCACGCGATATCTTTTATCACATGGGAGTAGGCCAAACTATTCCTTTGCAGCAGTCTTTCAGCCCCCAACCAGCTGCATACCCTGAGCATCTCATGCATGATGGATCAATAAATGTTGAGTGCATTCGTGTGATGTTTACTATGTTTTATATTTGTACGGCATGCCTTGTTATTTTGGATTCAATTTTAGAGCATCCTGAGAATCTTTACTTTACATAAATTTGGGTTGGTGCCCGGTTGCCTCGAGAATTTGAAAAGTCAGCATCGCCTTGCATTACACATAACATCATGCATAATTTCTAAAAAATGAAACGTGCCGAGTCAAGAGTCTGCCCTCATACTCCCTTTCCCTTTACCTAAATCATATGTTGTGCACACCTTTCCTTCAACCAATCCAAGTACTGAAACACACCTATTCACCATTGACAATAAGAAGAAATCATGAGCAATGAGCATACGGACCAAACAAGAAACACTAGGGGCATGGGGACGAGTCCCGTAGACGAACCAGTGGGAGATGAATCTCCAATGTATGAAGAGAGGAACCTAGAACAAGAGAATGTGGTGAAGCTAACATTCTGAGCCTTAATGAATAAGCTGGAGGAGACGATTCTGCGAAGTGCTTTGTTGGGGCAGCCACTGGCTCAAGTAGCCATGAAACAATTTTGTGATGCTATGGGGCAATATGCATTGGTTGAGGATGTGGTGAGAGGAATTCAACTCCATAACATGGCGCTAACCCGGGAAAGTTTGAATACGAAGAGGAATCTTGTGGACCTGATTGGTCAATTTGGGGTAAACAATTGGGATGATTGGGATGAAATGCCAAGATCTGATGAACGCTCGGGATCTCAAGATTGTACGATGATGGAAAGGGGTGAGGAAGATGGGCCAGAAGCTGATGATGAAACACTGGTGATCAGGGTTGAACAAGATAACCCAAAGGAAACTATCACCATAGTGCACGGAGGAAGCTTGTGTATCCAGACAAGATAAAGTGGACAACGGAGAAGGATGTTTGAGGTTACTGAGGGGATAGGAGGAAGTTCTGTTATCATTTAGAGTCCAGTTTGTCTTTCATATTTTAGAATAAAGGGGTTTGAGAAGTGTCCTTGTTAACCTCACCTCAAAGAGTCGATGTCATGTGTCTGATGTCCCATTTGTTAACATTATAAAATGAATGCTTCTTACCTCCTATGAAATTGGGAATCTTAAGTCTTATGAAAATTTGTTGACTTGGCTTGGGAATCGGAAAAGGAACTACGAAAACCTAATCCAGTAAGTTTAAGTCTGCCTCCAAGTTTTTTAAGTTCCTGGCTCATGAAGTCTCTTCCCCTAAAAAAAAAAAGGGAAAAAGAAAAAGAAAAAAAGAGAACTTTTTGGCTTCATGACCAATGTGCCATCTTATGTGTCTTTAATTATTTTGTAAGATTTAGAAAGACTGAATATTAAATTTAATGGTACGTAGGTAGCTCAGGGATGAGTTCGGTCTAAAAAATTTTGGTTTCCAAGCTAAGTCGACAGAAAGTAATAAAGGTTAACATTGAGTCCAGTTCATTAGGAGTAGCTTGAAGCATTTGAAGGGGTGTCCCCGAATTCCTACAAGTCACATGCCTTTCATCCCATTGACCAAGATTAAGCCATCCTTCAGATGTGTCACCATCAAAATCTCAAGCTTCCCGCCGCCCATCCCGACACTGGATCACATGCCCTTACTAAAAAAAAAATGAAAAAGAAAGAGAGGGGGAATCAGTCCGCTAAGTTGAAAATCCAAAAGGGCGATCTAGGCAAAAGTTAGGGCTAAATGATGCTTGGAGAAATTTGGGAAGTGTACTCATTGATAATGCAAGTTGCTATCAAGGGTGGTTTTTCAAACGAGAAGTGGAAGGACCTAGTTATTTTCGTGAAAACCCATTAAATCTATGCTTGAGCTAGCCCAATACCCATGACATATGACTCGGCCGCTTTCAAAGATTGCATGCATGATTGCATTTCATAAATAAGGGAAGAAAAATACACATGCATCAGGAAGAAGAGGACAAATTCATTAAAAGTACACACATCTAGTGTATAGGACATGCATAAATCACATACACAGATCAAGACCACCTCTTCTTGCTACGGGACTGACGAGTCGGTCAGAGACGCTCCTGGATAGTATCTTCGGAGTCACCCGAAGCATGAACTGAAGCAGGTGGGACTGGCTGGGGGATAGTAGGAGGGACGACAGGTCCATGGGGCCGAGGGTCCAGAGGTAGTGGCACAGGGCGAGCACATCCGCCTTCCTTCACGCAGGAGGTCAGCTCTCGTATCTGAACAGCCTGAGCCGTCAAAGTCGCCTCCGCGCGGCCAAGCAATGTCCAGAACCGAGAAGCCTCGGCTGGTGTGAGCTGTCATCAACAAAGAATAAGTCAGATCATAAAGACAAGAGAAAACATACATAAAGCATGAATGCAAAGGAAGGTACCGAAGTGATGCTGGGCGGAAAAGGAGGAAAATCGGGAGGAAGATCCTCGGAAAAGGGAACTCGGCAATGCCTGTAAGCATCATCAAAAGACTCGCAAGTAGGGAGGATATGATGATATTCCTCCTCCTCCTTCTAGAAGCAAAACTTAGTTGAGAAGGGCCAGCACTAGCAACTGATCCTTCTGCTCCCGGGGTGTTCAGCGTAGGCATCAGGTGCGTTCTGACGAAGGCCGAATAATCACCAAACTCACCTAGCTCGTCAATGTGCTCATTAAGGCCATCTTCATTGGGGATTTCTGCTCTTTCTGAAACATCCCTCATGGAAAGGGGTGGATCTCTTGGTATCCATCTCTCTCCCGTGGTCTGCACACAAACCCGGTCCCCAAGGAACCATACCTTCATGCCGGGGTACCTAATCATGCATCGAGAGTGGTCCATGCTGCAAAAAATATCATTGCCGTCCAACAACTGGTTGTGATACGTCCCAAACCAATCCCCCTCTACAAATACACGATCGATACGACTAGCCGATAGTTTATTACTCCAGGTGTAAAGTCTGTCACAAAGATCGATCTCCACAAGACATAGCTCCTGAATAAAATGCTTGAAAGCAGGGACAGCCCTTCGGCAAAGTCTGCCACTCTTACGATCCTCAAAAGACAGTGTTTCATTAAAGTCACCTATCACCAACCAGGGTGATTGAAATGAGTGCTTGATAGATACTAGTTCCTGAAAAATCTTAATCCGTTCATCAACCTCCGAAGCCCCATGTACTCCATATACAGAAACCTGGAAATTATTTTCAAGGTACAACCCTTCCAACACAATCGAATTTATATGAGTGCTGACCCTGTTAAATTTAAAGCGCTCAAAATCCCACATATGAAATCATACCACCAGACCTCCCATTGGCATCGACCGAAACAAAGTCAATATTACCCGAGCCCCACAGTTTATGGCAAAAAGCTAAATCAACATTGCAGCACTTGTTCTCATAAAGAAAGACAAGACACAAATGAAAAGAAGAGATGAGTCGGCAAACCTATGTTTGTTTCGCAGACGATCCCGCGTCCCTTAAATTCCTTGACAGAACACTAATCATAAATTGGAATAGGACACAGAGTTGGGCAAAACCAAGCTTAATTATTAGCCCGGTCTCGGACCCAATCAAAAGCTTCGTCTACGACCATCTCTCCAACAAGTCTCTCTACTTCTTCATAGCAATGGGACCTGTCCCAACCTATAAGGTCACCCACCTTGGTTGTTTCTTGTACTTCCATTTCACAGAAGGAGACCGGCACTAAGCTTAAGCTGTTTGCGTCATCATAAGCCACATGGCAGTTTACCCATCGTATATTAGAATCTGTTATGGATTTTTTGCTTTCAGGTGTGGAGATGAGACTAGCATTTTTATTAATAAATCTGGTCTTTTTTGGTTTCCAGAATCCCAAGTTGTGCAACACATCGATTACCTTCTTTTCAACTTCTTTATGGAAGGAATAGAAGTTATTCTCATTAGCAGGGGAAGAATAAGAGCCACACCAAGAGGATAGGGGACTGTCTGAATTGAGATTAGATGGTGAAGTAAGGTTGTCGATCAGAATGGGTGTGAAAGGAATTGAGGTTTTGAGTGAAGAGCCCATAGAGGATGGAGAAGCCGGGTACGGAACAAGGGCGTCAGTGGACTTAGGGATGGGCATATAGGCTATATCAGTGTTATGCAGTATGGGGCTTAGGGTAGAAGCATGAGACAACTCAGTGGTGTGGAGGCTTGAATTATTCTGACGTGGTTCATGAGTAAGGATAAGAAAGGGGGAATAATGACTTGAAGAGGTAAAGTCAGAGTAGGCTTTCTCGGATGGAATTGATTTGGGGGAACGTGTGGAAAGTGTCAGCTGGAGCAGGGCACTATTATTAAAGGTATGATTGATGATTGGTCGCAAGTTGAAAGGGTCATCAGAGCAGGACTCTTCGATAGGAGTGAAAGGACTCGGGAAATGTGTATCGGGTTGGGGTTCATTGGGTAGTTTGAAATTTCTGGGATGGCAATCGGCAGGGGACTGTTGGAGAGGGTTTCCTACCGGAGGGGTGTGTATTACCATTATCGGAAATTGTCGAAGCAGGATTAACACAGGACCAGGACCAGTCAAGCGGATCATATTGTGACTCCGCAATGCACACATCGAACTTTCTTGTACCAAAGTTAACTGACACCACTTTGTTAACAAAAGCAATGTTTCTTGTGAGTATCAAGATTTCTGCCACATCCATGCGGGACTGAATTTTGGTTTCCATGCTCCAATCGAACATAGATACTACACCAGAGACAACCAAACGGAAAAAGCTTTCTGACCAAAGGCACAACACTCAAGCCAACTAGGTGTATCGACTTTGCCCACAAAACAGAAGAGAGATTGCTCGGTACTGATTTTGCCGGTGGAGGGTTCAGAGGAGTAACTTCTGCAAAAGACTTATTATTAAATTCTAAAGGATTGTAGAACTTCTCACCCACATGATGAATGGCAGGACCTTTATCGAGAATACCATCTGGTTTTGCAGCAGACTTCGAGTAGAACTTCTGCCTAGCAATTTTGGCCGTAATCTCAGCACCAACGGCTTTCATAGAATTGATGTTCTGCAGCAAAGAGGATACATCACCATTGTTCTTGAAACGAACAAACGCATAACGCTTTCCAAATTTGGATAGCTTGGGTCGCATAAAAACATCCATCACCATTGTCGTCGAGGGTTATCCCTAGCTGCAAGTTTTGGAATTTTTAAAGGCTGGATTTTTTTGATGGATTGCTTTTGGAGTCTCATAGGTTGTTTGCTAGATGGCTTCCTAACAGGCCCGTCCTGAATAAAGTCTTGCAGAGTGGGTAGTGCGAGGGGTGTACCTGATGGATCTTGGGCCTCAATGGTGGTTGTAGGTTGTAAGGGTGGAACGGTGGTGGACGTGTTTAGTGGCGAGGCCTCGGGCATCGTCTCTTTAGTATGGGGAGATGCAACAGGGACAGAATGATGGGTCAGCATGAGATCCTCCTGGGGAGATTGGTTGAGGATGTGGAACCTATTTTGTAGGCAGCTGGAGGTAGCGGGTGGCGAAGGCACTCCTTGGCGGACCGGTTGCCGCTGGGATGGGCGTTTGGAGCATTTCAGAACATTCATCTAGGTGCCCCTCCCATTGTGTGACCTGGCGACCAAAAACTCAACATCCATAGGAGTTGTTGAAGACGTGCCTGTGGAAGGGTGTGGGCTATGAACAGCTTCCGGACAAGCTAAGATACTGTGACCTGGTGTCCCACAGATAAAACAAATATCGTGCAAGCCCTCATAACCAACCTTTATAGGTTCGCCATCCAGATATACTTCCCCTTTCAGGGGTTTTGTTAATTCAAGGCATACCGCAACTCTAGCAAATTTGGCTCGACTAGGGTTAGAAGTATTACCGTCAAGTTTAATTGTTCTTCCCACCATGTTGCCAAGTTCACGCAGAATTCGGTAGTGATATCGGTTTGTTGGGAAGTCGGGAAATTGGATCCACGCCACTATGGAGTCAATTGTCCCGGTAGATGCGCGGAAGTTCGGGGACTAGGGTTGCACACTAAGGACACTACCATAGATGCTCCAGGGTTCGTCAGTCAAAGCATGGTCATAGTCCTCCGATGCCCAAAACCGCACCAAGTAAAAGTTATTTTCAAGTTCGATGATCTTGAAAGGTCTCGTTGGCTTCCAAATGTGTTGTAATTGTGCATGCAGACCTGTGAAACCGATATATCGCCCGTACAATTTGATCACCATCGCGTTTTCCCATTGTTTGTTCAGTCGGGCTTTGAAGGGATCGGACAAAACCAAATTATCGACTCCATCTATTTGGGAGATCGTCAAATCTTCTTCTTCGTACTCGATCTCTCCTTCTAGTTCCCATGGGTCGGGCAGGTACAGTGGATTGGAGCCGGCAAAAAGGGTATCCCGATAACTAGGCCGAACATCCTCCATGGACTCGTCTGATTCTGTAGTTGACACCGACTCCAGAGTATGATGGTGTGGTTCGATCGGTCTGGTTGGACCGGTAGTCAGCCCGGTCATAGCCAGCACCACTGCCTGCGAAGGAGCTCCCATGGATATCTCTGTGGTATCTGGACTGAGATGCTCGGGTGCTGGCTGAGAGGGCTGGCCAGAACCAGTTGGGTCAGGCGATCCGACTGCAACTGGCGAAGGTGCTGGCGGCGGTGGTGGCAGCAAGTCTCGGGGATCTAGAGGTCGGGGTTGGCTTCCATCGACTGCAGGATCCGGAGGGCGAGCGGAAGGGGGCGGCATGTCCCGTGAGCGGGAGCGAGCTCGCTGGACGAGACTACCTGCTGGGTCGCAGTTCCTGACCTTGCGGGTGGCCCGGTCGACGACAGTTTCTGCTTCTCCCGAGCTCGGTGCAGAGGCCATGGTGGCCGGGGAAGAAACCAGCGTTGACCTCACGTGCGCGGTTGGGCTGGCGCGTGGATTGGGTTGACAGGGGTTGAAAGCGACGTGTGAGACGCGTTCAAAACGAAAGGTTTGTAACCAAATTTAGGGGGAAGCTTTTTTATTTGTTTTAGCTTGAGTTCTCAAGACTTTGACCACACATATGAGGGATATCTTCAACATAAATACCAACAACCTCATTATCCTCAATCGCAGTTTGAATGAATTTGCGACTCCACTCGGAGAAGTGAAGAGCTATAGGGGCTTCAGGGTGAGACCGGTTCAGGTGGAGGTGGGTAAAGGCTTGCGGGAATATTTTGTGAGTTGGGGGCAAGTAACTATGTGCCTAGGGAGGGGAAGCAAGTCTCTCTCTCTTTTTTTAAATGTCAATACAAGTAAATCAATTTTTTGCTGCCAATTTGAGGACTTTGATATGTCCAATCTTACAACTATATCAGCTGCAGGAAGAAGTTGGATATGGCGAAATTGGTAGACGCTACGGACTTAATTGGATTGAGCATTGGTATGGAAACTTATTTAGTGATGACTTTTAAATTCAGAGAAACCCTGGAATAAAAAATGGGCAATCCTGAGCCAATATATTTAGTGAACTAGCATGCCGGGAGATATGCTTTCCCAAAATCAGCTTCTTTCCACATGAAGCACGTCTCAATATTTCAGGAATAATTTGAACAAAAAATATTTGGCTTTGGAAATTCTTTATACGGTTGGCAAGCTAAGAAAATGATTCACAACTTTGTTATTTAGGAGAGTACACGCAGTAATGGGCCACATCAATCTACATCAAAACAATAAAAATTAAATCGTATGTTTTCGTTTGTCACTTCTTTAGTCATCAATAGGGATGCATATAATCTATAAAAGAATATTGATAAGATAAAAGAATACCAATCATGAAAGGTTCACTAGTCAAATTGGAAGATAACATGATGAAAGCGAGTTGTTAAATTTCTGTTGTTGGGAATTATTTGATATTAAATAATTAATAATTGATAGGTTTCCGATGTTTTATTTTAAACGAACCGTGCTTGAGTTTTATTGTATTCAACTCGCTCATCGAGCTTTGCTAAACATATTTGCAAAGCTTTATGAACTTAATCAAGCTTTGCTATAAACATATTTTACCACTCGAATCTCGTACTTAAACAAGTTTTTAATTTATACGAGGTTAATCGAGACTGATCAAATCGAGCTCACGATTCTCCATCGACCTCGAGCTTGAGCCCATACTTGAGCCTAATAATTTATTTGCGAGCTCTAGCTCACCATTCCGGGTGTCGGCTCGGCTCGATTCCATGTCCAATATCAATTTCCTTTTTTTTAAAAAAATAAAAATAAAGATTCTCCAGAGGGGAAAAAGATTAAAAAAAAAAAGGCGTTTTGGGACAATAGGTAGATTTACTCGCACCAGATCGAATCCAGGATCCATACAAACTCCTCGAACCTCGGGTTAGTACTCGCTGGTTTCCCTCTCCCCTTCACCTCCTCGTCCCATCAACTTTGCCTTTGCATTTCCCAATTCCTTAATGTGTCGTCGTAGTCGTCCCTAAAACTATCAAAACAACCAAACAAACAGAGAAGAAGAAGAAGGAGAAGGAGAAGAGGAAACAAAGAAAGAAGCTCCGGTTCCCAAAAGGAGTGGTTGGCGGATCTGGAGTCGGCCTCAAAGATCTCCTTTACACCATCAGTGAGCCCTACCCCTCCGCCTGGGGCTTCTGGACTCACCACCGAGGCACCTCCAAGGTACTCCTCCTCCTCCTCCCTAACCTACGCCCCTCGTAACCTACACGCCTTATCCTACACACTCACTCGCTGGCTTTAACTTAACCGTTTCCTTTCTAACCTACGCCCCCCCTAACCTACACGCCTTATTCTACACTCTCACTCGCTGGCTTTAACTTAACCGTTTCCTTTCTCAGGACGATTGATCTCCCGTCTCCATATTCTCCCTCTCTGGGAGTAGCGCACAAGACGACCACTTGGCTGCTAGCCGTAACGGCGTCAAGCGTCTCCGAACGGAAACCGTCACTCGATTCAACTTGATTGGCGTGCGTTCGTGCGTGATGGGTGAGTTTCCCAATGATGATTTTCTACATATAGGTAGACTCGAACTAGAAAACCTAAGTCGAATAACAGAGAATTCTAAAAGATCATAAAAAAATAAACTAAATTTGTTATTGCTTATAACAAATTTTACAAATCATAACAATTTTAAAATTTTAAAGTTGAAGTTATTATTCTTAAGTTCCTAAAATTAATATTGTTGTTGCTGGACTAAACCAACTGTGTAACTTACTTTTGCAGAAGGCAGAATTGCAGAAAGGCACTTCATCCTCGGCTGATCCGAAAGACAAGAAATCCTTGTTTGGTATTTCTCTTTCAAAGCCTTTATGGGTCTTCTTTGGGGACCTTTTCTTGGGAAGGTCTCCTTCTCCAGGGCTCTTGATGGAGATTCTAAACCGGAGAATAGCTATGTTTGCTATTACGCATTACATAGACAAGTCTATAACTTTGTAGTGCACATGTTAGCTCACGTCTTTGTATTACTCATGTGAGAGTCAGTGCGCGGGTTAGGCTGCGGCTTTGGGAAGTACATGCGAGACTCCAACTTATGAGTGCGTAGTCTAAGCCTCGACTTTGGATATCTGACTGGCATTCTTTAGTAGGTTACTATTGCCACCTCTTATACCTTGCAAAGAGAGCTTTTGACCTTCCATTGAGGTCTTTCCTTTGCAGGTCCTCTCTCGGAGGCATTTAGTTTGGAGGACCTCAACCTTCTGAGCCTTCTATCATTAGGTCCTCAGAGAGAAAACTTTGAAAAAAGTTTGACAATAGAGCTATAGAACTCCTTTAGTCAATAGCAACAACAAAGTTTTGGAAAGTCCTTATTTGCAGGAAGAAATAGCAAGAATCATTTGAAGGAATATAAGAAGAGAACCTGTGTTGGTTTCAACTTTTTTGTGGCGCAGAGACCTTTTAGGTTCTTCTGGTTTTACACTTGGTGGAGTAATCCTTCAATTCTTGAGTTTTGCTTTCTGCTTCTTCTTCCTTTTGACAGTCCCTCTTGCTTGCGAGAAAGCATTTTCTTCTTGTGGAAACCACCACGTAGACCTTCTCTTCTATTGCTTTGCATGCAATGTCATTATATGTCCTCGTTGTAGAGGTCCTTCTTTGGAGTGGTCTTCACTGATTCATTATGAAATATTAGTCCTGGAATTCCTTATTTGGGAATTCTCAAGGAAGGTCCTCCTGGACTCATTAAGGAAGCATTGCTTCTGAGGTCTCTTGTTTGGGAAGGTCCTAAGGAACTTTCATTTGACAATAGGTATCCCTTATTTGGGAGTTTTCAAAGAAGGTCCTCATTAAAGAGATTCCCTTTTAGAGAGGTCTCTATGAGACTTATTATGGAAGCATTGCTTCTGAGGTCCCTTTTTTGGGAAGGTCCTAAGGAACTTCCATTTGAGAGGACCATAAGGTTCTTCATTCCAGAGACCTCTAGGATCCTTCTTTGAGAGGTCCTTAGGGCTCTTTTGTTTAATAAATCTGCATTCTAGAGATCTTTGTGGCTACTCGTAGCTCATTTTCAAAGCCATGTTGGATTGTCTTGGCTTATTATTGAAAAAATCTATTTGATTTGAGAGTAAGCACATGGGTTGTAGATTTTGAAATAAGAACCTTGGTACTTTTTCTCTTCAGCCTAATATGGTCCTTCCCAACTTTCTAGCTCCTGTTTTGGGCTCACTGCCTCTATCCTAAAAAAAACCAGGTTTTTAGAAGAATCGAGGTCCAATTTTTTTGTTGTAGCACCTTATTATCACCTTTTTCTGTAGAGTTCTATTTTTTCTAAAATACTCTAGAGCTCAAGGACTTTTTATAAGGAGGGGGAGCAATGTCCTCTTATAATAAATAGAGGCTCGATAATTTTCCTCATGACCTCTGCCAGTCACAAATCGGGCATCCCCGTTTTTGTAAGGGCATGGCCTTATTTTTGGCTTGATTGCTTGAGGTTACTCATGCCAACTTCAATAAGGATTCAAGCATGTCTCTCCATAGCTTTATGGCTATGATGCTTGTAATCTTATTTGGTATAGGAACCATTCAATTGCAATACCTGTTCATCTTTTTCAACTATCCAAGAAAGGCATTCCTTATGTGAGAAAGCCATCCAGGACCTGCTCTTTAATCGTCGTTTTGGACGAGTACTCCTTGTCAAAATAGCACTTAGCTCTCTTGCTCATCTTGTGAGTCATTCTGTGGCATCTGATTTGCCTTCCTTGTGGAATGGATTTTGTATACCTCTTGGGTAGTACAAAGAAGGTACTACACCTTGGGGACCTTTTTTTTTTTAACTCCAGGAGGCCTTTTCATACGGACTTCTTTACTTGCATGATAGTTTGATGTGGCTACAATGGCTCCTCGAACCTTATTTGGTCTAAGTTGGCTCTTATTAGGTGAGCCTCGGATCTAGTCAGATTTTGTTACAACCTCCTTGTTCTAGAAGGGATGATTGAGAACTAATCGAATTGGTGTAGATCTTGCTTGGATCTAACCAGATTGGCCTTGGATCTTGTTGCACTTTATGCAGATCTTAATTTGATCTAGTTCCTTCTCCTTTCTCTAGTGATGAGCGGAGTATGTTGTGATAGTTACAACCGATTTTGACCCTGTTTCCATGATCTTTTGCAAGTTTTTTTGGTTGTTGCTTGCTAGATCTAGTTTTGACTTGCCGTTTTTTTTCGCATCACATGGGAGATCTACGGGCTCCTATTTGGTTCCTTGACTCTGTCCTGCCTCTACAATACCTCCTAATGGGAGTGTGTGCGAGTTGGCTGGAATTTTTGGACCTTTGGCCAAGGTTCCACTGTTGGGAATGATTTAGGTGGTCAAAGTACCTCCGGTGATCAGATTACGCCCTCAATGGAAACGTACCTCTGGCGATTTGAGTACCTCCGGCGGCTGGAGTACCTCTAAGTGGTAGAGCACCCCCAGTGACTAGAGTTCCACAAATTGGTGGGTTGGACTCTGCTATTGGTCTCGATTGCTCAAGTGGAGAAGCCATGGCTTTTTTGTCCAATTACCATAGAGGGCGCCAATGTAAAAAACAAATTTTTTACTCGGGTATGGATGTAAATTCCTCTTGGCATGCTTCGGGTTTCTTTGGCTTGATCTTGATATTCGGAGGACCTGATCTCTATGCCTGGAGGGCCTGATCTCTATGTCTGGAGCACCTGCAAGACCAAGAAGAAGGACCCGGGAAGTCCAGGGTTGTGACCCCCGGAGGACCTCCAATGCCTAAGTTAGCAAAAGGGATTTTTCTCTATTAATTTGAGAGAGTATAGAGAGAAAGAGTTTTAAGAGTGGAGAATTGTATTCTCTAGAGGGAATTTCCTTGTGGAGAGTAGAGTTTTCTCCTTGAGGAATTTGGTGTGTTGAAACTCTAATCTTGCCCCTTTTTTGTAGGGTTTTTGGTAGTAGAGCATTAACTCCAGTTGTCCCTTCAACTCCATGTAACGCTTACAACACTTATCATAATTTCCACATGGCTAAATAGTTAGCTGGACTGGTCCTGGGCCTTTTGTATTGGATCTGATCCTGGACTCTTATATTGGGCCTAAGCCTGGTCCTGAATTTTGTCTCTATTGGGACTTTAGGCCTTGATTAGATTATTTCATTCCTCATGAGTTGGAGTAAACAACTATGTAACTTACTTTGGCTGATGGCAGAATTGTAGAAAGGCGCTCCATCCTCGACTGATCCGAAAGAGAAGAAATCCTTGTTTGGTATTTCTCTGTCTCTGTTCTTTTGCTCGCAATTCCTGTCAAAAACAGTCAAGTTAATGATTTTTCTATGAACATAATGGGACTGAGATGATTCTCCAAAGATCAACAGTAGTGCATTCCATTTCCTTTGTTTCTTCATGAGGTACACATTTGAGAGAGTGATTACTCTAGTTAAAGCATTGAGGAATATGTAGCAGTACGGTTGGTTTGGCATCAGTGACACGCAGAGTATTGCTTAGAAATTATGTCTGGTGGTTATTTGACATGATTAGTGATCAGATGCAGCAGATGTTGTCTATTTAATTAATTGGACTCTGAAAATTGTTTATTGAGATGGAGGATAACTTTGATAGTAGAAGAAAGCATTGAAAATTTCTGTCTTGTCAGGAGAGGAGTACCTGTTCGAATAAACTGTCCTGCAAAAGCTCCTTGAATGTAATTGTCATGTTATTTTTGTTTGGCTGATGCTTTACTTTTGTAGATTGTCTTCACTAGACAAAATGATTTTGGTAAAGAACAGCGTGAGCCAATGGGCACATGGACAGAGAACGTGACATGGGTTGCAACCACCACACACCAAGATGTTCACCTAGTGAACCCATTTCACAGAACTCAATCAGATGGCTGAAGAAACAAAACGAAGAGCTGAAATCGCTATGCACATTGATCATCCATTTGAGCTGAAACGAAGAGCTGGATCTGCCAATATACAAAAATTGATGTTATTAGTTAAGTTTCAGTCTGTTGCGCTTATTTCTCTTTTGTGGATGCTCCCCTGTATTGAGGGACATCCATACACCCAAGGCATTTAGAATCTGTGGTGAGACTTTAGAGCCTTTGACATAGACTTACTTCAGACTTGTGTTCTATGGGATCAACCTGTGCTGGATGAAAAATCAATTATGGTTATGACAGCCGTGGCTAATATTAGCCAATAGTGAGCTTGTGCGTTTCTTTCAGTGAATCACGAAGAATTACTAGTTATAGCGCTCCCTTCAGTTATGGGTGAATCCCAGTAATTACTACTCATGCGAAGTACAGCTTTTCCAGTATAATTCCTGTGTTTTTATGTTCTCCTGTGTTTTTATGTTCTCACTTCTTTGTCTTGATTCACAACCTTTAACATATAAATGTGGTATTGCAACCACAGAAACTGATTTTAGGAGAAGCCAC